>JAZHRO010000026.1:11200000-11520000 GCA_037157565.1 Thalassia testudinum | reverse complement strand
GAATCTTTTGCCATGTGAAGTATTCTTTGAGGCAAAAATAAATAGATTGATTGCACCCCTCTTTGCCTCATTTATCTGCAATTCGAGATCACCTTTTTGGTGGGGAGACTTATAACGACCCGATTCCTGAGTCCCTACAAGACACGAGAACTGGGCCGACTCGACTAAATCCAAGACCTGGTCGTCCAACGAGGAAGTAACCAAAAGAGCAGTAAAACAAACCACATTCAACATGAATATAACTAACAGTAAGAAAATACAACAGTAAGGAAAGAAACCACTACAGTATGTACCACCACAACAGTAGAACAACATTTATAACATAATATGAACTGCAGGTAAAGAAAAGTACAGTGGAAACAAGAACTACTCACTATAGTGGAAACAAAAAGAGGTACAAGAGAACAGTGGTAACTCTACTGGACCCTACTTGGCCCAACGTCCTCTGCAGCCACTGACCCTGGCTGCTCAACACCTGGTCCTGAAAGGTAACGAGTGTAACACGTCAGCAAAACGCTGAGTAGAGTGGCAGCTAAACTAAAGAAATAGTAAAGTGTACAGTAGCTGTTTTAATTTCCTTTATTTACGTCTTTCTATTATTTCACAATTTATCTATTTCTCAGATCCTTCACTTGATCTCGAATGTTCCTCGTGGGAACGATCTTGATTGCAGTCTTTTCCGAATAGTAGAAGTAGCACGTGGTGCTCTCCTGGCCGAGAGAGTCCCCCGTGGTGATCCTACTCTCAGTCAACCACCCCAAGGTCACTGACAGACGTAACGGTGACTACGGCACGCGCAGTAAACGCACGGGTAGCTAACCTGCACTGGCACGCGGTCAGTCGTTTTCGTTAACGGGTGCGCCCAAAGCACAACACGGAACCAGTACAGGACAGAGCCCTCTCAGTAACAGGGGTCCAACCCCTTCACAGTAACCAAACAGGGGCCTTGCCCCTCCACAGTCCGCTCACCCTCGCCTGCCTACCCTGGTTTGCCCCAGTGGGCCTAACAAGTCGGTGTAGGAGGCTAGCAGAACCCCGGGGCCTGTGGGGTAGCTAGTACCTCCCTACACTAGTAGCTCTCCTCGGTACTACGTACACGAGGGCTGTAACGAACGCGTGCCCCAGACGTCTTTTAAGACGTCTGGGAGGTGGCCCAGACGTCGGTACAGACGTCTGGGATCACATCCAGACGTCTGGAAAACAGTTATTTTCGCACGGGAGAGTCGTCTGCGTGCCTGTGCGCGCAGACCCGCGATTCCTCTCTCTCTCTCTCTTTTTCCCTCTCTCTCTCTGCTGCTGCAGGCGGCCTGCCACCCCCTCTCTCCTCCTCGCGCGGCCTTAAAAGGGCCACGCCTCCCCTCCCGTCTCCACAGTCTCCTCCTTCTTCTCCTTCCTGTGCGTGAGAGCGAGCGGACGCGAGGGCGGCAGCGACGGCCACAGTGAGCGCGGAGGTGCGACGTGCGAGGACGGAGCTCTACCGTGAGGGCGAGCTCGCCGGAGCGGCTTGGCCGGCCGACGGAGGGCGCAGGGGGCGCGGAGCGACGCGGAGAGGGACCTGCTGCGATCTGAGCAGCAGACGCGCGAGGTGCGACGCGGGCGGCGTCGCGAGCGGAGGCCGAGCAGCGCCCTGATTCTGGAAAAATTTCCAGAATCAGACGTCTGGGTTGACAGCCAGACGGCGAGATAGACGTCTTTAAGCCCTTACAGACGTCTGAAAGGTGAGTTTACCGCCTTCTCCTTCCTTCCTGTCGACTGACCGTACTGAGGGAGGGAGTTGGCTGTGCGCAGGCTCGCTGATTCGCCATCCTTTGCGAATCAGACGTCTGGAAGTTGTACCAGACGGCGGGAGTGACCTCCAGACGTCCGGGGTGACAATCGGACGTCTGGGAGCTAGGCCAGACGTCCCCGCAGACTTCTGGACGTCTGGGAAACCACGCTGAACAGGTAATTCTCTGATCCACTTTTTAAGACGTCTGGAAGAAGTTCCAGACGTCTGATTTTGCACAGTATCGCCTTGTTCGACCCGTTTAGGGCCCGTTCGGGCTCCGTTTTCTGCAATTAGAGTTGCGTTCTTTTTAGAATTAATTCCTCTACCCGTCTACAGTAGCTATACACTGTTTTGAGACACTCCTTGTGTTGATCTTTGTGATAGGACCTCGTTCAGTTGCAGTCTTGAGAGTCGCGGAGGCACGCGGGATTCCTGATCACGCCCCCATTACTCCCGTTGTACCTGGTAGAATGGCTTTAAGTATTAATAAAATCTGTTAAAGTATGGAACCATAACTAGAACCTAGGGCATTGCATGAATCCTAGGAATGAGAAATATATGGAATGATAGCTCCTAGGTGTTGCATGAATCCTAGGGCCGGAAAACTAGATTGTATGATAGATCCTAGGATATGGCATGAATCCTAGGATGGAAAAACTAGTGGAATGTATATTACTGCAGTCTTGGAAAAATGGAAAGGAATATATAAAGCTGCCTGTAAATTGAATTAACAGCTACCTGTTATGAATAAGGAACATGACTGAAATCATGGTTTGTAAGAACGTGAAACTGGAAAGTGAAACATAAGATGTTCTGAGATTAAAGGATGGAACCCTACAGGGAATTAGGAGTGGAACTCCTGGAAAGAGAAAGGAATGGAACGAAGATGTTGTTTGTACTGTCTCTTGGGTACGCAGTACCAAGGGAAGTACCTGTACCTGTTTAGTGTAGAGTGGGGCCAGCCACCCCAGGGACCCGGGGTTAGGATTGGCCGCTCTGTACTGACTTGCTGGCCCTCGTGTACGTAGTACCGAGGAGAGCTACTAGTGTTAGGAGAGTACTAGCTACCCCACGGGCCCCGGGGTTTTGCTAGCCTCCTTCACCTACTTGTTAGGCCCACTAGGGAAAACCAGGGTAGTCAGGCGAGGGTGCGCGGACTGTGGAGGGGCAAGGCCCCGGTTTGGTTACTGTGGAGGGGTTGGACCCCTGTTATTGAGAGGGCTCTGCCCTGGTTCCGTGCTGTGCTTTGGGCGCACCTGTTAACGGAAACGACTGACTGCGTGCCAGTGCGGGCTAGCTACCTGTGCGTTTATCACGCGTGCCGTAGTCACCGTTACGTCTGTCAGTGACCTTGGGGTGGTTGACTGAGGGTAGGATCACCACGGGGGACTCTCCCGGCTAGGAGAGCACCACGTGCTACTTCTACTTTTGGAAAAGACTGCAATCAAGATCGTTCCCACGAGGACATTCGAGATCAAGTAAAGGATCTAAGAGATAAATGAAATAGTGAGAAAAATTGAAAGATGTGAATAAAGGAAGTAATAGAACTTAACAGCTACTGTACACTCTACTGTTGCCTTTAGTTAGTTTGCCACTCTACTCAGCGTTTTGCTGACGTGTTACACTCGTTACCTTTTTCAGGACCAGGTGTTGAGCAGCCAGGGTCGGCGGCTGCAGAGGACGCTGGGCCGAGTAGGGTCCAGTAGAGTTACCACAGCCTTTTGTACCTCTTTTGTTTCTGTTCTAGTGAGTAGTTTTTGTTTCCGCTGTACCTTCTTTACCTGCAGTTCTTGTTATATGATAAATGTTGTTTTACTGTTGTGGCGGTACCTACTGTAGTAGTTTCTTTCCTTACTGCTGTACTTTCTTACTGTTAGTTATATTCATGCTGAATGTGGTTTATTTTACTGTCTTTTGGTTACTTCCTCGTTGGACGACTAGGTCTTGGGATTAGTCGAGTCGGTCCGGTTCTCGTGTCTCGTAGGGACTCGGGAACCGGGTCGTTACAAGGGCTAGCAAGTCGGTACAGAGTGGCCAGTCTTAACCCCAGGTCCCTGGGGCGGTTAGCTCTGCTCTGCACTAAACAGGGGGACAGTCGCTCTCCTTGGTACTCCGTACTCAAGGGCCAGCTCACTTCCCCAATTCTATTCCATTCACTTTCTAGGAGTTCTACTCCTAATTCCCCGTAGGGTTCCAGCTCTTTAACTCAGTGTATTCCGGTTTCACCTTTCCAGTTTCACGTTCATACATCCCATATTCTTAATCATGTTCATTTATTCATAACAGGCAGCTGTTAATTCAATTCACAGGCAGCTATTATTTCTTTTCCACATTTTCAAGACTGCAGTGTTCACATATTCCACTAGTTTTCCCATCCTAGGATTCATGTCATACCCTAGGATCTATCATACAATCTAGTTTTCCAGCCCTAGGATTCATGCAACACCCTAGGATCTACCATTCAATCTATTTCTCATTCCTAGGATTTATGCAATGTCCTAGGTTCTATTTATAGTTTCATAATTTAACAGATTATACTTAAAGCCACTCTACCGGTTACAACAGGCAAACTGGGGGCGTGGTCGGGAATCCCGCGTGCCTCCGCAACCCCCGAGACTGCAACGGAACGGGGTCCTATCACAAGGATCAACACAAGGAACTTCTCAAAACAGTATACAGCTACTATAGACAAGTAGAGGATTTAATTCCGAAAGGAACGCAACTCGAAACGTGGAAAACGGAACCCGAACAGGCCCTAAACGGGTCGAAGACGACGAAACAGTGCAAAATCAGATGTCTGGAACTTATTCCAGACGTCTTAAAAAGTGGATCAGCGAATTACCTCACTCTGCGTGGGCTCTCAAACGTCCAGAAGCCTGCGAGGGCATCTGGCCTAGTTCCCAGACATCCGATGGTCACCCCGGACGTCTGGAAGTCGTTCCCGTCGTCTGGTGCTACAGACAGACGTCTGATTCGCGTTGGATGGCGAATCACCGAACCTGCGCGTACCCATCTCTCTCTCTTAGTACGGTCAGTCGAAGAAAAGGAAGAAGACGGAAATAACTCACCTTTCAGACGTCTGGACAGTCTTCCAGATGTCGTGCCCGTCGTCTGGCTATCAGCCCAGACGTCTGATTATGGAAAAGTTTCCAGAACCAGGGCGCAACTCGCCCTCCGCTCGCGATGCCCGGCTGCGCTGCGAGTGCTCCGCCTGCTGCTCGAGCTGCAGCAGGCCTCCCGCGTCGCTCCGCGCCCGCTGTGCCCCCGCCGGCTGGCTCCCGCTGCCCCGGCAGGCTCGAGCCCTCACGGCCGACGCCTCCTCCCCCGCGCAGCACCTCCTCCCTCACCCGCCGCGGCTGTCGCCGCCGCCGCCGCTCACTCGCGCACCAACTGGAAGGAGAAGAGGAAGGGGACGGAGGTGACGGGAGTGAGGGGGAGGGCGTGGCCTTTTAAGGCCGCATGAGGAGGAGAGAGAGAGCTCGACAGAGGGCGCAGGAGGGAGAGGGAAAAAGAAGAGGCGGAGCAGGTCTGCGCGTGCAGGCACGCAGACGCAACGGTGTGCACGCAGAAAAATGAATCCTAGATGTCTGGAAGTGATACCAGACATCTGGTATGACGTCTGGGACACCTCCCAGATGTCTTAAAAGACGTTTGAAAACACGGTTCGTAACAAGACTTGGAATTGAGTTGATTCCAACCCCACCATGACCTTTCACGTACCTAAGATTCGATCCCGAATACTTCAACCCCAACAATTTGATTTTCTTTATCTTTTGGTTGAGCCTTGTGTGTGGAAATCATTTTGGTGATTGGGAGCATTTGAATTGAAGTGCTTTGGCTCCCTTTCACACTAATCTAAAATTGATTCGTGCATCCACACAGAGAAATCTCCATTTAGGGAAGTCCATTGCATTTTAGCATGCATTAACCAACTGACATTGAAGAAGGGTTTGTTGGGCTTAGAAGAAAACTTATATTCTCTCAAAACCCGGAGATTGGTTGAATTGGTACTTCAGAGAAATCCTAAAATCCATACTACTTAAGGCTGAATTCTAAAAACCATTCACCAATTAAAACTTCAATTCGGGGAGATTTCCTCGTTGCATGCTTGGTTTACACACTCTAAAATCAATCACTTGGGCATTACCTGTAAATAATGCCCTTCACATTCCAAGAAGCACTTGATCCTAAGCCTCTAACTAAAACTGGTAGCAACTTGACCCTTATTAAGGATTGGAGGTTTAACTACCTGTGTGTAGCGCCTACGTGCTGGTGAGGGTTCCCACGTGCTATCGGGTGTCTAAGATTGGGGCAAACGGCCTTTCAATCTGGCCCGGTGGTTCCGCGGTGCTCGCATTCGGTTCCGTAGGTCGTGATAGTAGGTAACTTAGATCTTTAGGTCTAAGGGCACACTGTAGAGGTTAGGAATTTGTTTGTATTGATTTATCAACAAGTGTACCTTTACGGCGTCATTTCTCTCATCTCTGTTCCCTTCTTGTCTCCCCAATTCTTCCTGCGGTAGTGCATGTTTGGGAGGAGGTCACAAAGCCCTCAACTGTGTGAATTGCCTGATAATTTTAGAAAAGAAGCCGCATCGTCCTCCTCCTCCACAAACATGGTTGCACGCCCATCCCCAAATCCCGAGGGAGGAAACTGCCCTCAAAACCCACTAGGTGGTGGAGCCTTGGATCCCATAACCCGCCTCCAAGCCCAAATGGAAATGTATAATGAACAAATTGAAGCCATAAGGGAAACATTGGAGGAAATGTAGAACCCTCCTGAATGGGAGGAGCTTAGGTCTCTTAGCTCCTATCAGAATCCCGCTGCTACAGAGACCATAGGACAAATTCGGGTCCCCATGTGCGGGGATGACTTTGAACTGAAACCTAACATAATTGGCCTGATAAATTTTCACTTCCATGGTCTTGCAAGTGAAGATCCTTTTCTCCACTTGGAAGACCTAACCCGATTGGTTGAAACTATTAAACCAGGAAATATCGGGTTACTTGTAGTCCTCATGAAAATGTTCCCATTTTCATTGCGGGATAAAGCATCGCAGTGGTTACGCACCCTGGGGAGAACCATCCACTCTTGGGAAGAGATGTGAACAATGTTTCTCAAGAAGTTCTTCCCAATCGGGTGAACCAATGCACTTCGCCGTGCTATCACTTCATTTACGCAACAAAATGGCGAACAATTTCATGATGCATGGGAGAGATATAATGACCTCCTCAGGAAGTGTCCGCACCACGGTATGCCTAAGTGGCATATAGCGCAGATTTTCTACTATGGGCTAAATGAGACTTTGAAGCAGATTGCAGATGCTTCCTGTGGAGGGAATTTCATGAATAAAGATGAGAATGGAGCATTCGAATTATTTGAAAATATGAGTGAAAACTCAATGAACAATGCTTCCATTGTCGTCTTTAATCATACCAGCCTACCCCATAATGTCCACGAAGTTGACACGGGACCCTCCCATTCATCCACTAATCTCAGCCTTAACGCACAGAAATTGGATGAAGTCTCCATCGTGCACAAGAAGCTGGACGAGCTTCTGGCCAACCTCGCCAGTTCTCTGGCAAACACCCCGACCTCACCACTTCGTCACAGTCCCAACTCTTCCAATACCAGGCTTATCCCAAGAAACCCTATAAGACCTTCCTTACCAAGTGTCGCGCCAAGTGACTTGGTAAGTCATGTGGATCTGGCTTCTACGAGCCAGTATTTTGACACGGAGGACTAAGCCTCTGTGTGCTTGGATGCGTATTTTACATGCGACACGTCTTCTGGCATAGAAGATGCTTGCACCCTGGGGAACAACCCATTCTCTGCCACTTATAATCCAGGGTGGCGAAATCATCCGAACTTCGCATGGTCCAACAACCCGCAGCGCCAAAACCCCGTGGGTGGACCAATGCGATCGTCTGCACCCATCATCCCAAGGGCCCAGTCTAATCCTTTGGCGAATCCGCCATCGGGTCCTTGCGTACAGAAAATAGAACACGCATCAAGTCCTCTTGACAAATTGATGCGAATGATGATGGAAATGTCAAAGCGTCATGAAGAGAACATGACCGCTCTTCAGCACCAATTGGCGCAGCAGAATGCTGAGATCAGTCAACTACGTATGGCGACTCGATCTGAAGGCACTCTTCTAGCCTAACCTGTTCCCAACCCACGAAATTTCGTACCCCGTGGTCCTCAACCACAAGTACGATCTTCTCAGGGGCAGGTTCATCAAATTCTGTAGGCTCCGAGCAATCCACCGGGATTTTAGGCTAATCCCGCTGCAGCACCTCACTCTTATGTCCCTATTGCAAACCCTCCTCCACCTTATGATCCCACTACACCCACATCGTCCAATGCGATCACTACGAGGAGCGGGAAGCAGACTGTCGATCCGCCTCGACCTGATCCTGGCCCGTCTTCTTCATCACCCTCTCATTCGGGATGCGCACCACATTTGCGAGAGGACGATACACCGAAATTGGTGCCAGAATCAGTCCCATTCCCTGAGGCTCTATTGAGGGAGACAAAAGGCAAGAAGAAGGATACACAATCCTTTGATAACCTACGTAATTTGTTCAGGGATGTTGAAATCAAGGTACCCCTGCTAGAGGCTATCGACCACATGCCTACTGTTGCCTGATTTTTCAAAGACTACACAACACCCAGGCAACAGTCAAAGAAAACTAAGAATCCTGTCGTTCTCTCGCCTTATGCAAGTTGTGCTATACTGTCAAATCTATCACCAAAGCAGAAAGATCTGGGCACACCGCTTATTTCCTGTAGCATCCAAGGTTGCAATTTTAACCGTGCCCTACTTGATCTAGGATCTTCCATCAATCTTATACCAACCATCATGCTAGAAAATTTTCCTTGGGAAATCTGAAACCCACCCCTATCACGTTACAGTTGGCAGATTGTTCTGTCAAAATTTCGAAGGGTGTGGTGGTTAGGGTCAACAGTCTCTGTTTTCCTGTTGACTTTCTTGTTTTAGATATGGAAGTTCCTAGCTCACTTTCTGATTGTCCGATCATCCTTAGTCAACCTTTCTTGGCCATAGCCCGTGCCCATATCGACTGCGAGTCGGGCTGTATTGAGATTGCCGTTGGATCTGAAAAGCTCAAGCTTAACATCTTCAAGGTAGCCAAGTACTTTGATTGCGATTGCATCGAGGATGACACGTCTGACGAGGACATGGCCGTCAGCGCGTGTATCGGACTAATTGGGACTCATTCTGATTGTTGCGGATTACCTATAAACACTGACAATTGCCTGACTAACACATATTGTGACATTCCCCCATCCCTCCCTATTCCCGTACCTTCTCCTAACCAGACTTTTGACAAGGTTTTCTCCGCTTCCCATACCTCATGGTCTGAGTCATATCCGGGCTACTCACCCCGGTCCACACTCTTGAAGATCGGATTACCCTTTCTTTTCCGCCAAATTAGGCGGATTTGCAACTCCACACTGGGACCTTGAGCCCATATACTTCTCACTGGGGCTATTCCTTTTTGGATCCATCTATCCAAGAAGCCCCTCTTCTTGGCCAATCTGAGGGCCAGCTTCTTCCTCCTGATTTGTTTTCTGATCCGCCTGGGACACTCTCATCCCATGAAATGCCAGATCTTTCACCATCTACTCTCGAGCTGAAAGAGCTGCCTAGTACACTTAAGTATGTTTTCCTGGGACCAAATGAAACACTCCCTGTAATCATCAGTTCAAAATTGACCAGGGAGCAAGAGTGCAAACTAACTAAGGTCCTTATAGAACACAAGGCAGCCATTGGATGGTCTTTATTAGACTTATCTGGCATTAGCCCCTCCTACTTCACTCTCCGTATATATACGGAGGAGGAGGCTCGACCTTCCCACAAGATGCAGCGACATATCAACCCTAACATGCAGGAGGTCATTAAGAAGGAAATCATTAAGTGGCTGGATGCGGGTATAATCTACCCAATCAGCGATAGCCCCTGGGTGAGTCTGATTCACGTTGTGCCCAAAAAGGCGGGACTCACCATCCGTGTCAATGACAGGGCGAATCCATCCCTACACGCACTCCTACATCTTGGAGAGTGTGTGTAGATTATAGAAAACTCAATGCTGCAACTAAGAAAGATCACTTTCCACTACCTTTCATTGACCAAATCCTAGAGCGGTTAGCGGGAAATAAATTTTTCTGTTTCCTAGATGGACTCTCAAGGTATAACCAGGTGGCAATTGAACCCCAGGACCAAGAGAAAACCACTTTTACCTGCCCCTTCGGCACCTTTGCATTTAGAAGGATGCCATTTTGACTTTGCAACGTGCCAGAAACTTTCCAGAGATGTATGCTGGCGATATTTCATGACATGGTGGGTGACTTTCTCGAGGTCTTCATGGATGAATTTTCGATCTTTGGACCAACTTTTGATGAATGTCTTGCCAACCTGACCCGTATCCTTAGGAGATGTATTGATGTAAACCTCGTGCTTTCCTAGGAAAATAGTCATTTTATCGTACATGAGGGAATTGTTCTCGGGCATATAATCTCCGATAGGGGTATCGAGGTTGACAGAGCTAAGCTTGATGTAATTGCTGATTTACCTGTGCCTGGCTCTATCAAACAAATCCGCTCCTTCCTGGGACACGTCGGTTTCTATAGGAGATTCATCAAAGATTTCTCCAAGATTTCTCGACCTCTAACTCATCTCCTATCGACCGACGTACCCTTCGATATGGGCCCCGACTGTGTACGAGCATTCATGCAATTACGTAATGCTCTCACCAAGGCCATTGTTCTCTAGCCACCTGATTGGTACCTCGGCTTTGAACTTATGTGTGACGCTTCTGACCTTGCAGTCGGAGCCATCCTGGGACAAAGACATGATAGACACCCCTTCGTGGTGTACTACGCCAGTAAGACGTTGGACTAAGCCCAGCGTAATTATACTACCACTGAAAAAGAACTACTGGCGGTCGTCTTTGGGCTGGAGAAATTCCGCTCTTACCATCTAGGCTCACATGTTATTGTTTTCACTAATCACACGACCATTCGCCATCTCATGCACAAGAAGGATGCCAAGCCTAGACTGATTCGTTGGATCCTTCTGCTCCAAGAATTTGACATTGAGATCCACGATAAGGCCGGAGCCCAGAATGTGGTGGCTGATCACCTTTCTAGACTGGACCATGACCATATTAGACTTATGATAGCGATTTTACGCGGTTTGTTAATTAGGTCGTTGTAACGCGTAAATCCGCTTTCGCTCTAAAATTTATATTCCTAGATAGGAGAGTATCTAGGGTCGTCCAAGGAGGCAATATGTTTGCAATAGTGATTCTCTTGCTTGGAATAAATCTCAACTTTCTTTTTGGTATTTTTTTTCAATATATCATTTTTTTTGTCTTTAAGCTAAGGCAACATGCGAACTGGTGGTGGAAAAGGTGATTTACACTTCAATTTAAATACTTCTTCTATGTGGCAAGTGGAGCCTCTCCCTAAGCTCACTCTAGTCAAGTGGAGGCCTAGAATAATTAAGGAGAGGGAGTGAAGAATGCTGAAAACAAGCAAATAGAAATGCAAACAAGAAAACTTGCAAAGAAGGCAACTTGATAACTAAAAAAGTGTTTTACAAAAAGGCCTAGTAGAGGAAAGCTTCTACTACTATGAAAATGCAAATAAGAAGAGAAAACACAAATCCTCTAGATAGATGGTGAAGAAGAGGGCTTCTTGCTCCAAGGTTGGTAGCTCCCAATCTTGAAAAGAGGGCCTCCTTCTTCTCCTTCCTTGAGAGCTCCTCCAAGGTGGAAGCTACCACCTTCAATGCTCTCTCCAAGAGGTGGGCGTGCACCACCCTCAAGAACTCCTCCAAGGTGGCGTGGACCACCTTCAGAATCTCCTCCAAGATCTTCCTTGCCTGGCTTCTCCTTTTCCTGGCTTGGCCCAAGAGATAAGGGAAGAGGGGAAGGCACCAAGGGGACAGAATATCCCCTTAATCTTCTTCTTCTTCTTCTCTCTTGGACGTGGGCTTCTTGGTGGAATATGAGAGTGAAATTGCTAGCCAAGGATGACTTGAATGGTGGTGGGTAGTGGTCTTTTTATAGGGTAGGATGGGGGGTTAAGGTGCCCCTTGAAATGGAGGGCTAGGATGGAAGGATGGAGGTGGTTGGTGATCCTATGGCTAAGGTGAGTTAGCGCCAACCCAAGGGGTGTTAAAGGGGGTGGTTATGGTGGTGTTGGTGTCTTTTGGTGGTGGAGAGACACCACCATTTTGGCACCAACATGGGGTCTTATGGAAGGGGGTTAGGTGGATGGTGGAGATGGATTCAAGGGGAATTGTGTGGTGGAGATGAGGGGGAGTTTTGGAGGGAAAAGAGGCGCCATTAAGGGGGTGGTTAGGGGTAGTTTTTGGCACCACTTTTAGGTGTCTTTTGGAGGTGGTGGGTAGGTTAGGTTGGTGCCAAGTAGGTTAGCTTATGTGGAGCTTAGGTGGAGCTAGTTGGGTGGAGTTGTTAGGTGGGTTTTTGGGATGGTACAAGCCAAGGAAGTTGGAGCATAGCTAAGCTAAGCTAATCTAGCTTAGCTAATGGAGGAGTAGAGGAGAAGGTGTTGGAGCTAGGGTTTGGAGGGAGGAGCTGAGGAGGAGAAGTATGGAGCTGAAATTGGAGCTGGCTGCTGCTGAAGAGGCTGGCATGGAGCTACTCTAGCTGGCTTAGCTTGCTAGTTCTTTGCTAGTTGCTAAGACAAGATAAAGTAAGCTAGCTTCTACCATGATGAGCTTAGGTGAGCTAGGTCTGGTGCTCCCGGGGAAACTCAAGCTGGTTGAGGCAGCTAAGGTAGCTTAGCTCAACTGAGTTGAGCTAAGCTAAGTCCCCGGGAGCTGGACTTGAGCTTCCTGAGCTGGGATGAGTTCTTCTGCTGGATGGAGCTGGATGTAGCTGGATCTGAGCTGGGGTGAACTCCTGTCAACTCAGCTGAGCTAGCTAGAGCTCCCTGTGGACTAGTGGGAGCTGAGATGAGCTAGACTCAGCTAAGTTGAGCTGGATCTGAGCTGACTTGAGCTAGGGTGAGCTAAGACGAACTCTCTTGAGCTACCATTCAGCTGAGATTAGCTGAATGGAGCTGGGATGAGCTAACCCTAGTTCAAGTGAGCTAGGTTCCAGTTGCGGTGAGCTGGATCAAGCTGAGGTGAGCTGGATCAAGTTGAGGTGAGCTGGATCAGGCTGAGTTCCAGCTAGTCTGGGCTTCTCCTTCACCATTTGCCTTCTTGAGTGTTAGGGTTTTAGGGATCTATATATCTGTACATCCCTAACACTCACAAAAACATATTAAAAAGACAATAAAAAATGCTATGCATGCCTAACCTATTTTATGCCTAAATGCAGCCCAAAAACCCGTTTGCAAAGTAAAATCCTAAGAGCTAGGTTTGTTTTAATGCATGAGAATGATGATAAACTGGCATTTATCACACCCCCTTGCTTATCTTTTGCTAGTCTCTTAGCAAGACTTAAAATGGAATTTTTGGGAAATCTAATTTTTTCGACTTTTGAGGAGAAAAAGAGATCAATGGACCTTGGTAGATTAAAATACTGGTAATACGGGATTTGTTAAAGATAAACATCGGGATTTGTTTTCAGATTCAACCATTAGACAGAACGGGATCAATATATCCTCCAGAAAATTCTCAAATTAACCCCTTATTAATTCAGATGACTTGACATGTTTGTTTTTAGGATTTTTTTGGCGCATGAATCTGATTCTCAACTTGCAAAATCCTTTAAAACCTTGTGGCTGTGCTTGTGAAAAGCCAACATTTATAAGGGCGTGCTAATTTATTTATTATTACTTTTTTTTTCTCCCCCATGCTTATTTTTAGCTTAGTCTTACAACAGATGTGTCGGGATCATCATTCCCGTTACCATTCCTCGAGGGGGCTCTGGTGCGAGTACTTTGGGATAGCACTGTCCATGACACCACCCAAGAGCTCACAACCCCAAAACACGATGCGGTGAAAAGGGGCGCTCCAAGCAAACTCAAGCTCTTGCTCCGACACTATAGGTAGAGCACCGTCCAAGACACTTGAGCTGCTAAAATGCGCTTTAATGCTCCGTCTAAAGATATGAAATATAGATATGGAGCAACGCCGAGACGGTAACATGTTGTCATCGCATCCTCAAAGGAGGCACTTTCCTCTTTCTCGGCGGTGGGAACTCAAACCAATGATCTGTTTCAGACTTTTACTAAGTCCAAACAGGGAGTTTTTCAAATTTTTAGTTATTTTTAAGTGTTGGCTTGTGTGTGAAGAAGTTTCTCAAAACATGCAAGTTTTTGAATCAGAAGCTAAGTCAAATAATTTCCATATTACAAGGTAGGATCAAGTCACCTGAACTATCATGAGTTCAGGTGGAATTTTATAGAAGGATATCTGATCTAGTCTAAAATAGACCCTGAAATTCTAATGATCAGATCCATATCCTCATCCTTAGTTTGTTAAAGATTAAATCCCATTGTACCAAAAGTAACTTTTTCGACCTTAGTCCTGATTTCAAAATTTTTCCTCAAAAAGTTTTGAACATTTTTATTTTTTTGGGTATGCAAGCAGGAAATAAATTAAACAAAAATGCATGTTTTTAGGTTTTGAAAATCCTAAATCGATCGTAAAATTTAAAAATACCCCCCCATGCTTAAGATATGCCATGTCCTCATGCATTAGGAGGGAAAAGGGATCACCTTAGTGAAGAACGGTCGAGTTTAGGAGGAACAAAACCTGGAAAAGGAAGAAAAAAGGGAAAGCAATAAAAAATGATGGGTTACCTCCCATCTAGTGCTATCTTTTACGCCATTCAGCCAGGCGTTAAGGTATGCACGGAAGACGTAAAATCATGTAGATAATTGGACACTTGGATGCCCGCAAAAAAGGTGTCTTCTTTTAGATCCCTAGAAATTTGATTAGAAATAATATTGGGATCAAAGTTGGATGGAAAATGATAAGTGTAGCCCAAGTCTGGCCATGTTTTTAAATCAGGTTGGATGCCAAACTCGGGCGGGGTTGGTGGCAGGTCCGTAAGAACGGAGTCGGGGAAGGCATGGTGGGGATTGGGGGAAGTAAGTGTGGAAGAATTAGGTGCGTGAATAGTGGGTGGGTTAGGGGGGGTATCAGGAATAAATTTGGGGTCAAGACAAGTTTCTAGATCACAGATTTCGCCGACCATTGATTCTGAATCAGAGTCCTCAAAAGAATTATGGTCGGTAAGGGTATCTAATAACATCGTCTCCTCCACCATATTAGAAATTTCAGTATCTGAGTCCTCAAAGAAGTTATCATCATGGAATCTCCTGGAGGATTTTAAAATATCTAAAGTGAGAGTTTGGCCTGCACAAGTGATATTCATTTTTCCTGTGTGGCAATTGATATTTGCCTTTGCAGTGGCCAAAAAAGGGCGTCCAAGGATTATTGGGGAGTCCAGTAATGATTCAGGTGCCTCAATGTCAAGAACCAGAAAGTCTGTAGGGAAGACACAATTCTGGACCTTGACTAAAACATCCTCGATAATTCCACGAGGTTTGATTGTAGATCGGTCGGCTAATTGTAGGGTAACCTCGACGGGTTTTAATTCACCGATCTGAAATTCTTCGAATAAACTCGTGGGAATAATATTAACTGAGGCACCAAGATCAAGGAGGGCGCGATTAAATGTAGTGTCATCAATAATTACAGAAATTAAAGGCGCCCCCGGATCTTTCATCTTAGGAGGTAGCTTACTCTGTATGACAGAGCTTACTGTCTCTGAAAGATGCACCTGTCCTAGATTTTTGGCCTGCCTTTTAGGAGTACAAATCTCTTTCAAAAATTTAGCATAGGCAGGTATATATTTAGTGGCATCTAGGAGAGGAATATTGATATGAACTTACCCAAATAGCTCCATGAGTTCTTCTATAGTGGGCTCAGATTTCTTTTTTTTTTGTTGGTGGTGGGGTAGAGAGCTTGTGGGAAAGGGACAGGAATCTTGTCTTGAGATTTTTGTTTTTCTTTTTCTTCCTGATGGGGAGGTGGGGAGTCAATTTGCACAGGTATCTTACCAGGTTCGTGTGAAGGCCCGGGGTCAGTGGTGGTTTTCCCACTCCTCAAAGTAACTGCATGTGCAGTTGGATTATTATTTGGAGGAGGTGGGGGGGCCTGTGATTGTAGAAACCTGGGCGGCTGCCGAGGTGGTGGATTAGGAGGAGGCTGATTTGGATAATGTGGATTTCTACCCATATAATGGTTCCCTTGGTGATTAGGGTTGGGCATGGGTTGCGACGGAAGATGTCCTACAGGTCTTTGCGTGGGAGTAACCCCAATCTGATTGTTCAGATTTGTGATGGTGCAAGTTACTTCCGTCATTTTTTTTTTGCATATCCTGCAGGGTCCGCATCATCTGGGCATTGATGTCTTGTTGGGATGGCCCAGGATGGAAGTTTGGATTCGACCCATACCCGTTAAAATGATATGGTTGGGAGGAAACTTGATTATTCCAGGAGTAGTTTGGGTAATTTTTCCAATTGGAAGAATTTTTAAAGGGCTCCTGGATGGCAGAAATATTTTGAGTGGGGTTAAGATCAGGATAGTTGTAATTCCCCAGTGAATCATGGGCAACCTCAGAATATTCAGCAGGAGTAGTGTTGAGATTGTGCAAATTTTCTCTTCGTGGAAAGTTAGGTTGGGTTAGATGTGGGTGTGGAGCTTGGGTTGATGTTGCCAGTCTTTCCTCAATTTTCTTTTGATTAATATGCATCTGGTCGAGTTTTGAGCGATCATTTGAAGATCATCTTGGGTGACTGGGATAGCTTGAGTGCCTATTTCATGAACACCGAACTGCGGGTTTTGGGTTCTGCAAAATGTGTTCATGGAAGCTTGATTAAATGAGTTTTCACTCATTTCTTCAAACAAGTCGTAGGCACTTTCAGCATCTTTATTTAAGAAGTTGCCACCACACGAGGCGTCGACAAAATGTCGGATTTGATCTTCTAATCCATGATAGAAGATTTGCATGAGCTGCTGTTCTCAACGTTTTTGTGCGGGTTTAAAGTATATCACGTTGTAGTATAACCGACAAAACGTTTAAACAAATATAAGGAATTTTATTACTCGAAAAACTAAAGTATCCGAGCTCGAACATAGGGAGCAAGCTCAGTACTTTTTAAAACCAAAGAATACAACCGTCAAAAAGGATTTATGAAATAAAAATAGAATTGGACGTCTGATTTCTGTATCAGACGTCTTAAATGAAATCTCCTTTCTCTCTTCTTCTTTGTTGCTCTTCTCTCTTTCTGCTTTCGCTTCTTGTCTTGTGCAGGCTTCTTCCTGCCTTTGTTTCTTTTCTCTTATTTCTTCTTCTGCCTTGCCTTTCTTCTTCTTCACTTGGCCTCTCTCCGTTCTTCTTTCTCTTCTGCCTTGTCTTCCTTCTTCTTCACTTGGCCTTTGCGAAAACTTCTCCTTTCACTGCTACACAGCCTCTTCTTTCTTCTCTTCCTGTTCTGCAGCTGCTTCCTTTGCTTCTTCTTTCCTGCACACACCTCAGCCGCGAAGCAAAACCTACCCCCGTCCCTCTACCCAAGCGTCTCTCTCTCTCACAAGCAATTCGCTCAGGGATGCTCTCCCAAAGCCACACGGGTAGTCGGGTCGGATTCGCACCCGGGACCAGGCTCACCGGCAAGTGGTGATGCGCGAGGAGTGCGTAGGTTTAGGTCGAGTCGGATCCCGCCAGATCCGCGAGGTCAAGCCGCAGACGAGGCGGGTGTGGGCAGGTGAGGGACCTCACCCCTGTGCTTACGGAGGCAATGGGATTAAAACACAAAAACAATTTATATGATACCTGTGTTTTGCAATCCCACGATGTGGGACTATCTGGTCGGTCCTGCTTTCGCGCCCGCAGAGCTTTCGTCGCGCGATTGCTCCAGCTGCTGGCCTCTCTGTGCGACTTGCTAGCCTCACTCACTTCGTGACACTCACGCGAGTTTGCTGCACCTGCAGCCTGGGAGTCCTGGTCCTGAAGCTGCTGCAAGCTCCTTGCTGCTTCGGCTGATAATGGCGGCCGGAGCTTAAACCTGTCACACACAAGAACGGCCTATTGGCCCCATTAGATTGGCTAGAAACCTTCGCCGTGGCATGGCGAAGGCGGTGGGCGGTGCTGCAGGCTGCAGGTCGGCCTAGGCGTGCGTGCCTAGGTCAACCTGTAGCCGGAGATGTTGGGTTGTTCGGGGGGTGATTGTGGAGGTCTGGAGTGGCAGTGGTGGGGTGAAGTGAGTTCCTGGTGGTGAGGCGGAGCTCACGAGGGGGTTGGCGAGCCGTGTGGAGCGGCGGAGTGGTGTGGGCAGCTCGCTAGAGGGCGGTTGGAGGCGAGGACGATGGAGGTGGTTAGGCACTGTCGAGGGGTAATCAGATAAAATAGCAAGGGGAAAAGAGAGAGAAGAGGAGGGAGAAGGTATCTGGAGTGGTCTGGAAGGAAGGGAGGTGGCGGAGAGGACGGCGCGTAACTGCCGTCGTCGGGGAAGAAGGACCCTGATGAAGGAAGCGGCGACGAAGATGAGGTCAGGGGCACGTGCGCGTGGTACAGCGCGAGGCGGGAGGAAGTGGCGAAGTTGACTTTGCTGCTGGTATGGCAGCAGAGCGACAAGAAGGAGGGGAGGAGATCGCCGGAGCTTGCGGGTCATTTGGCCGGAGATGGGAGAGAGGGAATTTGGTGGGGATCTCCGTCAAAATCAAGCTTAGGTTTTGCGGCAGGAGGTGTAGTCTCTTTTATAGACGTTGGGCCGGGTGTGCAGAGCGTGGAGGGCACGCCAGCGTCTGAGGTTGGTCGCCGGAGATGGAAAGAAGTTAAGATACCCAAATCTCTCGTGCGTTCGCACGAGAGATTGGGTTCACACCAGCGGTTGTGATCGGCCTTAAATGGAAGGGAATTCCTCAGAGAATCTCCCTTCCATTTCTAGGAGAGAATCTCTGAGGAATCAGAGATGAATCCCTCTCTAAACTTCGCCGGAGCTCGGTTCTGCCCTAACAAAGGCGGCAGGACCGGATTGCAAAGGGGGCGAAGAACTTAGGGGGCCCTCTGCAAAAATATTCAAAAGATAGGGACCAAATTGCAGTTTTAACCTTTATTTCATGTTTTCTTCTCAGAGCACTTTTTCCTTCAGTTAAGCCTTCTTCTAGGTTATGTAGGAGCTTTTATCTTCTTTATTGGGTCAAAATGAGCTAGTTATGGCTCATGATGAGGCTCTCATCATACCCCCATGCCTAGCTTTTGCTAGTCCCTTAGCAAGATTTGAAGGTTTTAACTTCCGTTCTAGACCCTGAATGTCTGTCAACAATGATAAGTGCTTCTCCTTTTGTGATTAGGTAGGAATGCCGACAATAGGCCTAGAGGTACTCAAGTACCAACCAAAATCCGGACCTGTTCCGCTTTAGCCTCAGTCCTCCACAAAGGTTTCTACGGCCCACAGAAACTAACCTAGGGTTTGTTGGACTCCGTGGTTAAAGCACCCGTGCTTGAGACATTTTTAGCCTAAGTTCAGTTTGCAGTGCATTTTTTTATAAGAGAGAGATAGAAGATTTATTTGTTTGGAGAGGTTTTCTCTCTCTTTTCTTTTTATTTCTAGCTTCGGATTAGCTTCTCAACACTGTCTGTATCGGATTCCTCGTCCCCATCATCAATCCTCAAGGGTCCCTGGCTTTCGAGATTTCGGGATAATCCCGCCCATGGCAACCCCCAGAACCCTGGCTTTCAAGATTTCGTGATAATCCCGCCCATGGCGTTCCGTGGCCAAATTCAGATCCTGGCGATTGACATTTCGTGATAATGCCGCCCATGGCATCTGAACCAGCAGAGTGCTTACATGCCCCCAGTAGGATATTTAAATATCCTAGGAGACAAGCACCGAGGAGACGATATGTTGTTACGCATCTTCGAGGGGAATTTCCTGCCTCTCCGCGCTGGGAACTCGTCCAAATCAATTTGTGTTGATTGGCCGCTCCTAATCTAGGTGACTTTTTCAGAACATTAAACACTTTTCACGTGATTTGGATGTTTATGCGCACTGAACCAGACTGTGTGTGAATTTGGGTGCTTAGGTTACCGAATACCGTAAATCGGAGGTCAGTTAATGAGGCCGAATACTTCCTAAGCCTTGGACCTAATACTCAAGCTTCGTATTTTCCTCAACCTCTTGAGGATTATCCAGATTTTAACGGATACGTGAATTTTTAAGCTAAAGGTACTAGCCCAAGAGGCCTAAGACCAGCATTTCCGCTAATCTCTTGTTATATCTCCGTAGCACTTTTGTTTTCTTTTTCTTGATTCGGTCTAGAACTTCAGTTAACCCCTTAATCTTTTACTAATGACTATTTCTTTTCATTTTCATTTTGTGCTCCTTTTTGTCATTTTTCTTTCTTTTCCTCCTCTCATTTGTATGACCCTGAATTGTTCCTCCCCTCTATCAAGTCCTTTTTTTTTTTTTTGATGAAACCCTTTCTTGATATGAATTTTCTGACAATTTGCACTTTCATACCCCCCCATGCCTAAGATTTGCAATGTCCCCATTGTAAATTAGGTGGGTTCGAATTCAGCTTAGTTCATGCATTAGGATAGGTGTATGGTGAGTGAATGGGTCGAAGTGACTTGTTGCGAACGATTTCTAATCTCAGGTAAGTATACCTGAGGTGAAGTCAGCTGTTATAATGGATGAACCCTAAAGTGCAATATGAGTTCCGCATAGAGATGTCAGAAAAGGTTTCGGGTTTTTCAAAGAATGACGGGTTGCCTCCCGTTAAGCGCTGAGTTTTACGCCATCGGCTGGGCACAATGAGCTCAAGAGGAATGGAGGGTAAAGGATGACTCAGCCAAATCTATATCAGTCATGTCAATGAACGGCTTGAGTCTCTGAACGTTCACGACAAAGGGTTCAGAATCGTGGCTGAGTGGGCTGATTTCAATGGCTCCGTTTCCAAAGATTTGTCGGACTAGGTAGGGTCCGACCCACTTGGATCTTAGCTTCCCTGGGAATAATTTTAGTCAGGCATCAAAGAGTAAGACTTTTTGACCAGGATGAAAGACCTTTCTAGAAATGTGTTTTTCGTGAAAAGCTTTAACCCGTTCCTTGTAAATTCGCGAGTTCTCATACGCATCGTGCCGTAATTCATCGATCTCGCTCATTTGAAGTCTTCTGTGGGTTCCAGCCTTAGAGAGGTCGAGATTACAGGTTCGTACTGCCCAATAGGCTTTATGCTCCAACTCGACGGGGAGGTGACATGCCTTCCCGTACACTATTCTGAAGGGAGACATTCCTAATTGGGTCTTGTGGGCGGTCCTATAGGCCCACAATGCTTCCGGAAGCCGAGAGGACCAATCTTTTCTATCAGGTCGAATAGTAACCTGAAGGATCTTCTTGATCTCTCGGTTAGATAGCTCAGCTAGACCATTAGTTTGGGGGTGGTAAGGAGCAGAGATTCGGTGTGACACCCCGTATTTGGTCATCAGTGACCTGAACTGAGTGTTTGTAAAATGGGTCCCTCCGTCGGAAATTATAGCACGCGGAATCCCGAACCTTGAGAAAATGTTTTGATGGAGGAATTTTATAACGACTTTATGATTGTTGGTTCGGGTTGGAATGGCTTCTATCCACTTGGAAACATAGTCAACTGCGAGTAAGATGTATTCGAAGCCATCCGAGGTCAGAAAGGGTCCCATGAAATCAATCCCCCAAATATCAAAAATTTCGCATACCAAGATCGGCTATAGAGGCATCATGTCTCGATGGCTCATGATGCCCAGAGTCTGGCAACGGGAACATGCCTTACAGTGATCGTATGCATCCTTGAAAATTGTGGGCCAGTAAAAGCCACACTGGAGGACTTTTGATGTGGTTTTATGTCCAGAAAAATGTCCACTGCATGCCTGGTCATGGCAGAATGAGAGTATGTCTTTGATTTCCACTTCCGCGACGCACCGTCGAATTATCTGATCAGCACCAATGCGGAATAGATACAGGTCTTCCCATAGGTAATACTTGGCATCGGAATGCAATTTGTCCTTTTTGGCCTTCGGCCAATCGGGCGGAATCTGGTGTGATGCCAGGTAATTAACTATATCAGCGAACCATGGAAGACTTGCATTGATAGTCAGGAGGTGCTCATCAGGAAAATGTTCTGTAATAGGTCTGGAAGGGTCAATTATTTCAGAAGGGAGGCGAGATAAGTGATCAGCTACCACATTGTGCTTTCCCGCCTTGTCGCGAATCTCGAGGTCAAATTCTTGCAACAACAAGATCCATCAGATTAGTCGAGGTTTTGCGTCCTTCTTAGCAAGGAGATGCCTCACAGCTGTGTGATCCGAGTATATGATAACACGGGACCCCAGAAGGTATGATCTAAATTTTTCCAGGGCAAATACTACGGCCAGCAGCTCTTTCTCAGTAACCGTATAGTTACGCTGAGCCTCATCCAGTGTTTTGCTGGCGTAGTAAATGACCACAGGTTTCCCGTCAATTTTCTGCCCCAAAACCGCTCCTACAGCGAATTCAGATGCATCGCACATGATTTCAAAGGGTTGAGACCAATCAGGGGACTGTAGGATTGGGGCTTGGGTGACTTGGTCACGTAGGATCTCAAATGCTTGAGTGCATTCCTTGGAAATTTTGAAAGGCACATCCTTGGAGAGAAGATTAGTCAGGGGGCGCGCGATTTTGGAGAAATCAGGGATGAATCGACGGTAGAAACCGACGTGCCCCAAAAAAGATCGGATGTCCTTAATCGAGCTAGGCATAGGGAGCTTGGAAATCAGGTTAACCTTAGCTCGATCCACTTGGATGCCTTTCTCCGAGATTAAATGTCCCAGGACAATTCCCTCAGGCACCATGAAATGGCTCTTTTCCCAGGAAAGAACCAAATTCACTTCGGTGCACCGCCTGAGTATATGGACCAAGTGTTGGAGGCAATCGCCAAATGATTGTCCAAAAACTGAAAAGTCATCCATGAAGACTTCCAGATAATCACCTACCATATCTGAGAATATGGCAAGCATGCACCGCTGAAAAGTTGCAGGTGCATTGCAGAGACCGAACGGCATCCTTCGAAACGCGTACGTCCCGAAGGGGCAGGTGAATGTGGTCTTTTCTTGGTCCTCTGGATGGATTGCCACCTGATGTAAACGGAGTACCCGTCAAGAAAGTAGAAGAATCTATTTCTCGCTAGTTTCTCGAGGATCTGATCAATAAACGGTAGTGGGAAATGATCCTTCTTCGTGGAGGAATTGAGTCTTCTGTAATCAATGCAGACTCTCCATGAATTAGCTATTCGGGTAGGAATGACTTCTCCGGTTTCAGTCGTGATGATGGTAAGTCCTGCCTTCTTAGGCACCACTTGTATTGGACTCACCCAACGACTGTCGGAGATCGGGTAGATGATCCCTGCATCTAACCACTTTATGATCTCCTTTTTCACGACCTCCTGTAGGTTAGGGTTTAGGGGTCTTTGCATTTCTCTTGAAGGTCGTGAGCCTTCTTCTGTGTAGATTCAATGTGTGCAGTATGAAGTCTTATACCAGTCAAATCATCGAGAGTCCATCCAATGGCTCTACGATGTTGCTGGAGAATAGAAATCAAACGGAGTTCCTGGTCAGGTGTGAGTCGAGAA
Organism: Thalassia testudinum; assembly: GCA_037157565.1. Taxonomy (NCBI): domain Eukaryota; kingdom Viridiplantae; phylum Streptophyta; class Magnoliopsida; order Alismatales; family Hydrocharitaceae; genus Thalassia; species Thalassia testudinum. The sequence continues at coordinate 11,496,574 of JAZHRO010000026.1, read as the reverse complement.
TTGATAATCACAAGAAACGTCTGATTTGAATCCAAAAAGACGTACTTCAGATGTTTGGGAAGGGGCTTGAGTTCCATGATAGGATTGTCAGCAGCAGCGGGTGGTTCGGGGTTTGTATCAGGAGCAATGGTAGGAGTTATAGGTGTGTCTAGATCATGTTCGCACTCCTCTGTTAGCGGTTTTTGATTCTCTAGTGGTTGATCAGGAATAATCAGGTTGTCCTCTAGATGCAGTTCTTCAACCATAGCTTTGACATCACATATTTCCTCTACAACCCCGCAATTAATCCCTTGCTGGGCCTTGAAAATGTCAATCTTCATATTTTGATTCCCAAATTTTAATTCTATCTGGCCCTCTTCGCAGTTAATGTTGGCCTTAGCAGTGGCCAAAAAGGGTCTCCCTAATATGATTGGTGTGTCCCTTGGGTTCTTAGGTGCATCCATGTCTAGTACTATGAAGTCCACTGGAAAATAAAAATCTTGTACCCTAACAATGACATCCTCGACTATTCCTTTGGGTGACTTGATGGACCGATCGGCTAACTGTAATGTTACCTCAGTGGGTTTAAGTTCAGATTCTTCAAGGTGGTCAAGGAGGGATGTAGGTATTAAATTTATGGAGGCACCTAGGTCTAGTAGGGCTCTACCAAATTGGGTTTCACCAATTTTGCAGGAAATCAAGGGAGTTCCTGGGTCTTTAGCCTTGGGTGGGAGTTTGCTCAAAATGACAGAGCTGGCTTGCTCTGACAGTACGATTGGGTTCCCATCCTTGGTTCGCGGCTTACGTTTAGGTGTACATATGTCTTTCAAGAATCTTGCGTAAGCCGGTATGTGGCGGATTGCATCCATCAACGGGATGTTTATCTGAACCTATTCAAAGAGCTTGACCAGATCCTCCTCGGGAGCCACGGGTTTGGTTATTCTTTTTCCTTTGGTCAAGGCCTCAGGGAATGGGATCCTAACTGGTTCCTCTAGGATAGGTCCAGGTTCTTGATCTGGGACAGTAGTATCTTGGATAACTATCCTAGGGTCTTGGCCACTATCAGGCTTGGAGTGGTTCGGATAATGTGGGTCTTGGGTTATTTTACCACTACGTGTTGTTACAGAGTTCAACCAGGACTGATTTGGGTTAGGTAGGAGGGGTGGCTGCTGCTGAAATCCCGCATAAGATGTTGAAGCCTCCATCCCGTCTGGTGATGGAGTAGTGGGGGCCTGATAAATCACATGTGTTTGGCCTGAATTTGGATTCATAACGCGCTTCTGGGTTAGCACGTTATTTGGGTTGGGCAGAGGTTGCAAAGGAAGGGTGCCAGGTTGGCGGGAATTTGCCATCTGGGCTAGTTGGTTGCGAACCTCTGTGATCTCGTCCATGTGTTGTTTTTGCATTGCCGCATTTGTCTTTTGAATGTCAGCTAGTGCTTGAAGGATAAGAGTCATTTGATCCTGGTTTTGCCTGGATTGGTAGGTGGGATTGGGCCGAGGCTGAGGCAGCTGAAATGGACGAGAGGCTTGTGGACGGGGTTGATATAGTGGTCTTTGAGAATTTCCCGCCCACTGAAAGTTAGGATGATTTCGCCATCCAGGGTTGTAGGTATTGGAGAATGGGTCATTTTGGATGGCGTTGAGGTCCTCGCAGTTCTGAGGAGCCTCAGGAAAGTCAGAATACGAGGGTTCAGAGTTCCCCCAACTCGAGTAGAAGGGATCGGAGGTTACTCCGGTCCGAGAAGCAGACGGGGGTGGATATGGGTCCATCCCCTTGGTAGGTTGGTGATATATGTTTTGCACTGTTTCCCTTGCCAGAGGAGGTTGTGCAAAAGAGTTTTGCGCAGAGGTGGCTTGCTGCAAATATCGAGTTAGCTCGTCCACCTTTTTTTCTATAATAGAGAACTTGTCCAACCGACTGGCCATCAGTTCCAAGTCGACGAAAGTGGACAGGTCCTGCATCTCATGTGTCCCTCTTAGATTCGTCGATGCGCGGGCATTCGTCCTGTCGAATAAGCCCATGGAGTCATTATTTATGGAGTTCTCACACATGTTTTCGAGAATCTCCCACACCGTGTCCTCGTGTTGACCCATGATGTTTCCTCCGCACGTTGCATTGACGAATAAGCGAATATCTTCACGGAGTCCCTGGTAAAAAGACTGGACTTGTTCCCACTTAGGAACTCCGTGATGGGGGCACTTTCGCATGAGATCTAGGAATCGATCCCAAGCTTCGTGAAGGGGTTCTCCCGGTTGTTGAGTGAAATGAGTGATCTGGTGGCGCAAGGCATTCGTCCGGCCAACGGGGAAGAATTTTTTCAAAAATTCGGACTACAGTTCCTCCCATGTGTTGATCGGACGGGTCTGAGTCTGATACCAATGTGCGGCCTTGTCCAAGAGGGAGAACAAAAACATTTTCATGAGTAGGATATCCCGATTTTGTACATCTGACCTGAAGGTCTGGGCCATATGCTTAAGTTGTTTAATGTGTTGGACTGGATCCTTAGAGTTAAGCCCATGGAACTTTGGTATGGCATGAATCATATTAGGCTTCAGTTCAGAATCCGGTCCTCCAATTGGGATTCGTACTCGGGGTTCGATTGCCACCGCAGCGGGATTATAGTGATCTCTCATCATAGGTTGCTGCGGTGGGTTTACAAAGTTCTGAAAGAGATTGTTCAGGCATTGAAGTTGGTGTTCAAGGTTATTGTCCTCTTCAATGGGTTGTGCCATGATGGGAGAAGAAGGAGAATCAGGATCTAAATCAGATGAAAGATTTATGTGGTGGGATTGCTGCACAAACAAGGGCGTCGAGGCTTGGCCTCGACGAGAGTGAATTTCTAAAGGAGGTCTTAAGGGTGGTCTTAAGGACCTCCTACCGAACATGCACCGAAAGATGTGATGAGATTAGAAGGTACTGGACCTAATCAAGACACCCAAAAATTGTTGGGTGACTATAGAGGTTCGGGGCAGATGGACCCCTGGATCAGAAGATCGTCCACCTGAGAAATACCTGGGCAACCAGAGAGGGAGAGTCCCGCAAAGACCCCTACACAGTAGAGCGTCCCCACAGGTTACAAGGTTTGCCCCACCCGACCTCTCTTGTCACTGCAGTTTCAGGTAGACCAGAATGGGGATCTTGACCTCTTAAGTCTACCTTTTTTTATTTTAAGATCAAGGTGCCTATTGTTCCACTTGAACTTTTAAGCATTTTGAGTGAAAAAGTGACCTAATATTAAGGTTGGTTGACCCAAGGGATCAACTTCACCTCTTGTTCCTTTGAGAGCTTTTAGGTCCTTTCTTTTATGGTTCAAATGGATTAATAGCCTGATTTGCTTAGGGTTCCTCTTGTATAAATCATTTCAAACACGGCTTAGGCACACCTCTTTTTGGAAAGGTTGTTTCTTTGTTTTAGAGAAGATGTGTCTCTAAAAACTCTAGCTTTGCAATCCCTAACTTGGCTCTATTGGGTCCAATTTAGTTGCCTTAGAAATTAGCACCTAGGGCTCAATCAAGAAAGTTTTAGCCCTAGTTGCCTTAGTTGGATGAACAGACAAAAATATGTTGAAATGAAAATCAGGCAACTTGATGAGTTACTAAATATGAAACATGTAGCCCTAAGTTGATTTTTCTTTTTTTTTTTTTTTTAGATTATGAGAGGGTTAAGAGAGAAGGCTTATGGAAATTACCTATTCCTTGGAGAGTCTATTGTGCAGTTATTGCTCTTTCCTTTTTGTTTTGCTTTCCCTGCTTGAACACAACAAAAGAGAAGTTAAGTCAGATATTAGATAGAAAAGTTGTAATCAAAAGCTTTAAAAGTGCCCGTTGCTCCCCGGCAACGACGCCAAAATGTTCTCAACGTTTTTGTGCAGGTTTAAAGTATATCACGTTGTAGTATAACCGACAAAATGTTTAAACAAATATAAGGAATTTTATTACTCGAAAAACTAAAGTATCCGAGGTCGAACACAGGGAGCAAGCTCAGTACTTTTTAAAACCAAAGAATACAACCGTCAAAAAGGATTTATGAAATAAAAATAGAATTGGACGTCTGATTTCTATATCAGACGTCTTAAATGAAATCTCCTTTCTCTCTTCTTCTTCGTTGCTCTTCTCTCTTTCTGCTTTTGCTTCTTGTCTTGTGCAGACTTCTTCCTGCCTTTGTTTCTTTTCTCTTATTTCTTCTTCTGCCTTGCCTTTCTTCTTCTTCACTTGGCCTCTCTCCGTTCTTCTTTCTCTTCTGCCTTGTCTTCCTTCTTCTTCACTTGGCCTCTGCGAAAACTTCTCCTTTCACTGCTACACAGCCTCTTCTTTCTTCTCTTCCTGTTCTGCAGCTGCTTCCTTTGCTTCTTCTTTCCTGCACACACCACAGCCGTGAAGCAAAACCTACCCCTGTCCCTCTACCCAAGCATCTCTCTCTCTCACAAGCAATTCGCTCAAGGATGCTCTCCCAAAGCCACACGGGTAGTCGGGTCGGATTTGCACCCGGGACCAGGCCACCGGCAAGTGGTGATGCGCGAGGAGTGCGTAGGTTTAGGTCGAGTCGGATCCCGCCAGATCCGCGAGGTCAAGCCGCAGACGAGGCGGGTGTGGGCAGGTGAGGGACCTCACCCCTGTGCTTACGGAGGCAATGGGATTAAAACACAAAAATAATTTATATGATACCTGTGTTTTGCAATCCCACGATGTGGGACTATCTGGTCGGTCCTGCTTTCGCGCCCGCAGAGCTTTCGTCGTGCGATTGCTCCAGCTGCTGGCCTCTCTGTGCGACTTGCTAGCCTCACTCACTTCGCGACACTCACGCGAGTTTGCTGCACCTGCAGCCTGGGAGTTCTGGTCCTGAAGCTGCTGCAAGCTCCTTGCTGCTTCGGCTGATAATGGCGGCCCGAGCTTAAACCTGTCACACACAAGAATGACCTATTGGCCGAATTAGATTGGCTAGAAACCTTCGCCGTGGCACGGTGAAGGCGGTGGGCGGTGCTGCAGGTTGCAGGTCGGCCTAGGCATGCGTGCCTAGGTCAACTTGTAGCCGGAGATGTTGGGTTGTTCGGGGGGTGATTGTGGAGGTCTGGAGTGGCAGTGGTGGGGTGAAGTGAGTTCCTGGTGGTGAGGCGGAGCTCATGAGGGGGTTGGCGAGCCGTGTGGAGCGGCGGAGTGGTGTGGGCAGCTCGCTAGAGGGCGGTCGGAGGCGAGGACGATGGAGGTGGTTAGGCACTGTCGAGGGGTAATCAGATAAAATAGCAAGGGGAAAAGAGAGAGAAGAGGCGGGAGAAGGTATCTGGAGTGGTCTGGAAGGAAGGGAGGCAGCGGAGAGGACGGCGCGTAACTGCCATTGTCGGGGAAGAAGGACCCTGAGGAAGGAAGCGGCGACGAAGATGAGGTCAGGGGCAAGCACGCGTGGTGCAGCGCGACGCGGGAGGAAGTGGCGAAGTTGACTCTGCTGCTGGTATGGCAGCAGAGCGACAAGAAGGAGGGGAGGAGATCGCCGGAGCTTGCGGGTCATTTGGCCGGAGATGGGAGAGAGGGAATTTGGTGGGGATCTCCGTGAAAATCAAGCTTAGGTTTTGCGGCAGGAGGTGTAGTCTCTTTTATAGACGTTGGGCCGGGTGTGCAGAGCGTGGAGGGCACGCCAGCGTCTGAGGTTGGTCGCCGGAGATGGAAAGAAGTTAAGATACCCAAATCTCTCGTGCATTCGCACGAGAGATTGGGTTCACACCAGCGGTTGTGATTGGCCCTTCCCCAGAGAATCTCCCTTCCATTTCTAGGAGAGAATCTCTGAGGAATCAGAGATGAATCCCTCTCTAAACTTCGCCGGAGCTCGGTTCTGCCCTAACAAAGGTGGAAGGACCGGATTGCAAATGGGGCAAAGAACTTAGGGGGCTCTCTGCAAAAGTATTCAAAAGATAGGGACCAAATTGTGATATGGGTGTACTGAATTGCAAAGTAGGTCAAGATGACCTCCCCTTAGGTTCAAATTTTGGTACAAACCTTATTTTGACCTAAGGAATCCAATGGTGAAGTTGGATTTTAGGTTTGACCACGTTTGACTGGACATTTTGTGTAAAAACCCAGATTAGGTTAATTGAAGAGCTGGGACCCTATTTTAGGTCAAACTGGGTTCCGAAGGCCAACTTAGGTGTTCTCAACCCTAGAGGATGTTTTTCCATGCTTCTTAGAGGGTTTACTTGATTTTTATCCTGACCGGAACCTTGTTAATTTAAGCGGGTCTGTTTTAGGATTACCAAGTGTCATTTAATTCTTAGATTGCACATAAACCCATTTCTGATTGACTCAACCCACTTTTTTATCTTATTTAGACCATTTGACCTATGTTTTGCCTCTGAGAAATCCCGTTTATGTACTGCAATGGTGAAATTGTAGCTTTAACCTTTATTTCATGTTTTCTTCTTAGAGCACTTATTCCTTCAGTTAAGCCTTCTTCTAGGTTATGTAGGAGCTTTTATCTTCTTTATTGGGTAAAAATGAGCTAGTTATGGCTCATGATGAGGCTCTCATCAGCTGCCATAAAGGAATCTCATGGTGCGGACAACTTCTTAAAAGATCTTGAAATCTTTCCCAAGAATCATGGAAAGTCTCACCAGATCTTTGATGAAAGGTCGTAATAGATCTTCGCAAGGAATTGGTACGACCTATGGAAAAGAATTTCTTGAGGAAGGCACTCTTGAGCTGAGGCCAAGTTGTGATGGGTCAGCCAATGGTCCTGAACCAATAAGCGGCCTTATCTTTAAGAGATAATTGAAAAAGCCGCATCAGCCATATGTCTTCTTGTACATTTCGGGAACGAGTTGTCTGTGCAAGAAGAGTTAGCTCTTCAAGGTGGCTGAAAGGGTCTTCCCTAGGAAGGCCATGAAAGTGTTTAATTAGGTTCAGGACCGCAGGCTTGATCTCAAAGTCCCCCTCTGGTATGACCACCCCTGGTCGTTCCTCATAATAAGATGGATCATAGAAATCTTTTAGAGGAACAACAGGCTGCTGACGGGGTGGTGGGTTTGGCCTTGGATTGGCTAGGTTTTGGATGTTTCTAGTCAAAGTTTGTTGATTGGAATTTAATTTATTAATCTGATCGGCCATCAATTTTAAAAGATCAGGTAGGGGGTCTTGATGTTCTGTGTGGGGAACTCAAGATTAGGGAGCTCCAAGTGTGGGAAGTTAATGGTGGGTGGGTTTTGGGTGGAAGGGTTAGAATTAGGGTTAGTGGTGGGGTTAGAGGTGGAAGTGGAAGGGTTAGTGGACCTATTTTGTTGTGTTTCCATTTTTTCAGGAGAAGAAGACAGAAAAAGTGGTCTTTTTGCGTGGGGGGTGAAATCAAATGGTCCTTCCAAGTGCGGATTTTGAGACGGTCGCCCGTGCATAAAATGGAAGAACGGGAGGGGAGGAGAAGAGAAAGAGATGAGAGAAAGTGTGCAATTCAAACAAATAAAACTAGACCTAACTTAAATGTGACTCCCTAATAATAACCTAAGACTTGGTCTATATAGGAAATAAGTAGTCAATAGTGAATACCCGTTCTATCAACAAATCCAGCCAAGTTGCTTAAGGGGAGGTTTGGGCCCAAACGTTTCCCAGGGAAAACCCCAAGTGCTTGTACAAACCCATGCCTTGTCGTTTGACACGGCCCCTCAGCCTGAACACCAGATATAGATGACAGAATTGGTACTAACTAAGGAAAACTTAAGACCTAAATAGCAAGCCTAAGTTGATAAAGCCTTAGGGGTCAAGTTGCTACAAGTTTTAATTAGGTCTAGGATGCTATAGTGCACACAGAATGTGGAGGGCATTTATTGGGATGTTGCCCTGTTATTTTGATTTTTTTTTGTGTGTGCAGGAATTGGAGAGTGGCTCCAATGAAAATCAAGTTGTCACACAATTTTCTTGTATTTATGTCTTTTAGGATTTAATTTAATTAAATGTGTTTTAGGGTTTTTCTCTTTAAATTTTCAAACAAGTTTGAAATCTCACAATCAAAGGAAAGACAAGTTATATTGGTGATGGTTAATTTCCTTTAATGTGTCTCTAAAAAGAAAGAGAGAAACCCTAAGCCAATTATCCCTAAGACAGAAACTTACTACCAGTGAATTGATTTTTGACTTTCTGAATTAAGTAGTGGTCTAAACAAGTCAAACAACACCACTACTTTGAATAAAATCAAACAAAGATTCCATAAAATATTTTTGTACGATTTTAGGAATTTGTTTGATTATTGTTTTGAATTTTTAATTGTACTGGTGTCAAAGTCCAGAAATGATACCCGTGGGTATTGTGGACTTTTCAGTATTACCACCGACCTCAGAAAATTTTTGAGATTTTATATGATATGTACAATTTCACAAGGATTTCAGAAAACTAAATTTCACAAAAATTGGATAAGCATAAAAAATTTAAAAATTCGCGGACAGTAGCAAAATAAGAAGATTAGAGGGCGTGACCCCTCTGCAATCCATGAATTTTTAAAAATTAAATACAAATCCAATTGATCTAAAATTTGGAAAAAATGTTCCAAACTTAATTGGGAATCACTCTATGAAATTTTATGATTTTAGGAGGCCTGTGGTGTTAGGAATCGATTTTTCAAGTCCAGACAGAAATCTGGACCCGAAAAATAAAAAACCAATACTTACAATGGAGTGGTGCTAAAGAAGCATACAAGCAAACAATGGATTTTATAAGGCACCACTCCACTTAATCAAGTTGTTTGGGATCCTGAAAGCCAAGTTTAATATATTTTTCGTAGTTTTAGTTAATTATGTGACCAGAAAGAGGAACCAACCTGAATTTTCGTGGGAAGAAAATGATCTTTGAGCTCTCGCTTCCAGATTCCCGCCTTCCCACTGTAGTTCCTGCACACACAAAAGAAAGGAAGAGAAGGGGATGAGATCTACTTCAAGCACAAGAAAATTAATTAATACAAAGCCGTGCCTCCCCGGCAACGGCGCCAAAAAGTCATAGCGATTTTACGTGGTTTGTTAATTAGGTCGTTGTAATGCGTAAATCCGCTTTCGCTCTTAAATTTGTATTCCTAGATAGGAGAGTATCTAGGGTCGTTCAAGGAGGCAATATGTTTGCAATAGTGATTCTCTTGCTTGGAATAAATCTCAACTTTCTTTTTGGTATTTTTTTTCAATATATCATTTTTTTTGTCTTTAAGCTAAGGCAGCATGCGAACTGGTGGTGGAAAAGGTGATTTACACTTCAATTTAAATACTACTTCTATGTGGCATGTGGAGCCTCTCCCTAAGCTCACTCTAGTCAAGTGGAGGCCTAGAATAATTAGGGAGAGGGAGTGAAGAATGCTAAAAACAAGCAAATAGAAATGCAAACAAGAAAACTTGCAAAGAAGGCAACTTGATAACTAAAAAAGTGTTTTACAAAAAGGCCTAGTAGAGGAAAGCTTCTACTACTATGAAAATGCAAATAAGAAGAGAAAACACAAATCCTCTAGATAGATGGTGAAGAAGAGGGCTTCTTGCTCCAAGGTTGGTAGCTCCCAATCTTGAAAAGAGGGCCTCCTTCTTCTCCTTCCTTGAGAGCTCCTCCAAGGTGGAAGCTACCACCTTCAATGCTCTCTCCAAGGGGTGGGCGTGCACCACCCTCAAGAACTCCTCCAAGGTGGCGTGGACCACCTTCAGAATCTCCTCCAAGATCTTCCTTGCCTGGCTTCTCCTTTTCCTGGCTTGGCCCAAGAGATAAGGGAAGAGGGGAAGGCACCAAGGGGACAGAATATCCCCTTAATCTTCTTCTTCTTCTTCTCTCTTGGACGTGGGCTTCTTGGTGGAATATGAGAGTGAAATTGCTAGCCAAGGATGACTTGAATGGTGGTGGGTAGTGGTCTTTTTATAGGGTAGGATGGGGGGTTAAGGTGCCCCTTGAAATGGAGGGCTAGGATGGAAGGATGGAGGTGGTTGGTGATCCTATGGCTAAGGTGAGTTAGCGCCAACCCAAGGGGTGTTAAAGGGGGTGGTTATGGTGGTGTTGGTGTCTTTTGGTGGTGGAGAGACACCACCATTTTGGCGCCAACATGGGGTCTTCTGGAAGGGGGTTAGGTGGATGGTGGAGATGGATTCAAGGGGAATTGTGTGGTGGAGATGAGGGGGAGTTTTGGAGGGAAAAGAGGCGCCATTAAGGGGGTGGTTAGGGGTAGTTTTTGGTGCCACTTTTAGGTGTCTTTTGGAGGTGGTGGGTAGGTTAGGTTGGTGCCAAGTAGGTTAGCTTATGTGGAGCTTAGGTGGAGCTAGTTGGGTGGAGTTGTTAGGTGGGTTTTTGGGATGGTACAAGACAAGGAGGTTGGAGCATAGCTAAGCTAAGCTAATCTAGCTTAGCTAATGGAGGAGTAGAGGAGAAGGTGTTGGAGCTAGGGTTTGGAGGGAGGAGCTGAGGAGGAGAAGTATGGAGCTGAAATTGGAGCTGGCTGCTACTGAAGAGGCTGGCATGGAGCTACTCTAGCTGGCTTAGCTTGCTAGTTCTTTGCTAATTGCTAAGATAAGCTAAAGTAAGCTAGCTTCTACCATGATGAGCTGAGGTGAGCTAGGTCTGGTGCTCCCGGGGAGACTCAAGCTGGTTGAGGCAGCTAAGGTAGCTTAGCTCAACTGAGTTGAGCTAAGCTAAGTCCCCAGGAGCTGGACTTGAGCTTCCTGAGTTGGGATGAGTTCTTCTTCAGTTGGCTGGAGCTGGATGTAGCTGGATCTGAGCTGGGGTGAACTCCTGTCAACTCAGCTGAGCTAGCTAGAGCTCCCTGTGGACTAGTGGGAGCTGAGATGAGCAAGACTCAGCTAAGTTGAGCTGCATCTGAGCTGACTTGAGCTAGGGTGAGCTAAGACGAACTCTCTTGAGCTGCCATTCAGCTGAGATTAGCTGAATGGAGCTGGGATGAGCTAACCCTAGTTCAAGTGAGCTAGGTTCCAGCTGCGGTGAGCTGGATCAAGCTGAGGTGAGCTGGATCAAGTTGAGGTGAGCTGGATCAGGCTGAGTTCCAGCTAGTCTGGGCTTCTCCTTCACCATTTGCCTTCTTGAGTGCTAGGGTTTTAGGGATCTATATATCTGTACATCCCTAACACTCACAAAAACATATTAAAAAGACAATAAAAAATGCTATGCATGCCTAACCTATTTTATGCCTAAATGCAGCCCAAAAACCCGTTTGCAGAGTGAAATCCTTAGAGCTAGGTTTGTTTTAATGCATAAGAATAATGATAAACTGGCGTTTATCAACTTACTCTGCCGATTAATGAGATTTTTCCTGATGAGCACCTATTGGCAATTAATGTGGCAAGTGGACCTTGGTATGCCGACATTGCCAATTACCTTGCTTCTGGATCCCTTCCACGTGACTGACCTAAAAACCAGCACGAGCGTCTCATGGCAGAAGCAAAGTATTATTTCTGGGATAATCCACTTCTTTTTCGCATAGGTGCTGATCAAATCATCCATCGCTGTATTCCTGACAGCGAATTCCCCAGTGTGGTATCCTTCTGCTACGATTAGGCCTGTGGAGGCCATTTCTCTGGGAGAAAAACTGCAGCCAAGGTGTTGCAGTGCTGTTTCTTTTGGCCCTCCCTTCACCAGGATGCACACAAATATGCTAAACTGTAACGACCCAATTCTCAAGTCCCTACGAGACACGAGAACCGGACCAACTCGACTAATCCCAAGACCTAGTCGTCCAACGAGAAGTAACCAAAAGAGCAGTAAAATAAACCACATTCAACATGAAATATAACTAACAGTAACAAATACAACAGTAAGAAAAAGAACTACTACAGCATGTACCACCACAACAGTAGAACTACATTTATAACATAACAAGAACTGCGGGTAAAGAAAAGTACAGAGAGTAACAAAAACTACTCACTACAGTGGAAACAAAAGGAGTACAAAAGAACAGTGGTAACTTTACTGGACCCTACTCAGCCAGCGTCCTATGCAGCCGCTGACCCTGGCTGCTCAACACCTGGTCCTGAAAAGTAACGAGTGTAACACGTCAGCGAAATGCTGAGTAGAGTGGCAGCTAAACTAAAGAAGCAGTAAAGTGTACAGTAGCTGTTTTATTTTCTTTCTTCCTTTATTTACATCTTTCTATTGTTTCATAATTTATCTATTTCTCAGATCCTTCACTTGATCTCGAATGTTCCTCGTGGGAACGATCTTGATTGCAGTCTTTTCCGAACGGTAGAAGTAGCACGTGGTGCTCTCCTGGCTGGGAGAGTCCCCCGTGGTGATCCTACTCTCAGTCAACCACCCCAAGGTCACAGACAGACGTAACGGTGACTACCGCACGCGTGATAAACGCATAGGTATTTAACCCGCATTGGCACGCGGTCAGTCGTTTCCATTAACGGGTGCGCCCAAAGCACAACACGGAACTAGTACAGGGCAGAGCCCTCTCAGTAACAGGGGTCCAACCCCTCCACAGTAACCAAACAGGGGCCTTGCCCCTCCACAGTCCGCGCGCCCTCGCTTGACTACCCTGGTTTGCCCAGTGTGCCTAACAAGTCGGTGTAGGTGAGCTAGCAGAACCTTGGGGCCTGTGGGGTAGCTAGTACTCGCCCTACACTAGTAGATCTCCTCGGTACTGTGTACACAGGGCCAACAAGTTGGTACAAAGTGGCCAGACCTAACCCCGGGTCCCTGGGGCGGCTGGCTCTGCTCTACACTAAGCAGGTAACAGGTGCTTCCCCTGGTATTACGTACCCAAGAGACAACGTACCTCCACACCTTTCCTTCTCAGTTCCATTTCATTCTCTTTCCAGGAGTTCTACTCCTAACTCCCTGTAGGGTTCTAGCTCTTTTAACTCAACACAATTCGGTTTCACCTTCCAGTTTCACGTTCATACAACCCATGTTCTCAATCATGTTTATTTATTCAATTCACAGGCAGCTATTTGTTCCTTTCCACTTTTTCAAGACTGCAGTATTCATATATTCCACTAGTTTTCCCATCCTAGGATTCAAGCCATACCCTAGGATCTATCATACAATCTAGTTTTCCAGCCCTAGGATTCATGCAATACCCTAGGATCTATCATTCAATCTAGTTTCTCATTCCTAGGATTCATGCAATGTCCTAGGTTCTATTTATGGTTCCATAATTTAACAGGTTATGCTAATAAACTTAAAAGCCACTCTACCAGCTACAACGGGAGTACAGTGGGCGTGGTCGGGAATCCCGCGTGCCTCTACAACCCCCGAGACTGCAATGGAACGGGGTCCTATCACAAGGATCAAACACAAGGAGTTTCTCAAAATAGTATATAATTACTGTAGACGGGTAGAGGATTTAATTCCGGAAAGAACGCAACTCGAAACGCGGAAAACGGACTCCGAACGGGCCCTAAACGGGTCGAAAACGACGAAACAGTGTAAAATCAGACGTCTTAAAATGAGGATCATATGGTACCTTCGCTCTGTATAGTCTCTCAGACATCCAGAAGCCTACGGGGGCATCTGGCCTAGTTCCCAGACGTTCGAAGGTCACCCCGGACGTCTGGAAGTCTTTCCCGTCGTCTAGCACTGCAGTTAGACGTCTGATTCGCGTTGGATGGCGAATCTCAGAACCTGCGCGTACCCATTCCTTGCTCTCAGTTCGGACGGTCGAAGAAAAGGAGGAAGTACGAAAATAACTTACCTTTCAGACGTTTGGACAGTCCTCCAGACGTCTTCCCTGTCGTTTGGTTGGAGACCCAGACGTCTGATTCTGGAAAAAACTTCCAGAATCAAAGCGCGACTCGCCCTCCGCCCGTGACGCACGGCCGTGCCGCAGCTCGTCCGCCTGCTGCTCGAGCTGCAGCAGACCTCCCACACCACTCTGTGCCCGCTGCGCCTCCGCTGGTTGGCTCTCGCTGCCCCGGCAAGCTCGAGCCCTCACGGCTGAGCGCCTCCTCCCTCGCGCAGCACCTCCTCCCGCACTCACCACGACTGTCACTGCCGCTGCTCGCTCGCGCTCGCACTCGCGCACCGGTTGGAAGGAGAAGAGGAAGGGAGCGGAGGTGATGAGAGTGAGGGAGAGGGCATGGCTTTTTAAAGCTGCGCGGGGAGAGAGAGAGAGCAAGACAGAGGGGCTCAGCCTGCGCCCGCAGGAGGAAGAGGGAAAAAGAGAGGAAGGCGATTGCGGGTCTGCGCGCGCCTGCACGCAGACGCAGCCCCACGTGCCACCGAAAATAGATCCCAGACGTCTGGAAGGGGTTCCAGACGTCTGGTCAGACGTTTGGGCCACCTCCTAGACGTCTAAAAAAAAATGTCTTGGAGTGTGTTCGTAACAATATAACAAACTCAAAGGAAGTTTTGTCCCCGAGACTTGCGCTAACTAGGGTGCGAGAAAAACGTCATAATAACCATAACAAACTCAAAGAGGATCGAGGCCGATCTGAAGAGACGTACCTGCGAAGAGCTCCGGGTACTGCTCCTGCATTGCCGCCTCAGGCTCCCAGGTAGCCTCCTCGTACCGCTGACTCCTCCACAAAACCCTTACCAGGGGTACTTGCTTTCATCTCAAATTGCGGACGGCTTGGTCTAGAATCTACACTGGCTGCTCGGGGTAGGTCAGGTCGTCGCCCACCTTGACGCTCTCGTGACTCAGTACGTGACTGGGATCGGCTACGTACTTCCTGAGGTTGGACACGTGGAACACGTCGTGCACACTAGAAAGCTGGGAAGGGAGAGCAAGCCTGTAAGCAACGGGTCCAACCGGCTCTAGGACTTCAAAGGGCCCCACAAACCTTGGCGCGAGCTTCCCCCTCACCCCAAACTGCTGCAGGTCCTTCATGGGCGAAACACGAAGAAAGACGTGGTCCCCAACCTCAAACTGCACCTCTCTACGTCTCCGATCCGCGTAGCTCTTCTGTCTGCTCCTGAAAGTGCGGAGTCGCCTGTGGATCTGCTCGACTACCTCCTGACTCTGCCGTATCAACCTGGGTCCAACCTCCCACTTGGTCCCCACCTCAACCCAACTCAAGGGTGCCATACACCTCCGTCCGTACAGAGCCTCGTAGGGAGCCATGCCAATGCTCGAGTGATAGCTGTTGTTGTATGCAAACTCCGCTAGGGGCAAGTGCTCCTCCGAAGTGCCCCTCCAGTCCAGTACACAGGCACGCAAAAGGTCCTCAAGTCTCTGTATCGTGCGCTCCGACTGTCCGTTCGTCTGGGGGTGGTAAGCTGTACTAAACCTCAACTGTGTCCCCAGGGCTTGCTGAAACTCAGCCCAGAACTGGGACGTAAAGCTGGTATCCCGGTTGGATACGATTTCCCGTGGAACTCCTTGTAGTCGTACCATGTCGCGGATATACCTCTCTGCCAACTGTGCTGGTCCTAAAGTGACTCGGATCAGCAAGAATCGTGCCGTCTTCGTCAGTCTATCCACAATTACCCAGACTGCGTCGTGTCCTCGTTGGGTAACAGGTAAACCCACCACCAAGTCCATGGTGATGCTCTCCCACTTCCACTCTGGCACTGGAAGCGGCTGTAGCGGCCCTGCAGTCCTCTGATGCTCGGCTTTCACCTGCTGGCACACTAAGCACTGCTGCACGAATTCACCCATATCCCACTTCATCCCCCTCCACCAAAACTCGCGTCTCAAGTCGTGGTACATCTTCATGTTTCCGGGATGTATGGTGAATCTGGAACCATGTGCCTCAGTCAGGAGCTCTCTCAACAGCTCCTCGTCCCTGGGAACGCACAACCGTCCCCTCAGGAGTAGCACCTGGTCTGTGAAAGAGAAGTCCCCTGGGTCTCCTGACAGTACTCTGTCGCGCAAGGACTGCAAGAACGGATCGGCCATCTGTCCTATGATGATGCGGTTTATCAGCTCTAGCCTAGTCTGTCGTGTCACAGTCACTGCCCCACAGTGCCCCCGTAACTCCAAGGGTCGCCAACTGCCCACCTCCTCCAAGAGGCTCCAACTCTGTAACTGTAAACTGGCCAAGTGTGCGGGCGCCTTCCGGCTCAAGGCGTCAGCCACCACATTGGCCTTGCCCGGGTGGTAGGAAATGCTGCAGTCGTAGTCCTTCAGGAGCTCCAACCAACGTCTTTGTCTGATGTTGAGCTCCTTCTGATCAAAAAGGTATTTGAGGCTCTTGTGATTTGTGAAAATCTCGAAGGTCTCACCGTACAAGTAGTGCCTCCAGGTCTTCAGTGCGAAGACAACAGCTGCCAACTCCAGGTCGTGGGTAGGGTAGGTATGCTCATGGGGCTTCAGTTGCAGCGAAGCGTAAGCGACGACGTGACCCCTCTGCATGAGCACACCTACTAACCCCTGCAAGGAGGCGTCCGTGTACACAACGAACCCGCCACTACTGTCAGGGATGGTGAGCATGGGAGTCGAGGTCAACCTCTCCTTCAGCTCCTGAAAACATGCCTCACAGGTGTCTGTCTAAGTGAAGGGCACATCCTTCCGGGTCAACTGTGTCATAGGACGCGTAATCTGTGAAAAACCTCTGATGAATCGTCTGTAGTAGCCTGTTAGTCCCAGGAAACTGCGAATCTCAGTGACTGAATGTGGTCTCTCCCACCTGAGCACTGCCTTGACCTTGGCTGGGTCCACCGCCAAGCCGTCTCCAGAGATCACATGACCTAAGAAGGTCACCTCCCTCAACCAGAACTCGCACTTGCTGTATTTGGCGTACAGACTACGTCGTCTCAGTGTGTCCAGAACCATCCGCAAGTGCTATCCATGCTGCATCCGATCTCGAGAATAGATGAGTACATCATCAATGAATACCACCACGAACTGGTCCAAGTACGGTCTAAACACCCGGTTCATCAGGTCCATGAAAGCAGCGGGGGCATTGGTCAGTCCAAACGGCATGACCAAAAACTCGTAGTGTCCGTACTGGGTGCGGAAGGTTGTCTTGGAGACGTCTGTCTCCCTGATCCTCAAATGGTGGTATCCAGACCTCAAGTCGATCTTGGAGAACACCGTGGCACCCCGCAACTGGTCAAACAAGTCGTCGATCCTCGGCAGCGGATATCTGTTCTTGATGGTGACCCTATTCAGCTGTCGGTAGTCCACACAAAGGCGTAGGGTACCATCCTTCTTCTTCACAAACAGTACCGGGGCTCCCTAGGGAGATGCACTGGGCCTCATGAAACCCTTCTCCAAAAGGTCCTGCAACTGAGACTTGAGCTCTCGTAGCTCAAGCGGTGCCATCCTGTATGGCGCGGTGGAGATGGGGCTGGTCCCTGGTACTAGCGAGATTTCAAACTCGATCTCGTGCTCGGGCAGTAGTCCCGGTAACTCGTCTGGAAACACGTCAGGGTACTTTCTGACCACCGGGATGCTCTGGAAGTCTGCCACAGGGCTGGGCTCTGCCACCACACAAGCTAGGAAGCCCTCACACCCCTGGCTCAAAAGTCTCACCGCCCGAAGTGCCGAAATGCACCTGAAACCTCTGTCCACTGGCTGTCCGTGAAACTCGAAAGAAGGCAACTCCGGAATGGAGAAGATGATCTTCCTCTCAAAATAGTCCACCAAGGCGTGGTAAGCGGACAACCAATCCATCCCTAGAATTACGCCAAAGTCCTCCATCTGTATCATAATCAGGTCAGCTAGCAGGCTATGTCCCCCGACGCTGACCTCGCAATCCGTGTACACCTCCTCAGCTACAAACAGCTGACCACTCGGACCTCTGATTATGAACGGATTCTCTAACAGCATATAGTCCTGGCCCAAACTAACTGCAAAACTGGCTGCGACAAACGAGTGCGTAGCGCCGGAATCAAAAAGTGTGTAAACGAGTCTGCCGGAAACTGAAACCATACCTGCCACCACCGAGCCTGAAGCTCTGGCATCCCTGTGTGTCAGGGCGTTGATACGCCCCTCAGCTCTAGGTGCGGACGAAGCAGCCACACTCTGCGTCGGACGGGTAGGTGCTGGCCGGTACCCTCCTCGTGACTGCTGCCCTCCTCCTCGTGCTTAGGAACTGCGGCTTCCTGCACGCCCTCCAGTGCTCTGCCCGGGAAGTATCTGCTGACCTCCTACCCTAGAAGGGCAGTCCCTCCTGATGTGTCCCGGCTGGCCACACTGGTAACAGAGGGGAACCCGACTCCCGCCCTCAGTGGGTCCCTGCTGTCGGCTGAGCGGGGGTCCGGTGCTGGCGACTGGCCTCTGTCGAGGCCCCCCAAAGGCCACAGATGGCCCTGCAAAATGTGACAGCTCCCTTGCAGACGCCACGTGCCGCCTCTCTCGCCGGCCTTGTGAAAAGTCTGGCTGAAAGGGCTGTCAGTGTCTCACGCGGACGAGTTGGTCTCCTCGTAAGTCATAGCTGCCTCTACCACCGTCGAGAACGTAGATAGCTTCAGGGGTTTGACATACCCCCAAATCGCAGGCCGGAGCCCCTCGGTGAACCTCCAAAGGCGCTCCTCCTCAGTGGCTACCGCTGTCGCTGCAAAGCGGGACAGCTCCAAGAAACGCGTGCGGTACGCGCTCACAGTCATTGTCCCTTGGCGGAGAGTGTGGAACTCCCGCCTCCTTTGGTCCTGCCATGTCTAGGGAAAGTACTACTCGCAGAAGAGGGCGACGAACCGATCCCAGGTCAGCTTGTCCCTCTCCTGTCCCCGGACCGCCCTCCACCACCTGTGTGCCGCACTCTCCAGCTGGTACGTGGCAAAGGCCACGCGGCACTCCACTGGGGGGCGAAGGGTGTCGAAAATCTTCTCTAGCTGCTCGAGCCAGTCCTCTGCCTCGGTCGGGTCCTCATCCCCCTTGAAGGAGGGGGGCTTCAGCTTCTGGAATTGCCCGAAGAGCTCGGAGTGGCGCTGCAGTGGGGATGCTGGTGCACCTCCAGGCAAAGGTGCCTCGTGCACAGAAGTGTCGGAGGAAGGTGGGGGCGGCGGCGGCCCATCCACTCCCTCGTGTCCAACGCCGCGTCCGTCGGGTGGTCCCACAGAGGACTCCCCCTCCACAACCCCAGGGTGAGGCGCTCGGGGAGGTGGGTGGAGCTCCTCTCGCACAATATCCCATATCAGCTGGGCGAGGTCCTAGGCTTGGACGCTCGGGAGTAGTGGCTGGTCCACTGAGGCGTTGACAACGGCACGCCCACCTTGCCGACCTCTTCCTCGGCCGTGCCCGCGGCTAGCCTCACCAGTCCCGCGACGTGGCATCTCCTGCAAGGAGACGCGAAACAAAATGGAACACGTCAATATGGAACGATACCTAACGTAACGTCTAAGAGCTCATGTCAAAAGATATGTTGTGGTGGCTACTCTAGTTATAGACATGTGAATTGGTTATTTTCCAGTCAGTTGATTCACTTCTCGGGACGACCTTGCTCTGATACCATCTTGTAACGACCCGATTCCCGAGTTCCTACGAGACACGAGAACCAGACCGACTCGACTAATCGCAGGACCTAGTCGTCCAACGAGAAGTAACCAAAAGAGTAGTAAAATAAACCACATTCAACATGAAATATAACTAACAGTAACAAATGCAGCAGTAAGAGAAAGAACTACTACAGCATGTACCACCATAACAGTAGAACTACATTTATAACATAACAAGAACTGCAGGTAAAGAAAAATACAGAGTGTAACAAAAACTACTCACTACAGTGGAAACAAAAGGAGTACAAAAGAACAGTGGTAACTCTACTGGACCCTACTCGGCCCAGCATCCTCTGCAGCAGCTGACCCTGGCTGCTCAACACCTGGTCCTGAAAAGTAACGAGTGTAACACATCAGCGAAACGCTGAGTAGAGTGGCTTTTAAGTTTATTAGCATAACCTGTTAAATTATGGAACCATAAATAGAACCTAGGACATTGCATGAATCCTAGGAATGAGAAACTAGATTGAATGATAGATCCTAGGGTGTTGCATGAATCCTAGGGCTGGAAAATTAGATTGTATGATAGATCCTAGGGTATGGCATGAATCCTAGGATGGGAAAACTAGTGGAATATATGAATACTGCAGTCTTGAAAAAGTGGAAAGGAACAAACAGCTGCCTGCGAATTGAATAAATAAACATGATTGAGAACATGGGTTGTATGAACGTGAAACTGGAAGTGAAATCGAATTATGCTGAGTTAAAAGAGCTAGAACCCTACGGGGAGTTAGGAGTAGAACTCCTGGAAAGAGAATGAAATGGAACTGAGAAGGAAAGATGTGGAGGTGCGTTGTCTCTTGGGTACGTAGTACCAGGGGAAGCACCTGTTACCTGTTTAGTGCAGAGCGGAGCCAGCTGCCCCAGGGACCTGGGGTTAGGTCTGGCCACTTTGTACCGGCTTGTTGGCCCTCGTGTACACAGTACCGAGGAGAGCTACTAATGTAGGGCAAGTACTAGCTACCCCACGGGCCCTGGGGTTCTGCTAGCTCACCTACACAGACTTGTTAGGCCCACTGGGCAAACCAGGGTAGTCAGGCGAGGGTGCGCGGACTGTGGAGGGGCAAGGCCCCTATTTGGTTACTGTGGATGGGTTGGACCCCTGTTACTGAGAGGGCTCTGCCCTGCACTGGTTCCGTGCTGTGATTTGGGCGCACCCGTTAACGGAAACTACTGACCGCATGCCAGTGCGAGTTAGCTACCTACGCGTTTATCACTCGTGCCGTAGTCACCGTTACGCCTGTCCGTGACCTTGGGGTGGTTGACTGAGAGTAGGATCACCACGGGGGACTCTCCCGGCTAGGAGAGCACCACGTGCTACTTCTATTGTTCGGAAAAGACTGCAATCAAGATCATTCCCACGAGGAACATTCGAGATCAAGTGAAGGATCTGAGAAATAGATAAATTATGAAACAATAGAAAGACGTAAATAAAGGAAGAAAGAAAATATAACAGCTACTGTACACTTTACTGCTTCTTTAGTTTAGCTGCCACTCTACTCATCGCTTCGCTGACGTGTTACACTCGTTACTTTTCAGGACCAGGTGTTGAGCAGCCAGGGTCAGCAGCTGCAGAGGACGTTGGGCCGAGTAGGGTCCAGTAGAGTTACCACTGTTCTTTTGTACTCCTTTTGTTTCCACTGTAGTGAGTAGTTTTTGTTACTCTCTGTACTTTTCTTTACCTGCAGTTCTTGTTATGTTATAAATGTAGTTCTACTGTTCTGGTGGTACATGCTGTAGTAGTTCTTTTTCTTACTGCTGTATTTGTTACTGTTAGTTATATTTCATGTTGAATGTGGTTTATTTTACTGCTCTTTTGGTTACTTCTCGTTGGACGACTAAGTCTTGGGATTAGTCGAGTCGGTCCGGTTCTCGTGTCTCGTAGGGACTCGGGAATCGGGTCGTTACACAAACATTTCACTAGGTGCCAGTTGTTAGGGTCAATGTCACATCGTGACATGATGCCCTTGTAACCCATCCTAGCTGCGGAAATCTTTGACATTTGGGGAATTGATTTCATGGGTCCCTTTCCTCCTTCCAACGGCTTCAAATTTATCCTCGTGGCTATTGATTATGTTTCGAAATGGATCGAGGCTATTCCCACGCGACGTGCTGACCATGTTATATCCACTCGATTTGTCAAAGACCACATTTTTGCGTGCTTTGGGATCCCTCGAGCCATTATCTCAGATGGAGGAAGCCACTTTACCCATGCTTTTTTTCGGGCACTCCTGAGGAAATATGGAGTTCACCATCGTATCGCATCCCCGTATCATCCTCAGACGAACGACCAGGCTGAGGTGTCGAATCAGCAAACCAAGCAAATTCTCCAGAAAACGGTTCGGCCTGACCGTAAGGATTGGTCCGACAAGCTGATTGACACACTTTGGGCGTATCGGACCGCCTTTAAGGCTCCCCATGGTATGTCTCCTTATAGAATCGTTTATGGGAAGCCCTGTCATTTGCCCATGGAGTTGGAGCACTGCGCTTATTATGCGGTTTGCTAATGTAACCTCGACCCAGACCTGTGTGGTCGAGAAAGGAAACTCCAACTCCAGGAGCTGGAAGAGCTCCATCGTGAAGCCTATGATTCTACTTTAACTTTCAAACAATGCACTAAGGCTTTTCACGATAGTCGTATTCGGTGGAAGGAATTTGAGCCATCTCAGCAAGTTTGGCTCTACAATGCCCGGCTCAAATTCTTTGATGGGAAACTAAAGTCCAAATGGATTGGTCCTTTCCTGGTCTCGAGACCATTTCCCAATGGGGCCATTGAGATTGAAGATCCCAAAGCTAGGCATAAATTTACGGTCAATGGGCAACGTTTGAAACCCTATCTTACTCATGAACCTACCCTCGTTGCAGAAACTGTTGCCATGCTGGAGGGTAACAATGTCGTGCCTCATTCGGAGTCCAGCTGGGGACGTTAAATTTAGCGCTCGTTGAGAGGCACCCTAACAACACTCACTTTCCACCATCACTTTTCACGCCACTATCATGATCACTTCACTTTTCACCTCACCACCCACCATCCACCCACCCTACCACCCTACTGTATACCTTGCACCTCAACTCTCGTTACTCGATCTTTCGTCCTTCCTCTACCCTTCCCTGCATGCATATGAGGACATAGCATCGTTTGGCAAGGGGGGTGGATAGGCATCCATAGGATCTAGGTATTTTATGGTATCATGCAGTCTCCATCTATCTATATATATATGAAAAAAAAAATGGTGTTTGGTAATGATCTGAAGGCTGAAAAAAAAATGCAATAAGTGTTTATGGATATTCAACCATTGTTTTGAAGACGTTCCGGGCCACAGAAGCTTGATTTGGTCAGGCTCGGCTTAATTCATTTGAGCATTGACAAGATAGATCGGAATCTCTCCTAACTAAGGATGTATTCTTGTATCTGAGACACCAGTACAAGATCCGTTGGTTTGCTTCTACTTGAGAGCCTAAGTAATCTTGGTTCACACTACACATATCAAGAAAGACCAGGTGAACATAAGATCCAACCCTAGTGTTCATTAAGGAAGGTGGAGTCCTTACCTATGCGTGCAGGTAGACTTTTTATCCCAGACTTTAGTCTTGTGTTTAGGAGAGACTCGTTCCACCAAAAAGGAACTCTCCTACCAAAAAGAAAAGTGTGCTCCTCCAAATAATGTTGTAAGAGATATACTGACACGTGTTTCAAAAAAAAAAAGATGCAAATAAGTCAGTCTATCTCACAAATGTCTGTAAAATCTTCCTACAAAAAAAAATTCTTCAGGGCAAATACCCTGTTTTCTTTGAGCCACAAATGTCAGAAAATGGGAGTTGAGTTTTCCATCATCTTTTTAAGGGTTAATTCGAAGACACGAGCTGAAACTGGGACCAACCTGTACTTAAAAATTCGTGAAACCCTAGGCTTGAGTCTTAATGTTCATCTGGTCAGTCTTGATCCTTCACTAAGCACAAGCCATAATCTCTTGAGCTCTCGACTACGGCAAAAACCTCCTGGGTCCTGGAAATCATACTTAAGGTTAAAATATCAAGAGTCCTGGTTAGTCGAGAGATGGTCTATGACACATAAGACTTAAAGTACTGGCAGTCTTCTCTACAATTGGTTCTCACAATATCCAACACATAAACACACCTATGTCGCCTTAGAAGAAAATCTTCAGCTTAAAGATCATTTCTAAATACAATACAAAAAAAATGTTTTGCTAAGGACTAGTAAAAGATAGGCATGGGAGTATGATTGCACAGCAAAAATACACCAACAATTGTGCCAACTTGTGCTATTTCTTAGCACTACCAGTGTATATTAGGTAGACAGTTGCATTTGTAAAAATACACGCATGCGTGCATTTATTTGAGAGGGGAGGAGAGTGAATAAAATGGACTTGCAATTAACGTATTCCTCAAGTGCTGCCTCGCAAATTCACCATCTTTATTTTTATTTTTATTTGACTTTCTTCCCCGCGGCTACAAAGCATGGCAGCCTCCTCTTCGCGCCATTCTCTGCAACAGGCTCTCCCTGCAGCCGCATGTAGCTGCATGCACAGCCAGGGCATGGCTGTGCATGCCTTCTTCCTCTTTAAAAAGAGCACGACTTCTTCTTTGCAAAGAGAGCCTGGTCCACACACCTACAGCAGCCTTCTTCCCTTCCAGCCTGTCTCCTCCCCTCTCCCCTCCATACGCAGCCTCTCCTCCTCTTAAGGAGCCACACTGCGGGCAGGAGCAACTCACAGTGGTGCATAACCACCACTGTGAGTCCACCACCGCCCAGCTCATCAAAGAGACGGTGGGTGTGGTGGTTCTCTCTCTGTTTCGACATTTAGCCACAACTTCGCCATTGCCACAAAACCGAGCTTTCAAGCTCAAGCACTGTAGCAGCATGGCACCGGACTCCTCTTTCGCGCGCGCAGGCCACCGCGCACGCCAGCAGGTCGCCCTCGCCCTCAACCATGCATGCCAGCAGGCCGCCCGCGCCTCTCTTCGCGCACCCTGTCGCAAAGCTTCTCCGTGCAAGCCAGCAGTCGGTGAAGCCTCTTCAGCGCACGCGCCAGCCGCTCCACACCTCCCGCACTCACAGCACCGGGCACAGGCGGTCGCGCGAGCCAACCATGCACTGTAGCCATTGTTCATGCTAGTCAGCGGAACACTGTGGCTACGGTGCAGTGACTGGTAAGTTTCTCACTTATCCGGTCACCTGGCGCGCCGCTACCGGCCCCAGCCCGCACCCGCGTCTCTCTCCGCGCCCTCTCCAGCGCCTCCGTCCACGTCTCTCTCCGCTCCCGCACCCGTCTGCACACGCCCGCATCTTTGGGCGCCTGCACCCACCTCACCGTGCAGCGCAGTGCGCTGCGGTCTCTCCCCCACGCCCGCTCCCTCCTGCGTGCGCGCCTCTTCGCGCACCTACGTGCCTGCGCGTGCGCGTGAAGCATCAGACGACGCCCCACTGCTGCAGACGACTTAAACGCCTTCTCCACTCCAGCAGTCTCTCTCTCTCTCTCTCTCTCTCTCTTTCTCATAGCACTCTCTCACTCTCATTGCAGACACATACACACACACACTCACACTCTCGCACACACACCCACTCACCTATACACTATCATATACTTATATATATATACATATACATATATATATTGATATATATACATATATATATATATACATATATATACACATATATTTATACATACATATATATATATATATACATACATATACCTATAACTATAAATACATATATATATATATTTGTATATCTATCTACATATATCGATATACATATATACTTATACTAATATATATATATACATATACACATATATATAACTATATACATATATTACTATATATATACCTATATATATATAAATATACATATCTATATCTACATATATAGTTATATATACATACATATATATACCATTATATATATATATATATGTATATATATACATATACATACCTATATATATATATACATATATATATATATACACATATATATGTACACATATACCTATATAATTATAACCATATCTATATATATACATATAGATATATATTTACATATATACATACACGTATATATATTTTCATATCACCTACCATACGTTGTATCGTGGGAATATTTGCACCAGTTGCCGATATTCCCTGATACACGCGTACAAAAAGCGTGTTCGCACTCATCTTCCACCAATTCACCTTACACTCCACACGGCACTTCAT
Source organism: Thalassia testudinum (assembly GCA_037157565.1). NCBI lineage: Eukaryota > Viridiplantae > Streptophyta > Magnoliopsida > Alismatales > Hydrocharitaceae > Thalassia > Thalassia testudinum. The sequence goes on along the minus strand of JAZHRO010000026.1, from coordinate 11,471,036 downwards.
CTTGTTGGTTGCGTCTTTCTAGACGATGACCGACTCGACACCGTGCTACATGCCATCTCCACCTCCACCCCCACCCCTTTATACATATATAATATATACATATATATATACTATATTTACTTTATTTCTGTTTCCTGCCAGTAAAAAGATAAAAAGAAAATATATACAAAAGAGAAAAGATAATCCTTGACTTGCAGGTACTCAGTCTTGCGAATAGCAAGACCAGTTTTGGAACCCTAATTTGGCTCAAAGGCAAGAACCTAATTTTGAGGGTGTGTCTCAAGGACAAAAATTATAAAAAAAAAATCTAAATAGAAAAACACCAAAAACATAATAAACGAACGGAAGAGATTCATTGTAGGAAAGGCGTAGAAACTCATTCACTTCTAATCCCACTTCCTTGAGTTTGACCCTGGGCCTAAAAGTGACCAAGATAAAATCAAGTAGGCCAGGTTAAAAATTTTGTAAAGAGATGGTTAGGTTCGATTCAGGTTAACCACTATATACAATTCAACGATAAAATCACCATATTAACACAACCTATCCGGGCCCGACCGCACAACTCTTTTCACCAGATAAAGTATTTGCTATCTGAAATCAATTTATCTTTCTTGGCTTTTGGCTAATCAGACAGATCTAGTGTGATGCGAAATAATTCACCATATCAGCATACCAAGAAAGTTCCAAACTAACTGTTAGGAGGTGCTCATCTGGAAAATGCTCCATGATAAGTTCGAAAGGGTCAATGATCGAAGAAGGAATACATGATAAATGGTTAGCTACCACATTCTGCTTTCCCACCTTATTGCAAATTTCAAGATTGAATTCTTGCAATAGCAAGATCTAGCAGATTAATCTAGGCTTTTCATCCTTCATGAGAAAGTGCCTCACTGCAGTGTGATCCTGTATATGATGATGTGGGAGCCTAGGAGGTATGACCTAAATTTCTCCAAGCCAAATACTACTGTCATCAACTATTTCTCTGTAATCGTATAATTACGCTGAGCTTCGTCCAATGTCTTGCTAGCGTAATATATGACCACCAGTTTCCCATAAATTTTCTGACCCAGCATTGCTCGTACTGCATAGTTAGACGCATTGTACATGATCTCAAAAGGGTGAGACTAGTCAGGAGATTGTAGGATTGGTGCTTGGGCAACTTGGTCATGTAGGATCTCAAATGCGCAAATGCACTCACTTGATATCTCGTATGGTGTGTCCTTTGAAAGGAGATTCATCAAGGGGCACATGATCTTAGAGAAATCAGGTATGAATCGGCAATAAAATTCGATGTGCCCCAAGAATGATCTGATGTTTTTGACCGAATTAGGCATAGCTAGTTTGGAAATGAGATTCACCTTAGCCCAATCGACCAGGATACCTCTCTCAGAGAAGAGGTGTCCAAGTATGATGCCCTCAGGAATCATGAAGTGACTCTTTTCCCAGGAGAGAACTAGGTTCACTTCGATGCATCCTTTAAGGATCTGGACCAAATGTAGGAGGCAATCATCGAAAGATTCACCGAATACTGAGAAGTCGACCATGATGACCTCAAGGTAATTACCTACCTGATGTAAACATGTCTATATCACATTAACTGTCTATTTATGCATGTTCTTAGGCATAGAATTGCATCACATATTATAAATATTGCATAACATGCATCATCTTGCATTTAGGTTAGTCTGTACAAAAATTTGGGTTAATTATCTCCTTTTATGGCCAGGAATAGGGTAACTTTTTAATCAGGGCTTCGGACCGAGGATCCAACCATACGGATCTGATCAGGGCGACGAAGGGAGTTCAACGACTCCAAGATCGCCCTAATCGGACATCCGTAGGATCAGATATAGATCGAGGAAGCCTAAAGATCAAGGGCCAAGATGGTGTTAATCTGCACCTCAGATGACAAATCTGACCACACGGATGGGTTTGGATCGACGATCACGGCCTAACAGTTCAAAAATTGATCCAATCCGACAGCAGTGGCACCATCTACAACACATAGAAGTTGGATGGTCAAGATGGTGCCACGTGGTGCCATCTCAGCCACCCGATTGGCCCTAGGTACCAGCCGCTACTTTTCTTCTTCACCCGCTCAACGAATCTCCATTATTGGATGCCCATCCAACATTTGAGAATCGGCCACGTCACCGCTCATAAGCGCTTCTCCTCATCTGAAGGTAGAATCAACGCCTGATCTCGACCGTCGAATGAAGATCCAATGGTTGAGATTGGCCGTTCACAAAACCATCACCGCGCCTCAACCGCACGCGTAGCGCAGCGGTTAAGGCGCTGCATCGGCAGGAGGTGAGCATTCGAATCGTCGAACGGCCTCTCCTTCTCGCATGTGGGCGCGTCGTCACAGCCGAACGATCAGAAATCAATGGCCCGGATCGTCTGATAGGATGAATGAACGATTCGATGCGTGGAATTCACGCCCGATCAAACGTGAAATTAGGCGGTGCGAAGCTGAAGCACGGATTGGGAGAGGATGACTTTAAGTCGTCCGATCTTGAGATCGTATGGCTGATATCGTCCAAACGTGGGTGTGCATTTTGGGCGTGGAAGAGGAGCGGGCACACGCAGCGCACACACGTCACCCACGATGGGCCTTTAGCGACGTTTAATTCCGTCCCTAAAGGTCCCTTAATTAATATTTTGAAGTTAAAATGTCCAAAATTGCCCCTAGTCCTTGCAACTATAAAAGTAGACCCTACCCTACGAAATTCTCATCCCTTCTCTTCTCTCACCCCTTCTAATGCTCTAAGAGCTTGTCCCAAACCCAGGGTGCTCCTCTAGAGTAGAAATCATAATTTTTCCACCTTCGTCCCCCTTTGTGGAGCATCCTGCAGTTTTCCTCTCTCTGCATTCGGGAAGCGGATCCTGCGACGATGATGATGTGTTGCTTTGTTCTCGTTCCTCCCACTTCATCCTCCTTCTTCCCCCTCCATTCCCCGTTTTCCAGGCATCGTCCCGTCCGGCTCATCCTCCAAGCAATAGTCGAGGAGGATATTTCTCTCTCCATTCTCTTTACTACTTTCTAGAGTAGATTTACTGCTTTCTAGTGTAGATTTCTCGCTTTCTAGTCGTAATGAGTTATTGATGAACACACATAAATTCATGATAAATTTCTTGTTCATGGTAGTTCCTAGGCTTAGCATTGCATATCATGTTATAAATTTTGCATAACATCCATTGCATGGCATTTAGGATAGTTGTATGTTTTGTATATTAATTCCTTCATTTTATATGGCTAGGGGGCAATGCGACATCCATACAAGTTTTAGATGGAAAATCCGACTGTATAGATGGATCCGGAGCGACGATCGCAGTTTGGCATCGTGGGAATCATCTCGATCTGAGCACCGTGGCCCCTCTACAAGAAGAAGAAGATGGATGGCTCAGATGGCGTCACGTGGAGCCATCCAGACCGCCTAACACTAGCTAGCAACCACCGCCCACTCCCTTCATCATTCAGCCCTTGAATCCTAGCCATTGGATCAAGATCCAATGGCTGGGAAGCGACTGCACCGAACTCCTCCTTGGAACACAAAGGTTGACTTGGTGCAATGGTGGGAGCGGCGATTCTCAAGGGAGGGGGGGGGCGCGGGTTCAAATCCCTGCAGCCCCCCCAATCCTCAAATCAGCGACGCACGCAAGCAGCAGCGATAGCATAGCATCCGCACACACCAGCGCACTCCAGCGTGCACTCTAGTGACTGCTGTGCGATGAACGCATGTGATGGGTGCCAATGCGTGAAGCGTGCGTGCATGCGTGGTTGGTGGCAGCTTTCAGCGATAGCTGGGTTGACTACAGCAATGCTTACAGCTGTCACTACTTCATTGCAAGCCAACAAAGCCAGCTAAGGGCGTGAGTGGATGTGAGCTGTCTACAGCAACGTTTCCAGCGATAGTCTGGAGGTCGCTAAAGGTCCTTTGCCCATTTTTAGTTTCTTCTCCTCCACTATAAAAGGACCTACAACCCCCCCTTCCAAGCCATCTCTACCTACTCTACTCCCACCTACTCCCAAGCTCTAGCAAGCCTACCAACTCTCCATTAGAGCTTGTTCTCAAGCTCCCAAGGCTCTTATTAGTGTAGCGAACCTCTGCCTCACCAAATATTCGTCCATCTTCCCATCCTCATTCATAGGTTGCCTTGGAGCCGTCCTCCCACCTCCATTCTGGTAGCAAATCATCTCCGTCTTCTCACCTCCATTCCGGAGCCACGCCGAAGCTTTCCTCAACCCAACATCCTCCTACATCTCGCCTCCGTCGTCCCACTCCTCACCTCCTTCATCCGAGCTTCCGCTAGGCATCGTCGTCTCGCCAAACAACCAATTTGGGAGATTTCCTCTCACCTACCTCTCTGTTTATGATTTCATAGTAGATTGTAATAGATATTGAAGTGATATCTATACCATTTTCGTTCCATCTCTATCTTGTGATTCGTTTGCTTGTTTTCTTGTTACAAAAATACAAAAAAATAACAAAACCCTAAAATACCAAGAAGAAACAAAACGAAATGCAGTTTTCAATTAAAGTAAACATCGACTCCTTGTGTTTGACCCTGGACTCCCTTGGAGTTTCGGTATAAATTTTATCTGATCGACCTATTTTGCAACTACGACGATGGGTTACTTGTAACCCCGATTTCTAACACACGAAACACGAGTGACCATTTTGGTGCCGTTGCCGGGGAGGCAATGGAATTTACTTTATTGTTTATTGCGTTTATTTGCATTTACATAGCACTAACCCTACTTGTCTTTGATCTACTATCTTGCAGGTACCCTAGCATGGAGATCCAAGTGCGGTAGACCAGAGTAAAGTGTGGGTAGAGTACTCTGTAAGTGTCCCCCACATCCCCCCCACTAGTTCATTTCGCCACACTCATAACCAAGACCTAATCTACTTAGGTGTTTGCATAAATCCTAGGATAGAATTGTTTGTCTTGTTTACCACCTTCATCCACCTCATCCCCTCATATAAAAAAAAAAGAGATGCTTTCTGTGAAACGAATTAATATCCACACTCTGTACACCCACATTTGAGGCACATAATCGGACTTGATTTTCATCTACTCAACCGGACTTTTGACCTATGGACCAGGTACACGAATTCCATACATAAAAGAGTATAAATCATATTAGGTTAACCACCCTTTTGTGTGCCTTAATCGGTGGTGCATTTGAGCCAATTGAGTGAATTGTTTGGGCTGCACCACCTAATCTAAAAGAGGTTCATTTTCTAGCTGCCCCATAGGATTCAATAATTAGGTCAAGCCAAGCACTCCATATTTTTCTTGATTTCTAAAGGAAAATTCTTGAACACGTGCTTTCAACAACAAACTTGGTTTGCCTCACAAAACTTGATTGAAAACACCTAAGATTTGAATCCTGAAAGCTATTAAGCAAGATTCGAACCCTAAAACTCACCTCATCATTAATAATCTTTCTTGAAAACCTCTTGGTTGTGCACATTCACACGTTCTCAAACAAATCATTAAGGGCACAACCCATTAAGGCCCCATCACATTCCAGAGCACCAATTTCCCAAGCCTAACTAAAATCAATTAGACGTTGGCCCTAAGGATTCATCCGCTCGTCGGGATCCAGATTGAGATTATTCATGATTAACTTGCTTATACTAGTTAATCTGATGTCTCGCTAGAGGAGTAGCGTCTAACGACCGCGGTTGGAGGGTACACTAGGAACCGAAGGTGCAAGCCAAAGGAAGAACCTTCTCCCTAGTCCTTCCTTCTAACTGGCTGGATTGCCTAGACATAAGTAGAGTAAATCGTCCATAATCTTAGGATAGATTCTGAGAGTCCGTAAACCTTAGGCTACCCCATCTAAGGATAGGTTTGTATTCTTGTGCTGCAAGGTTCCCTCTTTTCCCCATCCTTCCAATTTCCTTCCAGTGTATGCTTGGGAGGAGGTCATTGAACCCTAGATTGGAAGGACCTTTTGACCATTCTAGGAGGCAGAGGTTGAGCATAGCCAAGCAGATCCCATGGCTGATCAACAACTACCTCCCCCACATCCGAACCAGCAGGAGCTGATTCAGAGGCAGTTGGAAGAATTGCAGTAGATGCAACAATGGTTCCAACATATGCATGGTCAAGATGCTTAGCCTTTGAAGAATTTTTACGATCCTTCAAACTATGGGGAATGTCCTGGCGTCATGATTCCCATCGGAGACATAGAAATCAAGCCCCAAGTCTTAAGTTTGATTAAGCATTTCCATGAGCTTGGCTCAGAGGACCCATTCCAGTACCTGGAGGATCTGACCACTTTGGTTCAGACCACCAGAGTAAGGAATGTGAACGAAGAGAAAATGATCATGAGGCTTTTCCCCCACTCTCTCAGGGATAAGGCCGCACATTGGTACCTGACTATAGGAAGGCCAATTGAAACTTGAGCTGCTCTTAAATCGGCTTTCTTGAAGAAATTCTTCCCTATCGGAAGGACCAATGCCTTGCGACGGGTGATTACCACTTTCACCCAGCAGCTGTGGGAACCATTTCATGGTGCCTGGGAGTGATTCCAGGAACTTTTGAGGAAGTGTCCACACCACAAGGTGTCGAAATGGCAACTCATGAAGATTTTCTATCACAGGTTGGTTGAGCAACTCTGCACGTGGACGCTTCTTGCAGAGGCAATTTCCTTAATAGGGATGCGGATAGCGCATATGACCTGTTTGAGGAAATGAGTGAGAACTCAATTAATCACACCTCTATGGATGCATTCAACCGGTCCCAACAACCTAGGTCAAGTGCTAATGAGATCCAGTATTCTCATTCATATGGCATGGAATTAATTTGTAATAAACTGGATAAAATGGACTTGGTTGCTAAGAAAATGGAAGAATGGATTCTAGGAATTCAAGAAACACTTCTTTACCCACTCAATCCCAAAATTCAGGATTCCATTCCTCACAAGCTCCCACAGGTCAGGAATTCGTGAACCAACTCAATTCAGCTCAACCTGTGAGCCAGGATTTCTCGTAACCATATGGGTTCCAAACTGGGGCCTTTGATCCCAGTTTCTCTGATCCTTCCTTCTCTCCATCCTCATTTTATGAGGATGCATATGCAATGCAGGAGAATGTTATGTCCAACCCGCATTCCAACACTTATAACTCGGGGTGGAGGAACCACCCTAACTTCTCCTGGAAAAATCAGGGGCAACGGACCCAATCTTGACCCAGCAACTATGCATCTCAAAAACCTATGGGTTAGGGTCAAGTATACACCCAGTTGCCCCCGAGACTGGTTAATCAACCATCTTGGAATGCCCAACAATCTGTAGGGCAGGCTGATTTAAACTGGTAGATGGTGGAAATGCAAGGGTCCATGCTTCAGCTTATGCAACAAATGAAGACATCCTTGGATAACTTGCAATCTGGGTTAATTGCTAACACCCAACAACCTGGATCTCTACTATCTCAACTTGTACCCAACCAACGCAATGTGCAAAAATAGGGCAATAGTGACCACGGGTACGAGAATCAAAGAGACTCATACGCACATGCTTAGGTGGTTGAGCAGGGTCCCTCATCTTCTTCTTCCTTTGGTTACGTTACTAACAAAGGACCACCAATCTTCACTAGCCCACCTCAAGGCCCAAACCAAAATGCCTTTGCAAACTCTGTCACCTTGAGAAGTGGAAAGCAAACCTATGACCCTAAATTGCCCTCTAGATGCGAAAACCTTGGGGAGCTTGAGATAGAAAAGGAGGAGATTGAAAAAGACAATAAGTCCCAGGGACCGAAAATTGAAAATTCCACCCATATCCCGCTCCCTGAGGCCATATTGAAAACCAAGAAGAAGAAAATCCTAGACAGCAACAAGGAGCTTCTAGATTTATTCAAGAGCGTAAAGATCAATATTCCGCTCCGCGATGCTATTAAGCATATCCCAAAAGCATAAGCCGAGAGAACCCACTTCGAGGAAGGTGATTCCCTCTGAGTAGGCAAGTTCTACTATCCTGCATCACCTTCCTCAAAAGAAGAAAGATCCAGGTTCTCCCTTGATATCGTGCATTATTGGGGAATACATTTTTGATAGGGCACTATTGGACCTAGGTGCATCCATCAACCTAATCCCAACTTCTATTTATGAGAGGTTTAGGTTAGGTGAACTCAGGCCAACCTCAGTAATGCTACAATTAGTGGACCGATCGGTCACCACACCGAGAGGCATTATTGAGGATGTAATTGTCAAGGTTAAGGATTTCTAGTTTCCTGTAGATTTCCTCGTCCTTGACATGGATGTGCCTAATGATTTGAGGAACACACCCATCATTCTGGGGCATCCGTTCCTAGCTATCGCCAAGGCCAACATAAACTATGAAAGCGGTAGTATGGAGATCGCCTTTGGGGATAAGAAATTAACTCTGGATATTTTTAAGGCGATAAGAGGATTTGAGGATTGTGGATTCATTTAGGAACTCGAGGATCAGGATCTTAAGACGTTTATGACAATCAATGCACTCGAGGACTCCATTAGCTTTAGCGAACCCAACCCACAACCCTCCTCCGTGGTAGACCTGCCACATTGTAAAGAGGCTATTGATTTTGTTCATTCCCAACCTCTTCCACTGGATCATCCTGATGAATCTTCATCATCATCCTCCCTTCCTTCTATTCTAAACCCACCCTAGCTGGAATTAAAACCATTGCCCAAAAATTTGAAATATGAGTTCCTAGGACCTGAAAACATGTTCCCTGTGATTATTAGTGCTGATTTGATTAAGGAGCAAGAATTGAGGTTAATTAAGGTCCTTAAGAACAACAAGGAGGCAATTGGTTGGACCATCCACGACCTTAGGGGGATCGAGCCATCTTATTGTAATCATCGTATTTTCATGGAAGATGGATCCTGCCCTTCTTGCGAAATGCAAAGGAGACTAAACTCGAATATGCGAGAAGTGGTCAAGAAGGAGATAATCAAGTGGCCCGATTTCTAGGATTATTTACCCAATCTCAGATAGTTAGTGGGTTAGCCCCATTCAGATTGTACCCAAGAATGTGGGAATAACTGTTACGACTAATGAGAAAGGGGAAACCTTCACCACTCATTCAGCTTCTGCTTGGAGAGTCTGTATTGACTATAGGAAGCTGAACACAGCCACTAAAAAGGATCACTTTTCCTTGCCATTCATCAATAAAATCCTCGAAAGGTTAGCTGGGAAAAAATATTTTTGCTTCCTGGACGGTTATTCGAAATATAACCAAGTCCCTATCCATCCTGAAGACCAGGAAAAGATAACTTTCACATGTCCCTACAGAACCTTTGCATTCCGTAGAATGCCGTTCGGGCTTTGCAATGAGGCTGCGACTTTTCAAAGGTGCATGCTGGCCATCTTTTCTGACATGGTGGTAGATTGTCTTGAGGTGTTCATGGATGATTTCTCCATTTTCGGAGATTCTTTTGAGTCTTGCTTGGCTAACCTGGAATTGATCCTTCAGAGATGCATCAAAACACAGCTGGTCCTTAGCTGGGAAAAGAGCCACTTTATGACTCATGAAGGCATCGTCCTGGGTCACGTGGTCTCTAGTCGAGGAATTGAAGTTGATAGAGCTAAGGTGGATGCTATCTCTAGACTTCCTCCACCCACATCCGTAAAACATATTAGCTCTTTCCTTGGGCATGTGGGTTTTTACAGAAGATTCATTAAGGATTTCTTGACGGTTGCACGACCCTTAAGTAACCTTCTAGCCAAAGACACGCCATTCGAGTTTGATGAATCATGCCGTAAGGCATTTGGTTTATTGAAAACGGCAGTCACCTATGCCAAGGTATTGTAACCACCGGTGTGGACAGCCCCATTTAAGATTATGGCTGACGCATCTGATTATGCTGTTGGGGCTGTCTTGGGTCAAAAGATTGAGAAAAATCCCTCTGTGATTTACTACGCTAGAAAAACTCTGGACAAGGCCCAGAGGAACTACACCGTTACTGAAAAAGAATTGCTAGCCATAGTTTTCGTTTTAGAAAAATTCAGGGCTTATTTGTTACGTTCTAATGTCATCATCTATACCGACCACTCGGCCTTGAAACATCTCTTGGCCAGAAAGGGTGCCAAACCCCTGCTTATTCGCTGGATTCTGCAACTTCAAGAGTTCGATCTTGAAATCAAGGATAAAGTCGAGGCACAAAATGTTGTGACGGATCACCTCTCGAGAATCCTAATTGATTCTCCTCATCCAGATGTTCTAATCTCTGATACTTTTCCAGATGAGGCTATCCTCACAATCTTAGGTATTCGAACTCCCTTGTTTGCGGATATTGTCAATTATTTGGCCATTGGTCAAATCCCCCAGGATTGGACCAAACAACAATGGGATAAACTTGTGTCTGAGGCCAAATATTATTTTTGGGATGATCTCGAGCTGTACCGCATCGGCGCAAACCAGATTATTCGTTGATGTGTCCCAGAAATCGAGTTCCATAGCATACTTGAGTTCTGTCACACATCTACGTGTGGTGGACACTTTTCCAGGAAAAAGATAGTTGCAAGAATTTTGCAATCCAGATTCTATTGGCCGTCATTATTTAAGGAAGCCCAGGAATTGTCTAAGTCATGAACTCGATGCTAGACACTCGGGAACATGGCTAAGAGAGATATGATGCCCTTGAACCAAATTCTTTCCATCGAAATTTTTGACATTTGGGGCATCGACTTTATGGGACTCTTCCCTCCTTCATTTGGACACCAGTATATTCTGGTCACTATTGATTACGTGTTCAAGTGGATTGAGGCAATTCCCACCTGGACCAATGACCACAAGGTGGTCATCGATTTTGTGAAGAGAAATATCTTCAGTCAGTTCGAGGTTCCTAGGGCAATTATCAGTGATGGTGGCACACATTTCACTCATGCCCAATTTTGGAATTTACTAGGGAAATACGAGGTGAGCCATCAAGTTTCCACACCTTACCACCCTCAAATGAACGAATAGGCCAAGGTCTTCAATTGGGAGATCAAGAACATTTTGCAGAAAATTGTTAGGCCTGATAGGAAGGACTAGACCCAAAAGCTAGATGATGCTCTTTGGGCTTACCATACGGCGTACAGAATGCCTATCGGTATGCCTTCATTTTGTCTGGTGTTTGGTAAGGCGTGTCACTTACCTGTAGAACTTGAACAGTGGGCATTTTGGGCCATCAAGAAATGTAATGTGGACCTTGAGTTGGCTGGGAAAACCAGGAAACTCTAACTATCTGAGTTGGAGGAGCTTTGAAATGATGCTTATGAAAATGCCAGAATCTATAAGGCAAGGACCAAAGCTCTCCATGACCAGATGATTTCATGTAAGAGCTTTGATCCGAGCCAGAAGGTCTGGCTTTTCGATTCTCGATTGAAGCTTTTCCCCGGTAAACTAAAGTCCAAGTGGGACAGCCCATTCATTATTGAGCGGATTTTCCCTAACGGGGCCGTCGAAATCTCTGACCCAAAGACGGGTAATATTTTCAAGGTCAATGGACAGCGTCTCAAACCCTTTGTTGACCATGTGCTCCCTGAACCCATCTCAAACAAGGTTGCTCTTACCTTGCCGTAACCACCGCAGGCTGATCATCGCCCAGCTGAAGGCATTAAACTCAGCACATGTAAAGATTGTTCCAAGCTGACTAGAGTCTCATGGAAACCAGGTGCTATTCTTCCACTTCTACTCTCTTGCATGTTTTCATTTTTCATAATGAGGACATTGCAATAGCTAAGCATGGGGTGGTGGACATATTTTATAACCTTTTCGTCAGCTGTAACAGTAATTTCCTGTTATTTGATTCTTGTTAAAAAAAAAATTTAGAATTAGGAGACGAGAACTTAGGCATTAGGAGTTGTAAACTTTAGGAATTGATAGTTTGAGACCTGAATACTTAGACTCTTCAGGTCTTCGTGCTTAATTAGCCCCGGTGTCCACTCGAATGTGGACTTAGTCTCGAGTCCTCACCAATTAAAAGTCATTTTAATTTGGTATATAATTTAGGATGATACGTATGCGACTTATCAACTCGCCTTTTGATTTGGGGGGACTTTAAGCCTAAGCATTTACACACATTTTTTTCACTGATTCACTTTCCGGTGGTTTTTATGGAAATTGGGTAGCTAATGGACCAACTTGGGTGGTATGGCTGGCAAGTTGTAGGTGGTAACAGCTCACCGGCCGGTTGTTCAGAGCCCAGCCATAAGACCATTTTCATTGTACTGCCTTTAGGTAAATCTTAGATCATGAAAGCCACCTACTTTAACAAAAAAAGAAAATATAGAAAAAAATAGAAAAAGGAGAAAATAAAAAAAAAATAAAACCACACTTCACTACACGAGTATGCCTGGCAAGTTATCGGTGGTAACAGCTCATCGGCAGGTTGTCCAGAACCCAGCTCACAAAAAAATGCACAATAATTCCCAAAACACTTAGGGAAGAAGTGGGGAAGTAGAATAAATCGGGGAGATATACACTGGGTTCGCCCTCGTGGTGACCCCATAAAAAAATAGGGAGAAAGCTATCGATCGAAAAGATAAACCTCTAGGCAAGGTCACCTAGGGTTGTAGAAGCCCAAAGTCCGTTTTAACAGTCGTTTAGTGAGCCTTTCACTATTTTCACAAGATGCTTAGCACTTGGAGTCCTTTTTGAGTTTTGGGTGGGTTGGGTAGTCTTAAAAAGTTATTCCAGAACTCTCAAACTCCAAAAATACAAAAAAAGTAGAAAAGAAGAAAAATAAGAAATTTTTTTTTTCTCTTCTCAAATAAGGCAAGGGCTTGGACGGTCTGCATTTTGGCAGGCACTCGGGCGCTGTTGAGTTTTTGTAATTAGGTCTTGGGGTTGAGATTTTCTAAAGTAATCAATGAATTTTGCCTAAATACACGAACCCTGATTCTAGTTTTATACATAGCATTTAGGGTAATTTTTCTAGGGACTAGCAAAAAGTAAGCATGGAGGTATGATGAACACACATAAATTCACGATAAATTGCTTATTTATGATAGTTCCTAGGCTTAGCATTGCATATCATGTTATAAATATTGCATAACATCCATTGCATGGCATTTAGGATAGTTGTATGTTTTGTATATTAATTCCTTCATTTTATATGGCCAGGGAGCAATGAGACATCCATACAGGTTTCAGATGGAAAATCCGACCATTCGGATGGATCCGGAGCGACGATCGCAGTTCGACATCTCGGGAATCATCCCGATCTGAGCACCGTGGCACCCTCTACAAGAAGATGGATGGCCTAGATGGTGCCACATGGCGCCATCCAGACCGCCCAACACCAGCCAGTAGCCACCGCCTACTCCCTTCTTCATCCGTGCCCTTGAACCCTAGCTGTTGGATCAAGATCCAACGGCTGGAAAGTGTCTGCACCGAACTCCTTACGACACAAAGGTCGACTTGGAGTAATGGTTGGAGTGGCGATTCTCAAGGGAGGGGTGCGGGTTTGAATCTCTGTAGCCCCCCCAATCCCCAAGTTAGCAGCGCACGCAAGCAGCAACAGCAGCGTAGCGCGTGCGAGCGCGTGCTAGCGCACGCCAGTGTGCACACCAGCAGGCCGCCACATGATTAGCGTGCGTGAAGGGTGCACGCGTGCGTGGTTGGTGCCAGCTTTCAGCGATAGTTGGGCTGACCTATAGTGATGCTTACAGCCGTCGCTACTTCATTGCAAGCCAACAAGGGCAACTAAGGGGGTGAGCGGATGTGAGCTGTCTACAGCAATGTTTCCAGCGACGGTCTGGAGGTTGCTAAAGGTCCTTTACCCATTTTTAGTCTCTTCTCCACTATAAAAGGACCTACACCCCCTCCTTTCCAAGCCATCTCTACCTACTGTACTCCCACCTACTCCCAAACTCTAGGAAGCCTACCAATGATCCATTAGAGCTTGCTCTCAAGCTCCCAAGGCTCCTATTAGTGTAGCGAACCTCTGCCTCACAAAATATTCGTCCATCTTCCCATCCCCAATCATAGGTCGCCTTGGAGCCATCTTCCCACCTCCATTTCGGTAGTAGATCATCTCCGTCTTCTCACCTCCATTCTGGAGCTACGTTGAAGCTTTCCTCAATCCAACGTCCTCCTGCATCTCACCTCCGTCGTCCTACTCCTCACCTCCTTCGTTTGAGCTTCTACCAGGCACTGTCGTCTCACCGAACAGCTGATTTGGGAGATTTCCTCTCACCCTCTTCTCTTTTTATGCTTTTATAGTAGATTGTAATAGACATTGAAGTGATATCTGTACTATTTTCGTTCCATCTCTATCTTGTGATTCGTTTGCTTGTTTTCTTCTTACAAAAATACAAAAAAATAACAAAACCCTAAAATACCAAAAAGAAACAAAATGAAGTGTGGTTTTCAATTAAAGTAAACATCGCCTCCCTGTGTTCGACCCGGGGCTCCCTTGGAGTTTTGGTATAAATTTTATCTGATCAACGTGTTTTGCAACTACGATGATGAGTTACTTGTAACCCCAATTTCTAGCACGTGAAACACAAGCGTCCAGTAGTGTAATGAATAACTTCTTATAATGAAATCCATGTTTATTCTACCTCTCTTTTGGTTTTATTTGTAATATTCTCTCTCTCTTCTATTTATTATTTGTTAAATAGATAGCTAGTTTTTGACTAGCTAATCTGTTTCGTGACAAACAAATAAAATGCATATTTTTAATCAAATGTCTGCCCCCTGTCTTCGACCTGGAACTTCTTTACGGATTTTCGGTATAAATTTTATCTGTTGAACGGATTTCTTTGTGACTTGAACTACGACGACAGGTTTTCGAATCCAACTGCGAACGCGTAGTTTTCTATGTTCAACATTTTGGCACCGTTGCCAGGGAGGTGATGCTTTTGATTCTTTGCATTTTCCGACTTACGAATTGTTTACCTCACTTCTCTCCTTTCTTATTGTGATTGCAAGTACTCTTTTGAGACGAGCAAAAGAGATAGATTGGAGCAAAGTGCTATTGAAGGTTCTGTAAGTTTACCCCCACCTCCCACCCATTAGCTTTCAATTCACCATGTAATAACACAAACATAAATCAACTTAGGTGTTCTTATAAACCCTAAGGTTAGTTTTGATTATTTGTTTGACACCTTCACCCACTTTACCCTCCACATTTAAAAAGAAAAATTAACAAAATCTCATAGAGATACACAACCTCATCTGATTTTCAAACTCAATCGGTAAATCGATCTTTGGAACTGGTATACACACCCAAACACATAATCGAGCATAAATTAGATTAGGTAATCACTTGTGTGCCTAATTGAGTGGTGCAACAGGTCGATTGTTTGAGTTGATTGAGCCGCACCACTTCAACTAAAATCAACTTATTAAGTAGCTGCCATATAGGTTCAACTCTTAGGGATTTACTAGGCACTTCACATTCTTTTGAGCTTCAAAGGAAAACATCTTCACCTATGTTTTCAAAACTTGGTGTGCCAACAAAACTTGATTGAAAATACCGAAAGTTGAATCCTAAAAGCTACTAAGCAAGATTTGAACTCTAAAATTCACCACATCAAAAATAATCTTGCTTGAAAACCACTGGTTGTGCACGCACACACACATCAATCAATCATTACGGGCACAACCCAGATAAAGGGCCCATCACATTTCAAATCACATTCAAACCTAACCCTAATTAAAATAGAGTAGATGTTGGCCTTAAGGATTCGACTCGCTCTTCGGAGCCCAGAATGAGATTATTTTCGATTAGTCTATTTCTATTGTTCAATCTTATGTCTAGCTAAGGGAGCAGAATCAAACGATCGTGGCTACGGGGTACACTAGGAACTGGAGGTGCAAGACGAAGGAAGAACCTTCTCCCCAGTCCCTCCCTCTAACTATTTGGCTTAGAAAGTAGATCAAATCGTTTCTTTATCTCAAGATAGGTTCTAGGAGTTTGTAGGTCTTTAGGTTAGCCCACTTAAGGACAGGTTTGATTGTTCATATTGCAGGGTGCTTTTCTTCCTCCAGTCTATCATGAATCCTTCCACATTTTATACGCATTCCCACTCTTTCCCTCCTGTTATGACTTATCCTCAACATGATGATTATCCCAACTAGTACTGCAATCAACCATCTGTTAGTTGGGATAACTTTGATTGGGGATACAGTTCCGGTCTTCCATGTTCAGGATTTGACCCTAGACACCATCATCAAGATTTTTATCCTTCTTAGAGCCACATCGATTATAGATCGTCATCCCTTCATGGACAACCTAATACGATCTATAATCAAGGAGGATACACTGATCCTTACCCATACCCTGAATACACTGCCATTAGGTCATCACCACTTCATGAACAACTCGAAATGTCCTATTATCAGGGAGGGTATTACGAATCTCAATTCGTTAACTCCTCTACACTGATCCCAAACTCGCCCAATCCTGAACCAAACCATTTGGTTCAGGTTAACCAGGTCCAAGGAAAGGTTTTGGCTAACTTGAGGAATACTATACAATCTTTAGAAGCTCAGCCAATACCTGGCACTAAAGAATTAGAGCCCCTAATTGAAATGATTAATGATCTGAACAAGTATTTGTTGGATTGGCTCTTGGATGTTAAGGATAAGGACCAGGGTGAGTTTTACTTGGGAAGTTATCAAAACTGAGAATGAGATTTGTGGTTGCTTTAGTTCAATCTTGGGATGATTCCCAGGATGAACCCCCTTCAGGAGAGCCAATGTCAGAACCTGCTCAGGCACTTGTTGGGGGGACACGTGTTACAAGGATGACCAGATTGATCTAGAGCAGCCAATTAAGGATGATCTGATTTCTTCACCTGAAATCCCTGAGCCAGGGTACGAGGAAATGTATGTCTCTGTGGATCAGAAAGTAATTGATGATTTTGAGACACACATTAATACGGATTTGGATTTCTTTGATTCTGAAGGTGAAGAATCAATTTGGGAAGTCTCACACGGGTTTACAGAACACGATTTTTGTGAGAGAACTGGGCCTGAGGAATCCGATAGATCATATGATGGCCTAATAACTAAGGAAACTGATCTTATTAGGGCTTCTATGGAAGATTCAAATCCCTACATTAAGGATTCAATTCAACACCCTAATTCTCAGTTACACCCCCTTGAGTTTACTGACGATTCTTTTTTTGAAATAACTAGACCCAAGTCAATTTTGATTTAGCCACATCTTTTAGACTTGGAACTTTCAGGTGGGGTGATTAATATACGGGAGTTCCTGGAATTTGACATTCTGAAGGAGAATAGGAGTAGGAAAATATTTATTTGGGAAGTTAATTCCAGAGGAAGTGAAAGATCAAGTCTAACGGTACCAATTAATCTGAAACGATCAAACTAGGACCCTTACGACATTTATTCTGAGGATGTCCAACCCAAGCACACATTTATTGATTATCCTTTTGATCTTGATTTCTCTATAACCTGACTTTTTGGTATTGGGTTGCATCCTCATAAATCGCAGGTCCGACCCCGCTTGCATACTAATCTCAGGTTCTGGGTAATTTTTATCCAGAACCTTAGATATTCTCCACCATGGGGTATGGGTCTGCACCATAATTTGGTCCACATCTGTGGACATCTGCTAGCAGGTCTTAAGTTGAATCTTTTTACTTTGATTATAACTTGCACCTGTGAATTCTTGATTTCTTTTTCTTTGTATAATGTGCCTAGATGAAGGCACTAAATTCAGCACGTATACAATTTCTGTTCATCTCGGAGTGGACCCATTATTCACGCAATTCAGGTGCTTTCTACTCTACTCCAGTCTGTTTTATGTCTTTTTAATACAATGAGGACATTGCATTAGATTGGCATGGAGGGGTGGATATTCATCTCTGAATTATTTCATCAACTCCATAGATTCGTTTTGTTTTTATTTATATATATAAAAAATTTATGGAATTAGGAAAGTGAACTTGGGCTTTAGAAAATTTTCAATCTTAAGAAATAAAATTGTATGATTTGAACATGAAGACCCTTTAGGTCTTTGGGCTTAATCAACCCAGGTATCCACTAAAATGTGGATTTGTTTATCAAGTCCTCGCCATCCTTAATTCTATTTCAATTTTGTTAAATAAGTTTGGGTGATAAGTACACGACTTATCAACTCGCCCTTTGATTTGAGGGAACTTTACATCTAAGCATCTACATACTATTCGTCACTGAATAGTTGTTCGACGGTTTTAATGGAAATTGGGTAGCTAATGAACCTTCTAAGGTGGTATGGCTAGCAAGTTATCATGGGTAACAGCCCATAGGTAGGTTGTCCAAAGCCCAGCCACTGGACCATTCTTTTCCTACTGCCTTTAGGTAAATCTTAGATCAAGGAAGCCACCTACTTAAAAAGAAAAAGAAAGTTCAAAAAGAAAAGAAAAAGAAAAAGAAAAGGAGAAAAGAAAGAAAAAGAAACAAAAGAAATAAGTCACACTTCACCGCACGAGTATGGCTGGCAAGTTATTGTGGGTAACAGCCCATTGGTAGGTTGTCCAGATCCCAGCTCAAGAAATGCACGTTTAATTCCTAAAACACTTAGAAAGAAGTGAAGTAGAATAAGCCAGGGAGATATACACTGGATTCACCCTTGTGTTGACCCTATAAAAATAAAAGTAGGGAGAAAGCTACCAGTCGTATAGATACACCTTCAGGTAGATTTCTTTCAAAGGTCACCTAGGGTCGTAGAAACTCGAAGTCCATTCTAATTTCCGATCAACAAGTCTATCACATTCACAAAAAGATGCTTAGAACTTAGGGTTCTTATTGAGTCTTGGGTGGGTTGAGTGGTCGTAGAAAGTCACTCTGTAACCCTGAACTCAAAAATCAAAAAAAAAAAAAGAAAAAAAGAAAAAGAGAAAAAGAGATCCCTCTTTGAATAAGGCAAGAACTTGAGGCAATCCGCATTTTAGCTGATACTCGGATACTGTTGTGCCTCTGTAGTTCAAATACCAATTGAAATCCTTAAGTGTTGAAAATAACTATTGCCCAAGAAATCTGACTTAATTCACTTATAAATAGCATGTAGTTTTCTAGGGACTAGCAAAAGATAGGCATGGGGGTGTGATGTAAACATGTTTATATCACATTAACTATCTATTTATGCATGTTCTTAGGCATAGAATTGCATCACATATTATAAATATTGCATAACATGCATCATCTTGCATTTAGGTTAGTTTGTACAAAAATTTAGGTTAATTGTCTCATTTTATGGCCAGGAACAGGGCAACTTTTTAATCAGGGCTTCGGATGAGGATCCAACCGTACGGATTTGATCAGGGCAACGATGGGAGTTTAATAATTCCAAGATCGTCCTGATCGGACATCTGTAGCATCAGATATAGATCGAGGAAGCTTAAAGATCAAGGGCCAAGATGGTGTTAATCCATACCTCAGATGACAAATCTGATCACACGGATGGGTTTGGATCGACAATCACAGCCTAACAGCGTAAAAATCGATCCAATCCGACACTCGTGGCACCGTTTACAAAACACAGAAGATGGACGGTCAAGATGGCACCACATGGCACCATCTCAACTACCCGATCGTCCCCAAGGACCCACCGCTGCTTTTCTTCTTCACCCACTCGACGAATTTCCGCATTGGACGCCCATCCAACATTTGAGAATCGGCCACGTCACCGCTCATTAGCGTTTCACTTCATCTGAAGGTAGAATCAACGCCTGATCTCGACGGTCGGATGAAGATCCGACAGTTGAGATTGGATGTTTGTAAAACCATCACCTTACCTCAACTGCACACGTAGCGCAGCGGTTAAGGCGCTGCATCGGGAGGAGGGGGCATTCGAATCGTCGAATGGCCTCTCCTTCTCATGCACAAGAGCGTTGTCACAGTCGAACGATAAAAAATTAACGGCTTGGATCGTTTGATAGGATGAACGCGTGATTAGACACGTGAAACTCACGCGTGATCGAACACGTGATCAGGCGGTGCGAACCTGAAGGGTGGCACGGGCGAGGATGACTTTAAGCCATCTGATCTTGAGATCGGATGGCTGATATCATCCAAACGTGGGTGTGCGTTTTAGGCGTGGAAGAGGAGCAGGTGTCCGCAACGTGCACACATCGCCCACGACGGGCCTTTAGCGATGTTTAATTCCATCACTAAAGGTCCCTTAATTAATATTTTGAAGTTAAAATGTCCAAATTGCCTACAATCCTTGCAACTATAAAAGGAGACCCCTACCCTAAGAAATTCTCATCCCTTCTTCTCTTCTCTCACCCCTTCCAAAGCTCTAAGAGCTTATCCCAAACCCAGGATGCTCCTCTAGAGTAGAAATCATAATTTTTCCACCTTCGTCCCCCTTCGTGTAGCATCCCGCGGTTGTCCTCTCTCTGCATTTGGGAAGTGGATCCCACGACGATGATGACATGCTGCTTCGTTCCCGTTCCTCCCACTTCATCCTGCTTCCCGCCCTATTCCCTATCTTCCAAGCATTGTCCCATCCAGCACGTCCTCCAAGCAATCGTCGAGGAGGATATTTCTCTCTCCATTCTCTTTATTGCTTTCTAGAGTAGATTTACTGCTTTCTAGTGTAGATTTCCCGCTTTCTAGTCGTAATGAGTAGTGCAATGAATAATTTCTTATAATGAAATCCATGTTTATTCTACCTCTTTTTTTATTTTATTTGTAATATTCTCTCTCTCTCTCTCTTCTATTTATTATTTGTTAAATAGATAGCTAGTTTTTGACTAGCTAATCTGTTTCGTGACAAACAAATAAAATGTGTATTTTTAATCAAACATCTGCCTCCCTGTGTTCGACCCGAAACTTCTTTACGGATTTTCAGAATAAATTTTATCTGCACGCGAGCTAAGGCCACATTCAGGGTCTTTAGTGACGCTTAAATCCATCACTAAAGGCCCCTACATTAATGTTTTTAACTTGAAATGACCTTTTTGCCCCCAACTCTACACTTATAAAAAGGCCTACACCCCCCACATTTCATTCATCCCTTCCTTCACCTCTCTCCCTCTCCAAAGCTCTAAAGAAGCTTGTCCTAAACCCAGGATGCTCCTCTAGAGTTAAAATCAAAGTTTTCTCACCCCCATTTCGGAAGTGGATCCTGCGACGACGATGCCCTACCTCACCCCCGGTTCTTCCCGCTTCGTTCTCCATCCTCCATCTTCACCCTCCATCTTCCATGCATCACCCTGTCCGGCTCATCCTCCAAGTAGCTGTTGAGGAGGATAACTTCTCACCTCTTTTCTCTTTACTGCTTTCTAAAGTAGATTTTACTACTTTCTAGTTGTAATATTTCTCACTTTCTAGCTGTAATATTTTCTGCGTTCTAGTTGTAAAAACATTATCCATATTATAAAGTGTTTGTTCTCTCTCTTTTATTGTTAATATCGAATTCATTGCGATTATCTCGCTTTATAAACAAAAACAACAAAAAATATAATTGCGGATTTCAAATTGGCGTAGCCTCCCTGTGCTTGACCCAAAATTCTTTTCGAGTTTTGGTGAAATTTATTTGTTGATGAATTTCTTCACAAATCATACTACAATGGGTTTTCCAAACTCAAATCTTTTTGTGACGATTTTGTACTTCAACACATCCCGTTCCCTGAAGCCCTATTGAAAACCAGGAAGAAGAAAACCTTAGATATCAACGCGGAGCACCTGAATTTATTCAACAGCGTAGAGATCAATATTCCGCTCCTTGATGCTATTAAGCACATCCCAGCTTACGCTAAATTTCTAAAGAACTATGTACCCAAAAGCGTAAGCCAAGAGAACCCACTCCGAAGAAGGTGATTCTCTCTGAGTAGGCAAGTTCTGTCATCCTGCTTCACCTTCCTCAAAAGAAGAAAGATCAAGGTGCTCCCTTGATTTCATGCATTATTGGGGAATACACTTTTGATAGGGCACTGTTGGATCTAGGTGCATCCATCAACCTAATCCCGACTTCTCTTTATGAGAGGTTTGGGTTAGGAAAACTTAGGCCAACCTCAGTAACTGTTAAATGCTCTAAATTGGTGTTTTAAAAGTAATGTGCTGTAGTATAGCCAATAAATCGTGTAGAACACTTAAATTTATTGCTCGAAAGAAATTCCAAGGTTGAACACAGGGAGCAATATAGCAATTTATCTCAAGATCACAATTT
Organism: Thalassia testudinum; assembly: GCA_037157565.1. Classification (NCBI taxonomy): domain Eukaryota; kingdom Viridiplantae; phylum Streptophyta; class Magnoliopsida; order Alismatales; family Hydrocharitaceae; genus Thalassia; species Thalassia testudinum. Next base: position 11,448,917 of record JAZHRO010000026.1, on the reverse strand, counting down.
TAAGCAAGAATATTGCAATGTAATAGCAATTTCAAGCACAAATGATATAGATATAAATCCAAGAGTTAATGTTGCAAAATGATTATGGTAAAAATGTGATGGGAACACCATCATGAGCCATAACTAGCTCAATTTGATTTGATTAAGTCATTAAATGCTCCTACATAACCATCAGAAGGCCATAATTCATTGCAAATCCTTTCAGAGAGAAATACAAGAAACCAAGGTTAAAACTATAATTTTACCATCATATCTTGAATGCAGAACAATCATGAGTTTTCTAAGGCGTTAATTAAGGGTCAAATGATCTTAAGAGTCTAATAAGTGGGTTAATACAGGTAGAAATGGGTTTTTGCATGTTTTGAGAATTAAATGACTTTCGAAATCCTAAAAATAGACCTGCTTAATTAACTGAGGTTCTGGTCAGGATAAAATTCACTTAAACCCTCTAAAATTCATAGAAAAATATTCTCTAGGGTTTGGTACAGTCAATTTGACCATCAGAACCCATCTTGACTCAAAACAGTCTCAGACAGACATTTGCCCTAATTTGGGTAATTGTACAAATTACCTAGTCAAACTAAATTTTGAATCCTTTACAAAAAGGTCCCCAACTTTATCATCTCCTTCTTCAAATAGGTCCCTGCTGCCATGAAATCCTAGTCCTAAAGCTCCGATGACCTTAAGTTGGCAAGATCTCCATGATTTCTTGACGAATCCCTCTCAAAACTGAAAGGGAAACTTGTCAAGTAATTGCCTTCCAAATGAGCCCATCTAGGGATCCTAAATCTCTCTAGAATCTTCATGCGAATGATTTGATTGAATGGGTATCCTACGTTGGCGAGGAGCTCAGAGTTTCTAAGCTTGTTTCCAAGTTTGGAGTTCCATCTAGAGCCCTATAAAAGGACCTTCGTGGCCTTGCTCATCTTCTCAGTAAAGTTTGGTGAGTCAACCACCTCTAATTCTCCTCCTTCGATCACCAAAACCCTTCCTCCAGTGACCTCTCTCCATCTTGCTCCTTCACACCTCCAACCATCAAATTGGTGGTGCCACCATCTTTCTTTCCTCCTTACGCACCTCCCTGGTCAAAGGGAGGGCATTCTTCTACCTCAATCATCGTCGTTGCTTCGTTGTCATCTCTGTCTTCTCCGACTCTGATCAACCACAATCGGAGCACTCTACCTATCTCCTCCACCCTTAAGGCCCTTTACGTCTTCCTCCTTCTCTCTATTTCTCTCTCCCACACTCACAACACATACACAACTGCCAATCGCTCATATCCATCTTCGTCTTCTCTGCCTTTGGCAACCACTCCGACAAAGCACCTCCACCGCTCCACACCTCCATCTGCTCACCACCGACTCCAAAAGCTCCACCATCACATGGAGGGCAAAAACCCTCTACCAATTCACCCTATTTGCCACTCTATGACTCCCCCAAACTCCACCCTCACCACACCTCCGTTTCGAGGTCGTACAACCTTCTCACACATGCACTTGCCTCACCACACACACCATCACGTTCGCCATCCCACGGCGATCCTACTGAGCGTATTTGACACGGCTGAAAGGCCTTGTTCATGTTTTTAGGTATCGCACCGCCACCGCCATTGACGAAGCTTCACACACACCTTGAAGAAGGTGTTGTTGCGTCAGACGGCCAAGGCATCACCTCCAGGTGGTGCGGAACCACTAGCTCCAGATGCCTAGGTCCTTGATTGGAGACCTCGAGCTCAGCAGCTACTCCAATTCGACGAAGGAGGTCCACTGCCTACTACGTGAAGAATAGGGGGATAACTTAGTCCCACATCAGAAAGCACCGAAACTCCCATGCGATTTAAATTATTTTTGTGCTATAGGCTATTCGCCTCAACATGCATTGGGGGTGAGGTCCCCACACGCACGCTCCTCGCACTCTCTTACCCGCAGCCACGCCATGCGGGTCTACGCTCTGAACCGTTTACCTGTATACCTGGATCTGATTATCGCTGAGAGAAGAGAAAGAAAGGGAAAGGAAGAAGAAAAGAGAGAGAGGGGAGGGGGTTTTGCTCTGCTGCCCTCCTCTCAACATTTAGTGATTTCTAAGGGAGGTATTTACCTCTGCTGGTGTTGGTGTTGAGCTCTGTGTTGTGCCTTCTCATGAGCTTAAGGATGCAGAAGAAGAGAGAAAGGGAAGGAATGGGAAGGGTGCCCTCTTGTCACTGAGAGTTCCATCATCTGATCTCTAAAGGGAGTGCACTGTGCACTTATCCTACGTAGATTTAAGTTGAGTGATACTGTTCAGATATTTGATATTATTGTAATTAGGGTAATTGGTGATTCAAATCACCATTTTACCCTCTCCTTTTTGCACTTTATTACTGAGCTTCATCTCTATATCATTTTTAATTAAGTTTTGGGTTGCAATTGCTCATATATTTGATTGAAATTATGATCTTGAGATTCATATTTACCTCTTGCTCCCAGCGAATGACCTCAGATTCCATTCGAGTAGAAATTCTATTTGTTTTGCGCACTGATTCAATCTATACTGCAATGCATTGATTTTAAAATTCAATTCAGAGAGATTAACAAAATGGTGATTTGAATCACCAAATTACCCTATTACAATTCTACTTAAATAATGCAATAGTATTAATCAACCAAATGCCACGTCAACTTAAGTGCTACAGTGTCTCAGAACCAGCTCTTTCTCCTTCAAGCCTCAGGGAGAGGCACAGGCACAGCCCAGCACAGCACCAACAGAGGCAAAGGCCTCTTTAGATTTTGCTAAGTGTAGAGAGTAGTAGAGGGCAAAAACCCCCTTCTCTCTCTTTCTCTTCTCTCTAGGATCGGGCAAACCAGACTAGACCCTAGTAACTGGACAATCGGATTAGGACCCAGACCCGCATGGCGTGAGCGCGGGAGAGGGCATGATAGGGACCTAACCCCAGTGACTTGAAGGCAATAAGACCTCATCACAAAAATAATATAGCCCTTGTTGAAGGCGCGCCGCTCTATGATGTGGGACTATCCGGTCTCTCCTCTATCGCGATGCAGCAGCTGGTGAAGATGCCTCCAATTGAGGTCAAGAAGGAGGCTTTGGCGTTCAATTAAGCGTCAGGTTCACTTCCAGGGACTTAGCTGCAGAGCCTGGGAGTGAAACTTGGAGCAGTTGTGGTCGGAGAATTGAAGGTGTGGTCAACGAAATCGCGGGCGGCAACGGAGGTCTGGTCAGCACCTAATAAATAAAGTACAGCCTTGCGGCTGCATCAAATAAGCTTAGGAGCTTTGCCATGGAGCAGCAAGTGCTTTAGTGGGTGTTATGTTGCATGAGGGTGTGTGTGGTGGTCTGGCGACTTCGGGAAGGTGGTGCGGTGATGGTGGTGTGGGGTGGAGGTGTTGAGTGGTTAATCCCCTCAATTGCTTGGGGGGTTTTGGTGGGCTAGGAACAAAGAAGCTTATGAGGTGGTTGGTGAGGTGTTTGGGGCGGTGAAGCGTACGAAAGACCTCACTGGAGTGGTTACCGAAGTGGAGGAAGATGAAGTCACGGTGGCGATGTAGTGGTCGAGTTAGAGTGGCGAAGATGGAGTTGTGAAGTAGCAGAGTTAAGGAGTTGATCTGAGTAGGTAGCGGATGACAGGGAGGAGGAGGAGCGACGTCGGGTCTGGTATGGCCGGCGTCGGAGACAAATGAAGTTCCGGTGGGAGAGAATGGCGACGAAGAAGGGAAAGGAAGCGCCTTGGGGGTATGTCGAGGTGCAGAGGAAGCTGGGGAGTCAAGATTGGCTAGCTATGGTCTGTGATGGCCGGTGAAGAAGCTTGGAGGAAGGGGTCGCCAGAGCGAGGTGGAGTGAGCCGAGGAGAAGAGGAAATAAGGCTAGATTTGGCTCAATTTCTCACTAAGGAGGTAAGGAATACCATGGGGAGTCTTTTATAGGCCAGAGGGTGAGCTTTCAAGCTTGGAAACCAAGCTTCGAAGCTCCCAAGCTTTGCGAAATAGGATACCTGAATCTTTGCAAGATTTGCACGAGCTTTTTAGAGAGATTTGGAGTCTTGGACATGGCTCAATAGGAAGGAGATTACCTGACGAATCTCCCTTTCAATTTTAAGAGGGATTCGTCAAGTAATCAAAGAGTTCTTGCCAAAAGAAGCTTGCCAGAGTAGGATTCCTCCACGACAATGGTGGAGGGACCTATTTGCAAAGAGTGAGGACAAAGATAGGGGCCTATTTGTAGTGAATTTCAAAAGCTAGAGGTACTTGTGAAATAAAAAGAATCAGACAGGACTGAAATGCAAACTAGGTCAAGACGATCTCTGATTGGGTCCAAATTTTGATACAAATCTCATTTGGACCTAAGGAATCCAATGGTGAAGTTGGATTTTGGTTTTGACCTAAGTTGACTGGGTAATTTATGCAAAAACCTAAACTAGGGCAATAGTCTATCTGAGACTCTATTTCAGGTCAAAACAGGTTTAGATGGTCAAATCAAGGATGCCAAACCCTGGAGAATAGTTTTCTATGATTTTTAGAGGGTTTAGATGAATTTTATTCTTAAGATAACCTCAGTTAATTAAGAGGGTCTATTTTTAGGATTTCATATCTCCATTAATTCTTGAAATGCGTGAAAACCCATTTCTATCTTCATAGACCCACTTATTAGACATTAATGACTAAATGACCTTTAATAAACCCTTGGCATACCCCGTGGTTATTCTGTATTTGTGATAAGATGGTAAAATTGCAGAAATAACCCTATTTTCATCTTTTATTCTTAGAACAACTTAACCCACCCAAAAGACCTTCTGATTGATATGTAGGAGCTTTTATTGATTTTATCATACCAAATTGAGCTAGTTATGGCTCATGATGGTGTTCCCATCATAACCCCATGCCTAGCTTTTGCTAGTCCCTTTGCAAAACTATATGGATCAAACTAGTTATCTAGGTTAGATGTAACCGTTAGGATGTCTTACTGAGTTGCATCTCTAGGAATCAGATCTTAATACCAACAATAGGCCTAGAGGTACTCAAGTACCAGCCTAGGTCCAGACCTGACTAGCTTTTACCTCAGTTTGCCGTGAAGGTTTCTAAGACCGACAGGAGCTAACCTAAGGTTCGTTGGACCTAACGGTTGAAGCACCCGTGCTTGAAACATGGTTAGTCCAGGTTTAGTTTGCCAGTGTATTTTGTAAGAGAGAGATATAGAAGGAGATTTTTATTTGTGGAGAGCTTTCTCTCTCTTTTCATTATATTTTTCCTTAGATCCATCATCAGATTGGCCCTAAACACGGTCTACATCGGATTCCTTGTCCCCACCATCAATCCTCGCAGGGTCCTTGGCAATTGATGCTTTGAGATAGCACTGCCCATGGCAACCCCAAGAACCCTGGCTTTCGAGATTTTGGGATAATCTCGCCCATGGCATTCTGTAGCTGAATCCAGACCCTAGCAATTAAGATTTCGGGATAATCCGGCCCATGGTATCTGAACCAGCGTAAGGAGCTTACATACCCTCGGTTGGATATTTAGATATCCTAGGAGACAAGCACCAGGAGACGATATGTTATTACGCATCTTCAAGGGGAATTTCTTGCCTCTCCGCACTGGGAACTCGTCCAAATCAACTTGTGTTTTCGAGCCACTCCTAATCTAGATCTTAGGACCATTTTTAGAACAGATTAAAATGCCATTTGGCATGATTTTATTATTTAAAGTGCACTGAACCAGACTGTGTGTGATTTAGGGTACCTAAGTTACCAAGTCCCGTAAACCAGAGGTGAGTTAACGAGGTCGAATACTACCTAAGGCTTAGACCTAATACACAAGCTTTGCATTTTCCCCAACCTTTTAAGGACTAATCCAGATCTTGGCAAGTACGTGAGTGTTTAAATCCAATCAGATCCAAGAGGCCTAAGGTTGGTATTTGCCCCTAATCCCTTAAATTTTAGCCTTCCAGGTCTTAATTCGTCATTCGATCCAACCTAGAAGTTAGGTAAGTTCGATATTACTTTGAAGGGACTCAATTTCTTTCTTTATCTTTTTGCTCCTTTCTTTTCTTTTCAATTTTTCTTCCCTCCTTTTCTCATTTTTCTCAAAATGGCCCTCTTTTTTTCTCAACCTCCTTTTTTTCTTTTGATGAAACCCTTTTTCTGAATTGATTCTCATGACATTTTGCACTTTAATACCCCCCCATGCCTATGATTTGCAATGTCCTCATTGTAAATTAGGTGGGTTCGAGTTCAACTTAGATCATACATTAGAACAAGTTCAAAGGGTGGGTGGATGGGTTAGGATGACTATTGCGGATAATTTCAAGCTTTGGTTCTGTCAAGTGCTGAGTTTAACGCCATCAGCCGGGTGCAATAAGCTTAAGGAGAATGGAGATCAAAAGATACCTCAGCCAAGTTCGTATCAGTGAATTCAATGAATAGCTTAAGTCACTGGCCATTCACGATGGAAGGTTCAGAATCAAGGCTGGGTTGACTGATTTCAACGGCTCCATTTCCAAACATTCATCTCACCAAGAATGGTCAAATCCATTTAGATCTTAGTTTACCTGGGAAAAGTTTTATCCTGGCTTCAAAGAGTAGGACCTTCTGACCAGGATGAAAAGTTTTTCTAGAAATGTGTTTGTCATGAAAAGCCTTCACTTGCTCTTTGTAAATTCTCAAGTTCTCATACGCATCATTACGTCGTTCCTCAATCTCGCTCATTTGAGGTAGACGGTGGGTTCTGACCTTAAGGAGATCTAGATTACACTTCCATATTACCAAATAGGCTTTGTGCTCCATCTTGACGGGGAGGTGACATGCCTTCCCGTACACCAATCTGAATGGAGGCATACCTAATTAGGTCTTGTGGGTGGTCCTATAAGCCCACAAAGCTTCCAGAAGTCGGGCCAACTAGTCCTTCTTGTAAGGCCGAACAGTGACCTGGAGGATTTTCTTGATCTCCCGATTAGACAGTTCAGCCAATCCATTGGTTTGGGGGTGATAAGGAGTCGAGATTTGGTGTAACACCCCGTACTTGGTCATTAGGGATCTGAACTATGCATTTAAAAAAAAGGTCCCTCCATCAGAGATAATGGCACGTGGGACATAGAACCGAGAAAAGATGCAATGATGAATAAACTTGGTTACCACCTTGTGATCATTGGTTCGGGTCGGAATAACTTTGATCCATTTAGACACATAGTCTATGGTGAGAAGAATGTATTTAAAGCCATCCGATTTAGTGAAGGGTCCGATGAAATCAATCCCCCATACATCGAAGATTTCACATTCGAGAATCGACTGTAAAGGCATCATATCATGGTGGCTCATGTTGCCCAAGGTCTGGCAACGAGTGCATATCTTACAGTAATCGTATGCATCCTTGACGATCGTGGACCAATGAAAACCACACTGGAGGACTTTAGCTATGGTTTTGTGTCTGGAGAAGTGTCCACCGTAGGCCTCGTCATGGCAGAAGGATAGAATGTCTTGAATTTCTGCTTTCGGGATGCATCGTCTAATGATCTGATTAGCACCAATGTGGAAGAGGTACAGGTCTTCCCAAATGAAGTATTTGGCATCAGAAAACAACTTGTCCTTCCTGGACTTCCGCTAATCAGATGGGATCTGATGTGACGCCAAGTAGTTAACCAAATCAATGTACTAGGGAAGTCCTGCACTGATAGTTAGGAGGTGCTCATCATGAAAGTGTTCTGTGATCGGTTTGGAAGGGGCGATAATATCAGAAGGAAAGTAGGACAAGTGATCAGCTACCACGTTTTGTTTTCCCGCCTTGTCATGAATCTAGAGGTCGAATTCTTGCAACAGCAAGATCCAGTGGATTAGTCGAGGTTTCGCATCCTTCTTCGCAAGGAGGTGCCTCACTATGGTGTGATCTGAGTATATAATAACACGGGAACCCAAAAGATAGGATTGAAAATTTTCAAGGCCAAATACTACAGCTAGCAGTTCTTTCTAAGTAACTGTGTAGTTATGCTAAGCCTTGTCAAGTGTCTTACTAGCGCAGTAGATGACCATGGGTTGCCCTTATATTTTTTGCCCAAGTACTGCACCCACTACGTAGTCAGACACATCGCACATGATCTCAAAGGGTAGAGACCAGTTAGGGGATTGCAGGATTGGTGCTTGAGTAACTCGATCACGCAGGCTCTCAAATGCATGAGTGCATTCCTCAGTAATTTTGAAAGGGACATCCTTTGAGAGAAGATTAGTTAGGGGGCACACGATTTTCGAGAAATTAGGAATGAAACAACGGTAAAAGCTGACGTGCCCCAGAAAAGAGCGGATGTCCTTGACCAAGCCAGGCATGGGTAATTTGGAAATCAAATTAACATTAGCTCGATCAACTTGGATGCCTTTTTTAGAGATGAGGTGACCCAGGACAATTCCCTCAGGTACCATGAAGTGGCTCTTTTCCCAGGAAAGAACCAGATTCACATCGATACAATGCTTGAAGATTTGGACCAAGGGTAGGAGGCAATCATCAAAAGATTCCCTAAATACCGAGAAGTCATCCATGAAGACATCAAGGTACTCACCTACCATATCTGAGAATATGGCAAGCATGCACCGTTGAAAAGTGGCGAGTGCATTGCAAAGATCGAATGGCATCCTACGGAACGCATATGTCCCGAAAGGGCAAGTGAAGGAAGTTTTCTCTTGGTCCTTAGGATGGATTGCCACTTGGTTATAACTGGAGTACCCGTCCATGAAGCAAAAGAATCGATTCCTTGCCAATTTCTTGAGTATCTGATCAATAAATGGTAGTGGGAAATGACCCTTTTTCATGGAGGCATTTAGTCATCAGTAATCAATACAGACTCTCCATGAGTTTGCTATACGGTTCGGTATAGTCTCTCCAGTTTCAGTTGTAATGACGGTGAGTCTTGCCTTTTTGGGCACAACCTAGATTGACTCACCCAATGACTATCGGAGATTAGGTAGATGATACCTACATATAACCTCTTGATGATCTCCTTTTCCACAACATCCTACAGGTTCAAATTCAGGCGTCTCTGCATTTCACGGGATGGTCGTGAGCTCTCTTCGGTGTAGATGTGATGCGTGCAATATGAGGGGCTGATGCCAGTCAGGTCATCGAGAGTCCAACCATTGGCTCTTCGATGCTGCGTAGGACAGAAATCTGACGCGTTTCCTGATCAGAGGTGAGGTGGGAATTGATAATCACATGAAATGTCTGATTAGAACCCAAGAAGACATATTTGAGATGGTTAGGGAGGGGTTTCAACTCCATGACCGGATTTTCAACAGCAGCAGGTGGTTTAGGGTGAGGTTCAGGAGCAACAGTAGGAGCTAAAGGTATCTCTAAGTCTGGTTCAAGCTCCTCTACGTGTAGGGTTTGATCCTCTTTTGGTTGATCATTAGACATAAACAGGTTTTCCTCGACACATGGGTCGTCAACCACATACTCTATGTCGCAAATTTTTATCGATAACCCCACAATTAATTCCTCCTTGGGCCTTAAAGATATCGATCTTTGGTGTCCTGCTCCCAAATTTTAACTCAATTTGGCCCTCCTCACAATTGATGTTAGCCCTAGCTATGGCCAGAAAAGGTCTCCCCAAAATGATCGATGTGCTCTTCAAGTTCTCAGGAGCATCCATGCCTAAAACTATAAAGTTCACGCGGAAGTAGAAATCGGGTACCTTAACTATGACATCCTTAGGAATTCCTTTTGGTGACTTAATAGATTGATCAACCAATTGCAATGTCACCTTTGTCAGTTTAAGCTTAGATTCTTCAAGGTGGTCAAGTAGGGATGTAGGTATTAGGTTTATAGAGGCTCCTAGATCCAATAATGCATGGTCAAATTGAATATCACCGATTGTACAGGAGATCAAAGGGGTACCGGGATCTTTTGTATTAGGCGGGAGTTTACTCAAAATGATAGAGATGGCTTGCTCTGACAATACGATGAGGCTCCCGCCTTTGGTTCGCAGCTTATGCTTTTGTGTACATACATTTTTCAGGAATCTTGCGTAAGTCGATACGTGGCAAATTGCATCCATCAACGGGATGTTTATTTAGACCTGCTCAAAGAGCTTGACCTGGTCCTCCTCGAGAGCCATGGGTTTGGGTTTCTTCTTTCCTTGGTCAAGGCCTCAGGAAATGGAACCTCTACAGGTTCCTCTAGAATTGGTCCAGGTTTTTAATTTGGGACAGGGGTATCCTAGATGACCAACCTACGGTTTGGGTTTGAACTACCAGGTTGAGAGTGGCTCGGGTAAGGTGGTTCTTGAGTTGTTTTGCCACTACGGGTGGTAACAGAATCCAGTCCTGCCTGGTTCTGGGTTGGGGTAGTCAAAAGAGGTGGTTGCTGCTAATAACCCATGTATGATGTTGAAGCCTCCATCCCATTAGGTGAAGGAGCAGAAGGGGCCTGATAGAGATAGTGAGCTTGGCCCTGAGTTGGGTTCTTAACGTGACTCTGGTTCAGCACATTATTTGGATTGGGCAGAGGTTGCAAAAGGAGTACACCAGGTTGGCAGGGATTTGCCATCTAGGCGAGTTGATTGCGAACCTCTATGATATTGTCTTTGTGTTGTTTTTGCATAGCTACATTCGTCTTCTAAATGTCTACCAGAGTATGAAGGATAAGAGTCATTTGATCTTCTCGAGTTGGCTTGGTTTGGTAAGTCGGGTTGGGCCAAGGCTGAGGTGGCTGATATGGACTAGAAACTTGTGGTCAGGGCTGATATTGAGGTCTTTGATTTTGATTGTTCCCTGACCACATGAAATTATGATGATTACGCCATCCAATGTTGTAGGTGTTTGAGAAAGGATCATTCTAGATGGTGTTGAGGTCCTCATAGGTCTGAGGAACCTTGGAGAAATCAGACGACGAAGGTTCAGAGTTCCCCCAACTAGGGTAGGCAGATCCGGAATTTCATCTGAACCCTAGATCAGACCGGGATGGGTAGGAATCCATCCCCTGAGAAGATCGGTGGTAGATGTTGTGCACAACCTCCCTCTCAGATGGTGGTTGTGCAAACGGGTTTTGCGTAGAGGTGGCTTGTTGTAGATGTTGAGTCAGTTCATCTACCTTCTTCTCAATGATAGAGACCTTGTCCAGGTGACTGGCCATTAACTCCAAGTCGATGGAAGAGGACAGGCCCTGTGTCTCATGTGCTCTTCGCGGTTTCGTCAATGCACGGGCAGTCGTCCGGTCGAACATGCTCATGGATTCATTATTGATGGAGTTCTCGCACATGTTCTCGAGAATCTCCCACATGGTATCTTCCTGTTGACCTATGATGTTTCCTCCACAGGTCTCATTGATGAACAATCGAATATCCTCATGGAGTTTCTGGTAAAAAGACTGGACTTGTTCCCATTTAGGAACTCCGTGGTGGGGGCACTTTTGCATGAGATCCAAAAAGTGATCCCATGCCTCATGAAGTGGTTCTCCTGCTTGCTGTGTGAAATGTGTGATTTGGTGCCGCAGAGCATTTGTTTGCCCAATAGGGAAGTTCTTCAGAAACTCGGATTGTAGCTTAGCCCACGTGTTGATTGGATGAGTTAGGGCTTGGTACCAGTGAGTGGCCTTGTCCATGAGAGAGAAGGAGAACATTTTCATGAGCAAGATATCCCAATTTTGAGCTTCTGACCCGAAGGTCTAAGCTAGATGCTTGAGTTACTTGATATGCTGGAAAGGATCTTCAGAATTAAGCCCATGAAATTTAGGAATATCATAAATCATGTTGGGCTTGAGTTCATTATCAGGACCTCCAACCAGGATTTGGACTCGAGGTTTGATTGCCACCGCAGTGGGATTGTAATGATCTCGCATCATAGGACACCACGGTGGATTCATAAAAGCCTGGAACAGATCGTTAAGGTGCTGAAGTTGATTCTGGAGATTGTTTTCTTCTTCTTCTGGTTGTTCCATGAGTATGGATGAAGGAGATCTAGGCTCAGATGAATTAGAATATATGTCAATCTGGTCGGGTGGTTGCACAAACAGGGAAGTTGAACCTTAGCCTCGACGGGAGTGAATAGCTAATGGAGGACTCAAGGGTGGTCTTAGGGATCTCCTCCCAAACATGCATCGATGGAGAAGACGTGGGATAGAAAGTGTGATGGACCCAATTAAGACACTCAATTATCTTTGGATGATTATAGAGGTTCGGGGCAGATGATACCCCTAGATTAGAAAGTCGTCCACCTGAGAATTACCTGGGCAGCTAGGAAGGGAGAGCCTTGCAAAGACCCCTACACGATAGAGCGTTCCTACGGGTTACAGGGTTTCCCTCACCCGACCTTCCTTGTCACTAAGAGTCCAGGTAGACTAGAATGGATAATTTGACCTCTTAAGTCTACCAATTTTATGTTTAGAGTGTGGGTGCTTAGGATTTCACTTGAACTTTAAGATGTTTTTGTGAGTGGTGACCTGATTTAAAGATTGGTTGACCTTGCAAGGTGGGCCAACTTCACCTGATTTGTCCTTGATTATTAGGTCCCTCTTTTAATATTCAAGTGAGATTTAGAGCTTGATTCTTAGGGTTTGCTTATTTGGGTAAGTTCAATCAAGGCTTAGGACACACACAATTTGGGAAGATTGATTTTTGTTTTAAGCAAGTGTGTCTCAAAACCTTAGAATGGAAACCTTAATTAGCTCCTAATTGGTCAATCAATTAATTCCAAATCTGGCACCTAGGGCTCAATTAAGAAGGTGGTAGCCCTAGGTGTCTTAAATCCCTAAGTAGGTGCAAGAATCAGGTTTGGGATGTTTTCTAAAAAGAATGTATCAAATCAGGCAACTTGTGATGATTAATCTAAGAATAGAATGCAAGTTAGCCCTAATTGATTTTTCTTCTTTTAGCTTTTTCAGAATCAAGGGCTTAGGAGAAAGTGGATAGAGTTTGCCTGCCCCTATAGTGTTTGGTGTGTGTCTAACTCTCCTTGATTGGATTCCCCTACACAGAGCACAACAAAATAGATAGAGCAAGTTAGTATCAAATCAGATATTGCAATCAAGAGATCAAATTGCGTGTTGCTCCCCAGCAACAGCATCAAAATGTTGAACAGCCTAAATCAGTGTTTTAAAAGTAATGTGCTGTAGTATAGTCTATAAATCGTGTAGAACACTTAAATTTATAGCCCGAAAGAAATTCCGAGGTCGAACGCAGGTGATTGCACAGCAATCATGCAACCTAAATTACCTAAATCAAGCTAGATTCTAGCATAACTTAGGAATAATGCATTCATAGGCATTGTAATTTGCATAATAGCTAGTTTATTAGTCATATAGATAATATCATCATTTTATGACCTAAAAGAGAGATGACTTTAATTGTAGATGATTCGAAGCCGCAGATGATAGATCTAATCAGAATGACGATGGGAGTCCAATGCTTCCAAAATTGTCTCGATCAGACAACCAGGGCATCTTGTGCAGTCCATAAAAGAATGGAGATCACAAAGCCAAAAGACAAAGATCCGAGCCTCAGATGAAGAATCCAACCACATGGATGAATACGGATCGACGATCGCAGTCCAACGACACAAAAATCAACTTGATCGGAGGTCTACATCATCAGATACAAGGAAAAGAAGATGGATGGCCATGATGGAGCCACGTGGCTCCATCATAGCCGATCCCTCACCACCACCCTATTTAGGAAGGCCACCTCGCACGCTGTGGGTTGTTGGATCTTCATCCAATGGCCACGAGCGTGCTACGTCGCCCGTCTAGTCGGATAAGTACAAATAGAAACAAACAAGGAACTATAATAGAACTTTCGCATAGCACGTTGGCTTATGCACTCTCGTGGAAGCACGTGGCACTCATTCGAGCGACGCTAAATGAAATTGTAGGAATGCACGCACGGGCGCAATCGCGCCATCGGATGGCGATCGGTGCATGCAGATGCAACCGCGTGGCGTGATCAGAGCGCGTTGTGGCTGGATACATGATCCCATGCATTTTGTGAGATTATGAAGGTTAGGTTAATGTGCTCGAGCCGTTCGATCATGAGATTGGATGGCTGAGGATCAGGCGCTGAAAAGAGCCTTGCGAGTGCACATGCGGAGAGAGATTCGTTGTAGCGGGTGCACGAGGAGGAAGTGAGGCCATGCGAACTTGTTCCAAGGGCGCAACGGGTGCCACGTGTTAGCCAGAGATTAAATCCACACTATGGAGGCAAATTTGAAGGTGTTTTGAGTCTAGATCTGATCCGTTGATTTCCCGATCAACGGATCTGATCAAACAAGAGTTGTGTCATGCAGGCTTTGGCCTTCTTTTATAGATCTGATCCATATGTCTAAAAATTCTCAAATTTTTACTGGACGTGGGTTTCAAAGTCAAGAAGAACATATCCATATTTCATGCAAATCAGAGTTATAGAAAAATTTTGAAAATTTGTTCACTGGTCTGTTATCAATTCGGTTATTATTCCTAATTTTTCAAAGTTCAAAATATAGTAGGAATTTTTATACAACTCCAATTTACTTGAATTTATAGCACTGAATTTCTGAGATAATAAAAAATTTATGAAAAATATGAAAAAATTATTTCTTGCACTTTCAATTGCATGGATTATCCAATAACAAGCTAGGGGTCAAAACATACTGCAAAACTCCCAGTACACTTTAAATCAGAAAAAAAAGAAAACATGCATAAAAAATTCTTAAAAAATATTTTATGAGTGCCTAGTTAGTGGTGGAATAGGACCAATTGGTTGCATTTCTTGGGTTGCATCACTTCTATGAATTTGAACTTAAACGAATCATCCAGAATTATCTGTGGTCAGGGTTCCACATTAAGGATATAGCACACCTGCATTTCCATTTTTAAAGGAAATCTATCAAACAAATTGGGATTTGCAAAACTCTTGTGTGCCTCATCAAAACCTTGATTGAAAATATTAACTCAAGTGAACCCTAAAACTCATTAACACAATCATTCAAATCTTAAAATTCACTTCATCAAGAAAAATTGCTTGCGAACCCTTTTTGCTTGTGCACTACACATTTCAATATCAATTTAATGGAAAACACCCCTAATGCTCATCATATTCCAAAAGCACATCAAACCCAAGCTTAAAATTGAGTAGACGTGCCCTAAGCAAGAATAATAGACTTGGGGACTTGAAACTAGATTGGGCTAAGGTCAATGCTTCGTCTACTTGGACCCATTGGTGAAAAGAAAGGTCGGTGTGGTAACCACCTTAACCTTTAGTGGTGTCTCGTGATGCGGGGTGTCCTAACGGGTTTTACCCTTCTGTCCAACCAAGTAATTCAAGGGTTGATCTAACCCAATCGTGTTTTGGGGAGCCAGGATCAGGTCTAATTAGGGTTGACACTCTAAGGACCAGTTTGATTGCTTGCATTGTGCTGACTGGGTTTCTCTCATCTGTCTTCTCTCTTCTCTACAAACATTCTTCTGGTGCATGCAAGGTAGAAGATCTCAAAATCCTGATTTGCTACCACCATTAGAAAGAAATCCTACGAGAAGACCTGTTTATCCAGAATCTGAATCTAAATACTCTTGCAATGGTGAGTCACCACAAGGAAGAAGAGATTGATAAACAAAATTTGGATCCTATGACTCTCTTACATAGGCAGATCACTAAGCAGGGCCAGCATCATGACCAATAGATGGAAGTCATAGTGTAGGCCATCACTCGATTCCAGAATGGAAGGGCAAACTGGCCCCTCCGTGAATTTTATAACCCTCCTAATGGCCAACCTGAACCCTTTGTTAGGGTATCTCAGGATGGGGAAGATTTTGAACTCAAACCTTAGATCATTAACTTGATTCCCCACTTCCATGGTCGTGAGTCAGATGACCCCTTTCACCACCTTGAAGAGCTCCTACACATAGGAAGAACTTTTGGCCTTAGGAATAGGAATTAAGGTACCCTCATGATGAAAATGTTCCCATTCTCCTTGAAAGATAGAGCTGCACATTGGTTGAGAACAATTGGTAGACCAATCCTAACTTGGGAAGACCTGAGAAGCACATTCCTAAAGAAATTCTTCCCATTAGGAAAAACTAATGCCCTTAGATGTGCCATAACAACCTTTAAGCAGAACCTTGAGGAACAACTACATGAGGCTTGGGAGAGGTTCAATGATTTAGCTAGGAAATGCCCCCATCATGGGATTCCAAAGTGGCACTTGGCCCATATTTTCTATTATGGGTTGAGTGATAATCTGAGGAATTTTTTTGATGTGGCATGTGGGGGTAATTTCCTGAGTCGAGATGCTGAGGGAGCCTTTCAATTGTTCGAGAATATGAATGAAAATTCTCTCAACAATGCCTCAATGTCCGCCTTTAACAGAGCCAATCAACCAAGGAGCAGAGTTTATGAAGTTAACAATAATTCAAACTTAGTTGATTTAGAGCTAATTGCATAACGATTCGATAAAGTGGAACTTGTGGGAAAGAATGCGGAGAATTTGGATAAAAAGCTGGATAACCTTCTAAAGGGTAGGAATTCCTTAGGTACATAATCCAGATTAAACCCTATGCCTACCCAAGGAGTGCCTATATTAACCCACAACCAATTCCCCAACCCTCTAGGTTAGGAATCAGTGCACAACATCAATGACCTAACCATGTTTCCACCTATGAGCCAACTGTGCTTGGACCCATCTCTTTCTAGGTACCAAGGAGGGACCTTGATGCCCTCAAATTCTAACATAGGCAGCCTGATGCCTAGTTATCTTGAGGATATGAATGCACTCCAGGGTAACATTAGAAATGATCCTTATTCAAACACTTACACCCATGGATGGTGCAACTGACAAGTGTGTTTTCATGCATTTTGGAATCGTTGAAAATTATAGTATAGTCGCGCTAAAATGCTCGTCAAAAATAATTTTAAGGATAACGAAACTTGGAGTCCCGGTTGTTCGTCTCTAGGAGGCATTTATGGAAATGCATATTTGAAATCGATCTCTTTCTCTCTACTTGCTTAAAATCTCATGCTAGTTTATGGTGATTTACGTATTGATGTACGACATGCTAGTTGCCAAAAGATAGTAATTAAAACATGCAACTTCAATCACACCAAAAGATGATAACTAGGCACATGGTGATTTTCAACATATATATTTATATATATAAAAGATGATGATGATATCAGAGTTGCAGAGCACAGGTAGAGGAACGCTACTAGAAAATGACTGCATACATGAATCTATGGGGGGATTTTGCATGCATCACTGGGGGATAATATAGAGCTACACTACTAAGCATTAAATAAAGTATGTAAATCTAAGAAGAACTATAATCTAGTCTAGCAGAAATAAGAGCATTCAGAGGTGGCTCCGATGGCCTTTGAGTGGTTGAGAGAAGGAGGGGCGGCCAATGGTGCTTAGGCTGGCCCTTGGAGAGAGGTTGGAGAGGTGATTTAGCATTTTGGCATGGGTGGTGGTGGCCATGGTGAAGCTACTCGTGGACATGGAGGTGGAGTGGATGTGGAATGAAACTAAGCTAAATGGAAGCAAAGAGTGAATGAAGCCAAGAGTGGATGGGTGCAAATGGCCACCCCTTAGGTCATTTTATAGACTTAAGGGAGACTCTCTAGAGAAGTGTGGAACTCTCTAGAGAGAGCTCCAAGAGTGGCCGGCCAAGGTAGTTTTTAGATCCACCAAAAGTGGATCTAAGAATTGAATGGCTCTTGGTTGCTAATTTTAGCAACCAAGAGTGGTGCCATCTTGAAGAGGGTTCTAGAGAACTCTAGATGGGTGTGTGTGCGTGAATGGGTGCACACGTGTGTGTGTGGGTCGAAACCTAGGTGGCTAGGTGGTCTAGGTTAGGTCCTAAGGGGTTTGGGTTAGTGTAGGTTTTAAATTAGGGTTGAAAACCCTAATTGTTAAGGGGGAATTTCAATTAAACTTAACACAAGTTTAATTGAAGGAGTGTGAACCTAATTGAGAGTGAAATAACTCAATTAGGTTGGGCTTAGGTCAATTGGACTCTCACTGAGTCCAATTGGACTTGTATGGGTTGAGATCTGAGCTTGTGAGTCTAATTGATTAGGCAATGGTAATTGACTATGATCTAAGTCAATTAGGTTTAGTGAGGACCTAATTAGGTCCTTAAGGAGGTCTAGAGGTGATGTGCTAGGGTTATGGCACCTTAATTTAGGTTCCTAGGGGGTTAGAATTAGGTTTAGGGAGCTAGAGATTTAAGATCAAGGCTTGAACCTCAAAACAGGAACTGGAGAGTAGTTCCAGACATCCAATAAAGTTGGCAGACGTCTTACAGTGAAAAATCGGAAGTCCAGACTTGTTGTCTGGACGTCCAATCAGAGTCAGGAGGGTTTCTAGGTTCTATCTTAGGTATTCTGTGGAAATTGGACGTCTGACCAAGTGTTTGGACATCCAATAACACTGTAGAAGTGAGTTTAAGGTGTGTGGGAGTTGGCTAAGGGTTCTGGATATCCTATAACTCATCTGGACGTCTAGATAGAGGCTAGAATTAGGGTTTTAGGGTTTCCTAGGGTGCGGTGACCTAATCTAAGGGTGGCTAAGACTTGGGGAGGGTTCTAGGCTATCCTAGGGCTAGGATGGACCTAAGTTCTTCACAATTTATTACTTTATTCCTACCTAATAGAATAGCATACCTTAACTCCCTTACATTATTATCTACTACATATAATCTAGGTCTTCCACCCTAGCTCTGCTGCAACACCAGTTATTCTTTATTCTTCAGATCTAGCTTTAGATCCAGCTTCAGATCTAGCTTTTGATCAGCTTATTACCTGCAATTGACATAATGCACTTAATTAGTACATTATAGAATTATTTTATGCATAGCTAAAAGAAAGTAGTAAAGGTGATAGTAATGCTTATGTATGCATGAATTACCATAACTTATGCTAAGTCCTAGCCTAATTTTGGTCAATTAAGACCTATGATTATTGCACAATCATACCCCCATGCCTAAATCTTGCTAGTCCCTAGGAAATGCGAGATTAAATTATTCATAGAAGGGTCCCTAAGGGATTGATTATTTTATCAAGTGTATGCCTAGAGATTTTTCTCCTTTTTATTTTCATCCTATGCACTAGAAATCCAGACAATTGTGAAAGTGTATCTATGTAGCTTTTGCAATGGATTCGAGTGAAAAAATAATTCACCTCTAAAGCCTATACTTGGCCCCTAGTAAAATTCTAGTACGATAGGCAGACTTCTTTCGACGAGGTATTAAAGATATTCTTTGAATTCCACCCCACCTTTAAGCTTAGGTAGGGAATCTTAGAGGGAAAAGATTATATATTTGGTGGTTCACTCTCGACTGGTGCTACATAGAGGTTAGTACTATAGAATCTAGATTCCTAAATTACTAAGTAACTCAACTTAGAAAAAGATGAGAAAGACTATGCTCTCTTTGGTTCCTTTGTATTCATTCTCTCTTTCTCTCTTTTCTTTTTCTTTTTCTTTTCTTTTCTTTTTCTTAGAGCTAACAATCTCACCTGATTCACACATATGACTTGTATTTGGTGGTCTCACTTGGCACTAACACTTTAATTGAGCTCCTGTAACTCTAACACTAAATCAGAATTCCTCAGCTAGTATTCAGGCGATCAGAAACACAGAAAGATAGGTTAAGGCCATATTTGGTGGATCTCAAATTTATTTGGTGGTATTGCCTCAATGCAATTGAAATAAATACTAAATATTCACACACACCTTCTTGCTTTTTCTTCTTTTTCTAATTTTTCTTCTCTTTTTTTTCTATGTATAATTTTTTTTTCAACACAACACAAGCTAGCATTCATTCATGAACTTTATTGAGGAGGCTGATAGCGAATTTTACGCAGTTTGTAAAATACGTCGTTGTAACGCGTAAAATCGATCAACTCTTAAATTTATATTCCTAGATAGGGGAGTATCTAGGGTTGTCCAAGGAGGACAAATGTTTGCAAAATTGATTCTCTTGCTTGAAATACAAATCTCAACTTTTTTTTTGGTATTTTTCAATATATCATTTTTTTTATTTTTGAATTAAGGCAACATGCGAAATTGTGGCGGGAAAGTGGTTTACACTTCAAATTCAATAAACTACTTCTAAACTGGCAAGTAGAACCTCTCCCTAAGCTCACTCTAGGAAAGTGGAGGCCTAGAATAATTAGGGAGAGGGAGTGAAGAATGCTAAAAACAAAGCAATTAGAAATGCAAATAAAGAAATTGCAAAGAAGGCAACTAGATAAATGAAAAAGTGTTTTACAAAAAGGCCTAGTAGAGGAATGCTTCTACTACTAGAAAAATTGCAAATAAGAAAAGAAAACACAAATCCTCTAGATAGATGGTGAAGAAGAGGGCTTCTTGCTCCAAGCTTGGTAGCTCCCAAGCTTGAAAAGAGTCCTCTAACTCCTTCCTTGCTGTGCTCCGCCAAGGTGATGTCCTCCAAGGCAAGCCCTAAGGGGGCGTGCCCTAAGCTTCTCTCCAAGGGTGGACGTCCACCCTAGGTACTTATCCCTTGCCTGGCCATCCTCTTTGAAGTGGAAGAGTCTTCCTCCTTGGCATTGCCCAAGTTGAAGACAGTGGGGAGAAGAAGGCACCAAAAGGGCTGGTGATGTGCCCCCTTAATCTCCTTCTCTACTCCTTCTTCTTGGCCGTAGGTATAGGTGGTATAGGTAGCAAAATACACTAATGGAGGATGCCCCCAAATGGTGGTAGGTGGTGGGTTTTTATAGAATAGGAGGGGGGCTAAGGTGACTCTTGGAATGGAGGGCTAAGATGAAGAGATGGAGGTGGTTGGGGATCCAATGGCCAAGGTCAATTGGTGCCAACCCAAGGGACACCTAGGGGGTGGTTATGGGTGGTGACACCCCTTGATGTTGGCGCCAAAATGGCTTCTAGAAGGGGGTCTTAGTTGGTGCCAAGAAGGGTTCTAGAAGGAGGGGTAGGTGGATGGCTAGGATGGGTTGTAGGGTTAGGTGTATGGTGGATGTGGGGGTGGATGTTGGCGCCAAAAAGAGGGGTAGTTAGGGTTAGGTTTTGGCGCCAAAATTGGTGCCTTTTGGTGGTGATAATGGGGTGAAGGGGTGGCTAGGAGGTGGCGCCAACTTGAGTAGGATAGCCAGCTTAGGTAGGGCTTAAGTTGGTGGAGCTAGCTAGGGTTGAATTTGAGGTGGTGGATGGCCAAGGAGCTGGTTGATAGCTAAGCTAAGCTAAGATGAGCTAACTTAGCTAGCTATGGAGTAGAGGAGGAGGTATTGCAGCTAGGGTTTGAAGAGAGGAGCTGAGGAGGAGAAGTCTGGAGCTGGAACTGGAGTTGGCTGCTGCTGAAGAGGCTGGCATAGAGCTACTCTAGCTGGCTTAGCTTGCTAGTTCTTTGCTAGCTGCTAAGCCAAGCTAAAGTGAATTGGCTTCTACCATAGTGAGCTGAGGTGAGCTGGGTTTGGTGCTCCTGGGGAGGATCAAGCTGGTTGAGGCAGTTAAGCTAGCTTAGCTCAACTGAGTTGAGCTAAGCTGAATCCCTGGGAGCTGGACTTGAGCTTCCTGAGCTGAGATGAGTTCTTCTTCAGCTGGCTGGAGTTGAGTGGAGTTGGATGTAGCTGGGTCTGAGCTGGGGTGAACTCCTGTCAACTCAACTGAGCTAGCTAGAGCTCCCTGTGGACTAGTGGGAGCTGAGATGAGCTAGACTCAGCTAAGTTGAGCTGGATCTGAGCTGACTTGAGCTAAGGTGAGCTAAGATGAACTCTCTTGAGCTTCCATTAAGCTGAGATTAGCTGAATGGAGTTGGGATGGGCTAACCCTAGTTCAAGTGAGCTATGTTTTAGCTGTGGTGAGCTGGATCAAGCTGAGTTCCAGCTAGTCTGAGCTTCTACTTCACCATTTGCCTTCTTGAGTGCTAGGGTTTTAGGAATCTGTATATCTGTTCATCACTAACACTCACAAAAACATATCAAAAAGATAATAAAAAATGTAATGCATGCCTAACCTAATTTATGCCTAAATGCAGCCCAAAAACCCGTTTGCGGAGTAAAATCCTAAGAGCTAGGTTTATTTTAATGCATAAGAATGATGATAAACTAGCGTTTATCAGAGGAATTATTAGGGCTTGGTGGTACTCAAGAGACATTGGGTGGCTTATTTAGTGGATGTGCCTACTCACGGCACCGAGAGTGACAGATAGGATGGTGTATTTCTGATAGCGAAATATGCGTGATTTGTAAAAGCGGGTTTTTAACGTCGTTGTAACACGCGAATCCGCTTTCGCTTTTAAATTTATATCCTAGATAGGGGAGTATCTAGGGTCGTCCAAGGAGGCAAAAAAAATGCAAAATTAATCCTCTTGCTTACAGATAGATCTCAACTTTCTGTTTGATATTTTTCAATATGTAATTTTTTTTTATATTTTGAAAAGACGAGGACAAACTGCAGATTGTAGCTAAAAGAACTAACACCTACAAATGATTAACTAAAATCTAAAAGATAGAAATATCTTCTTCCTAAGCTCACTCTAGGCAAGTGGAGGCCTAGGGTAATTAGGAAGAAGAGGTGAAACAAGTGCTATAACCAAAACAAACAACTGCAATAAAAAGCTAAAAGAAGGCAATTTTGATTGAGTAGAATGAGTGTTCCTTTCAAGGACAAGTAGAGGAATGCTTCTACTAGAATTAAATAATCTAAAAGCAAGAAAAGAAACACAAATCCTCTTGTAACAATGGTGAAGAAGGTTGTCTTCTTGCTCCAAGCCTAGCTGCTCCTTGGCTTGAAAAGAGGGCTTCCTTCTCCTCCTTCCTTGAGATCTCCTCCAAGGTGGAAGCTTCCACCTTCAATGCTCTCTCCAAGGGGTGGGCGTGCACCACCCTCAAGAACTCCTCCAAGGTGGCGTGGACCACCTTCAAGATCTCCTCCAAGATCTTCCTTGCCTGGCTTCTCCTTTGGCTGGCGTGACCCAAGAGAGAAGGGAAGAAGGGAAGGCACCAAGGGGACAAAATATCCCCTTAATCTTCTTCTTCTTCTTCTCTCTTGGACGTGGGCTTCTTGGTGGAATATGAGAGTCAAATTGCTAGCCAAGGATGACTTGAATGGTGGTGGGTAGTGGTCTTTTTATAGGGTAGGATGGGGGGTTAAGGTGCCCCTTGAAATGGAGGGCTAGGATGGAAGGATGAGGGTGGTTGGTGATCCTATGGCTAGGGTGAGTTGGCACCAACTCAAGGGGTGTTAAGGGGGGTAGTTATGGTGGTGTTGGTGTCTTTTGGTGGTGGAGAGGCACCACCATGTTGGCTCCAACATGGGGTCTTCTAGAAGGGGGGTTAGGTGGATGGTGGAGATGGGTTCAAGGGGGATTGTGTGGTGGAGATGAGGGGAGATTTTGGAGGGAAAAGTGGCGCCATTAAGGGGTGGTTATGGGTAGTTTTTGGCGCCACTTTTAGGTGTCTTTTGGAGGTGGTGGGTAGGTTAGGTTGGTGCCAAGTAGGTTAGCTTATGTGGAGCTTAGGTGGAGCTAGTTGGGTGGAGTTGGTAGGTGGGTTTTTGGGGTGGTACAAGCCAAGGAAGTTGGAGCATAGCTAAGCTAAGCTAAGCTAGCTTAGCTAATGGAGGAGTAGAGGAGAAGGTAATGGAGCTAGGGTTTGGAGGAAGGAGCTGAGGAGGAGAAATCTGGAGCTGGAGCTGGCTGCTGCTGAAGAGGCTGGTATGGGGTCACTCTAGCTGGCTTAGCTTGCTAGTTCTTTGCTAGTTGCTAAGCCAAGCTAAAGTGAGCTAGCTTCTACCAAAATGAGCTGAGGTGAGCTAAGTCTGGTGCTCCCGGGGAGAATCAAGCTGGTTGAGGCAGCTAAGGTAGCTTAGCTCAACTGAGTTGAGCTAAGCTGAGTCCCCGGGAGCTGGACTTGAGCTTCCTGAGCTGGGATGAGTTCTTCTTCAGCTGGCTGGAGCTGAGTGGAGCTGGATGTAGCTAGATCTGAGCTGGGATGAACTCTTTTCAACTTAGCTGAGCTAGCTAGAGCTCCCTGTGGACTAGTGGGAGCTGAGATGAGCTAGACTCAGCTAAGTTGAGTTAGATCTGAGCTGACTTGAGCTAGGGTGAGCTAAGGTGAACTCTCTTGAGCTGCCATCCAGCTGAGATTAGCTGAATGGAGCTGGGATGAGCTAACCCTAGTTCAAGTAAGCTAGGTTCCAGCTGCGGTGAGCTGGATCAAGCTGAGGTGAGCTGGATCAAGCTGAGGTGAGGTGGATTAGGTTGAGTTCCAGCTAGTCTGGGCTTCTCCTTCACCATTTGCCTTCTTGAGTGCTAGGGTTTTAGGGATCTATATATCTGTACATCCCTAACACTCACAAAAACATATTAAAAAGATAATAAAAGAATGCAATGCATGCCTAACCTATTTTATGCCTAAATGCAGCCCAAAAACTCGTTTGTGGAGTAAAATCATAAGAGCTAGGTTTGTTTTAATGCATAAGAATGATGATAAACTGGCGTTTATCACACCCCCATGCTTATCTTTTGCTAGTCTCTTAGCAAAACTTAAAACGGAGTTTTTGGGAAATCTAATTTTTTTTTACTTTTGAGGAGAAAAAGAGATTAATGGACCTTGGTAGATTAAAACACTGGAGGTACGGGATTTGTTGAAGATAAACATTAGGATTTATTTTTGGATCCAACCATTAGATAGAACGGGATCAATATATCTTCCAGAAAATTCACAAATTAACCCCTTGTTAATTCAGATGACTTGAAATGTTTGTTTTTAGGATTTTTTTGGCTCGTGAATCTGATTCGCAACTTGCAAAATCCTTTAAATCCTTATGTCTGTGCTTGTGAAAAGCCAACATTTATAAGGATGTGTTATTATTATATATATATATATTTTTCTCCCCCATGCTTATTTTTAGCTTAGTCTTACAACAGATGTGTCGGGATCATCATTCCCGTTACCATTCCTCGAGGGGGCTCTGGCACCAGTACTTCGGGATAGCACTGTCCATGACACCACCTAGGAGCTCACAATCCCAAAACACGATGCGGTGAAAAGGGGCGCTCCAAGTAAACTCAAGCTCTTGCTCCGACGCTATAGGTAGAGCACCATCCAAGACACTTGAGCTGCTAAAATGCACTTTAATGCTTCGTCTAAAGATATGAAATATAGATATAGAGCAGCGCCAAGGTGGTAACATGTTGACATCGCGTCTTCAAAGAAGGTATTTTCCTTCTTCTCGGCGGTGGGAACTCAAACCAATGATCTGCTTCAGACTTTTACTAAATCCAAACACGGGAGTTTTTCAAAAAAATTTTAATTATTTTTAAGTGTTGGCTTGTGTGTGAAAATAGACATAAGAAGTTTCTTAAGATACGCAAGTTTTTGAATTAGAAACTAAGTCAAATAATTTCCGTATTACAAAATAGGATCAAGTCACCTGAACTATCATGAGTTCAGGTGGAATTTTAGAGAAGGATATCTGATCTAGTCTCAAATAGACCCTGGAATTCTAATGATCAGATCTATATCCTTATCCCTAGTTTGTTAAAGATTAAATCCCATTGTACCAAAAGTGAATTTTTCGACCTTAGTCCCGATTTCAAAATTTTTCCTCAAAAAGCTTTCAACATTTTTATTTTATTTATTTTATTTATTTTATTATTATTTATTATTATTATTATTTTATTTTTTATTTTTTTTTGCAAGCAGGAAATAAAGAAAATTGTATGTTTTTAGGTTTTGAACATCCTAAATCGATCGTAAAAATTTAAAAACACCCCCCCATGCTTAAGAAAAGCCATGTCCTCATGCATTAGGAGGGAAAAGGGATCACCTTAGTGAAGAACGGTCGGGTTTAGGATGAACAAAACCTGGAAGAAGAAAAAAAGGAAAGCAAGAAAAAAATTGATGGGTTACCTCCCATCCAGTGCTATCTTTTACGCCATTCAGCCGGGCGTGATGTGCACTAGTGATCAAGGGTGGTTGGCTCAGTAAAATTAAAAGATTCAGATGGAATTCTAGGCGTATGGTCAAAATAGGGCTTTAAACGTTGGCCATTGACTTGAAATGTCGAATTAGTTTTTGGATCAAAAAGGTCAACAGCGCCGTATGGATATGTTTTATGGACAATAAAGGGGCCGGTCCATTTAGATTTTAATTTGCCAGGAAAAAGACGTAATCTCGCATCGAAAAGCCAAACATGTTGATTACGTCAAAGTGTTTCCGAACAATATATTTATCGTGAAATTTCTTTGTTCGATCTTTATAAATCCTCGCATTTTCATAGGAAAAATTACGTAATTCTTCCAATTCAGTTAATTGTAATTTTCTATGGTTACTGGCGTCAGATAAATCCATATTGACTTGCTTTATTGCCCAAAATGTCGTATGTTCTAATTCTACCGGGAGATGGCATGCCTTATCAAAAATCAGACGGAAGGGAGACATGCCAAGTGGAGTTTTAAAAGCGGTACCGTAGGCCCATAAAGCGTCGTCCAATTTGGTGGACCAATCTTTACGGTCGGGCCTAACCATCTTTTGTAAAATATTTTTAATTTCTCGGTTAGAAACTTCAGCCTGGCCATTAGTTTGGGGGTGATATGGTGTGGAAATTTTATGATTAACCCCGTATTTAGAAAGGAGGTGACGGAATTGTGAGTGGGTGAAATGTGAGCCTCCGTCAGTGATAATGGCTTTTGGTATGCTGAATCTTGAGAAAATATTTTTCTTAAGAAATTCGACAACCACACGGTGATCACTAGTGCGAGTGGGTATTGCTTCTATCCATTTAGAAACATAGTCGACTGTAACTAATATATACAAATACCCACCAGAGTTGATGAATGGTCCCATGAAGTCGATGCCCCAAACATCGAAAATTTTAACTTCTAAAATAGGATTAAGGGGCATCATATCCTTTCGAGTCATGTTGCCGATGCTCTGGCAACGCACACAGGACCGAACGAAGTCATGAGCATCTTTGTGCAAGCTGGGCCAATAAAATCCTACATTAAGGATTTTAGCTGCAGTTTTCTTGCCCGAAAAATGTCCGCCACAGGCCATTGAGTGACAATGTGTTAAAATATCATGGATTTCAGAATCGGGGACACATCGTCGAATGACCTGATCGGCACAAATGCTGAAATGGTCGGGCTCCTCCCAAAAATAATATTTAATATCAGCAAATAACTTATCCCGTTTTGTTTTTGGCCAATCAGCGGGGATTTGTTCTGTTGCTAAGTAGTTTGCGATGGGCGCAAACCAAGGGAGGGTTGTTGCAGCTAAAATACTTTCATCAGGGAACTGATCTGGCGGGGTCATTATGTCATTCGTCATAAGACGAGAGAGATGGTCGGCCACTACATTGTGCAATCCTGCCTTAACCTTGATTTCCAGGTCAAATTCCTGGAGCAGCAGAATCCAACGGATAAGGCGGGGTTTTGCATCTTTCTTTGTCAGCAAATATTTAATTGCTGAGTGGTCTGTATAAACAGTGACACGTGACCCCAACAGATAAGATCTAAATTTTTCTAAGGCAAATACAATGGCAAGAAGCTCCTTTTCAGTAACCGTGTAATTCCGTTGTGCATCATCAAGGGTTTTGCTAGCGTAATAGATCACAACGGGCTTCTTGCCAATTCTTTGCCCTAGAACGGCCCCTACAGCAAAAGCTGAGGCATCTGTCATTAATTCAAAGGGACTATTCCAATCAGGTCCCTGCAATATTGGTGCCTCAGTAACCTCTTTCTTCAACCTCAAAAAACTCTCCAGGCACTTATTATTAAAATCAAATGGCTAGTCTTTAGTAAGAAGTTGACTTAAAGGCTTGGAGATTCGGGAAAAGTTTTCTATGAATCGACGGTAGAAACCCACATGACCCAAAAAGGATCTGATTTGTTTGACAGTAGTGGGCGGTGGGAGCTTAGATATAGCATCTATTTTTGCTTTATCTACCGCGATTCCTTGTTTAGAAATAACATGGCCCAAGACAATACCTTCTTGGACCATGAAATGACTTTTTTCCCAGCTGAGGACTAGATTAACTTTTATGCACTTTTGGAGGGTTCTTTCAAGATTTTTGAGGCAATGGTCAAAAGAATCCCCAAAAGAGAGAAGTCATCCATAAAAACTTCTAAACATTCACCTACCAAGTCTGAAAAAATTGCAAGCATGCACCTTTGAAAAGTCGCAGGTGCGTTGCAAAGACCGAAGGGCATTCTTCGAAAAGCAAAGGTTCCGAAGGGGCAGGTGAAAGTTGTTTTGTCCTGGTCCTCAGGATGAACCGCCACTTGATTATAGCCAGAATAACCGTCCAAAAAATAGTAAAATTCCCATCCGGCTAACCGCTCCAAGATTTGATCAATAAAAGGGAGTGGGAAATGATCCTTCTTGGTGGCGGTGTTTAATTTTCGGTAATCTATACACACGCGCCAAGAAGAAGCGGTTCGAGTGGCTATATTTTCCCCATTTTCATTGGTGACAACTGTTAGTCCAGCCTTTTTGGGGACAACTTGAGTTGGACTAACCCAGGAACTGTCAGAAATGGGGTAGATGATATCAGCATCCAGCCACTTAATAATCTCCTTTTTTACCACCTCCTGCATACTAGGATTCAAGCGCCTTTGTGGTTGGCGGGAGGGGCGAGAATCGTCCTCTAAATATATACGATGCATACAATAGGACGGATGAATGCCTTTAAGATCAAAAAGGGTCCAGCCAATAGCTTTTCGGTATTTACTCAAAACCTGGAGAAGTTTGTGCTCTTGTGCCCCGGTGAGTCCAGAATTTATAATCAGGGGCAGGGTCTGATTTGGACCCAGGAAGACATATTTAAGGGAATCGGCAAAGGTTTTAATTCCAATTGTAGGCCCGGTTCCAAAAGAGTTTCTGCTTTGTGGGTTAGAGGTGAGGTGAGAGTGAAAGAGTCAGCTGGAATGTTAGCTGGTTGTGTGGTTGAGGTGGAAGGGTGAGAAAAAGTAGATTGTTCAGGAACCGTATTTACAGCAAAACAGGAACCTAATTGGGAAATCTGCAATGTTTCCTCCACAATGTTTTCTATTTCTGAATCCGAATCATCAAAGAAATCTGGTTCCTGGAACCGCCCAGAGGCTTAAAAAATGTCTAGGGTTACAGATTCACCGCCACACATGATCTTCATCTTTCCAGAATCACAATCAATATTGGCGCGGGCGGTGGCTAAGAATGGTCTTCCAAGAATAATGGGGGCAAACTTAAGTGCTTCAGGTACTTCTATGTCTAGGACTCAAAAATCTACTGCGAAAAGATAATCTTTGACCCGGACATGAACATCTTCAACAATTCCCCTTGGTTTAATCGTAGATCGGTCGGCTAATTGGAGAGTAACCTCAACAGGCTTCAATTCACCGATCTTAAATTCCTCAAAAATAACTGTGGGGATAAGGTTAATTGAGGCACCAAGATCCAACAGAGCACGATCAAATGAGGTATCATTAATGATAACTTGGATTAGGTGTGCGCCGGGATCTTTTCTCTTAAGAGGCAGTCGGCTCTGCACAACTGAGCTGACTGTCTCTAGAAGAATTACCTTTCCTAAATTCTTGGGCTGCCTTTTTGGAGTACATAAATCTTTTAAGAATTTTGCATAGGCAGGGATATACTTAATGGCATCTAGGATAGGGATATTAATTTCTACTTGCCCAAATAAATCCATTAATTCCTTCTCAGTGGGCTCGGATTTTGTCTTTTTCTTTTTTGAAGAGTGGAGGGCTTGTGGAAATGGGGCAGGGTTGCCCTGTTTTGCATGAATTGGTTCCTGAACAATAGGAGGGGAAGAGTTAATCTGTGTGTCATTAGAGCGGGTTTCTTTAACAGGCAGGGTATTGTGAGTGGTTTTCCCATTCCTCAAGGTAACTGCATTTGTAGTCTGGTTGTTTCTAGGATGAGGACGGGGGGCCTAGCTGTTATTGAAACCTGGCGGATGCTGAGGTGCTGGCTGAATAGGTTGACTGTGATATCCACCTTGAAATTGATTCCTTTGATTATTTGGGTTGGGCATGGGTTGGGATGGTAAATTCCCAATAGGTCGATGATTAGGAGTAACCTTAACTTGGTGTTGTAAATTGGTAATCATGCGGGTTACTTCTGTCATTTGAGTCTGCATTCCTTGCAGAGTTTTCATGACCTGATTATTAATATCATCCTGGGATGGTCCAGGTTGATACAAAGGTTGCCCATAATTCCCAAAATAGTTTCGTTTGGGAAAAGGAATCGGATTCGGGTTTTTCCAGGAGTGATTCGGGTTAGTCCTCCAATTTTGATTGGAAGTGTTGGAGGGGTTTCTAAATTGCTCCTGGAGAGCATAAATATTTTCCGAGGTGGAATCAAAAATAGTTTGGTCAAAATTCCCAGTTAAATCTTGCGGGAAATCAGCTGGAATTTGCTGGCCAGCAGATGTGGCATCGATATTGTGTAGATTTTCTCTTCGGAGAATGTGTGGGGGGTTAGTGTGTGGAGAGTGGATGTGTGGAGCTTGTTTGTTTGTGAGCTTTTCTTCCATTTTCTTTTGGTGAATTTGCATCTGGTCCAGTCGTTGAGCTAACATATATAAATCATCATGTGTGATTGGAACAGAGGTGGTTTTGGAGTCAATTTCATGGACTCCGTGTCTGGGGTTTTGTGATCTGCCAAAAGTGTCCATTGAAGTCATGTTAAATGAGTTTTCACTCATTTCTTCAAAGAGAAGATAGGCACTTTTGGCATCTTTGTTAAGAAAATTTCCCCCACATGAGGCATCCACAAATCGTTTTAATTGATCTTCTAATCCATGATAGAAGATCTGCACTAGATGCCATTGTGGAATTTCATGGTGGGGACAACTTCTTAGAAGTTCCTGAAATCTTTCCCAGGCTTCGTGGAGGGGTTCACCAATTTTTTGTTGAAAGGTCGTTATAGATCTTCTTAGTGCATTTGTTTGACCGATCGGAAATTTTTTTTTAAGAAAAGCACTTTTTAATTGGGGCCAGGTGGTAATAGGACGCCCAACTGTTCTAAACCAATGTGATGCTTTGTCTTTAAGAGAGAGAGGAAAGAGTCTCATTAACCACATGTCTTCCTGCACATTGCGGGAACGAGTGGTTTGAGTGAGGACAGTTAATTCCTCGAGATGACAAAAAGGGTCCTCTCTTGGAAGACCATGAAAATGCTTGATAAGGTTTAGAATGGCAGGTTTGATTTCGAAATCCCCTTGTGGTATGACCACCCCTGGTCTTTCCTCATAATTGGAAGGATCATAGAAATCCTTAAGAGGAACGACAGGCTGTTGGCGGGGTGGTGGATTTTGTCCTTGATTAGCTAGGTTCGTGACAGTCCTAGCTAGATCTTCTTGATTTTGTTGTATTCGAGCCAAATGGTCGACCATTAATGCAAAGGGATTTGTATTATGGGTTATAATTGGAGGGCCACCTGGTCCTGCTGGTATTTCTGGTTGCTCCAAGTTAGGAAGGTGAGGGAGGGTGGAGTCAGCTTGTGGGTCAGCTGACGGGTTAGAAGTGGAAGCAGAATTTTTTTGGCGGCTTCCTGGGTTTTCCATTTTTTTAGAAGACGAGGGGGAAGAAAACAATGATTTCTTGCTGGGGAGGGCGAAATCAGATGGTCCCTCGAGGTGTGGCTTTTGGGACCGTCGCCCGTGCATGCACTACTTGGAAGACTTGGAGGGGAGGGGAAGAGATAGAGATGAGAGAAAGTGTGCAAATCAAACAAACAAGACTAGACCTAACTTAAATGTGACTCCCTAATAACCTAAGACTTTGTGTATATAGGAAATAAGTAGTCAATAGTGAATACCCGTTCTGTCAACAAATCTAGCCAAGTTGCTTAAGGGGAGGTTTGGGCCCAAACGTTTCCCAGGGAAGACCCCAGGTGCTTGTACAAACCCGCGCCTGGTCGTTTGACACAGCCCCTCAGCCTGAACACCAGATACAGATGACAGAATTGGTATTAATTAAAGAGAACTTAAGACCTAAATAGCAAGCCTAAGTTGATCAAGCCTTAGGGGTCAAGTTGCTACATATTTTAATTAGGTCTAGGATGCTATAGTGCACACGGAATGTAGAGGGCATTTATTGGGTTGTTGCCCTGTTATTTGATTTTTTTGTGTGTGTGCAGGAATTGGAGAGTGGCTCCAATGAAAATCAAGTTGTCACACAATTTTCTTGTATTTATGTCTTTTAGGATTCAATTTAATCAAATGTGTTTTAGGGTTTTTCTAATTAAATTTTCAAACAAGTTTGACGATCCACAATCAAAGGAAAACAAGTTGTATGGGTGATTGTATATTTCCTTTTAATTGAATCTTTAAAAAGAAAGAAGAAACCCTAAGCCAATTTTCCCTAAGACAGAAATTTTACTACCAATGAATTATTTTTAGGCTTTCAGAATTAAGTAGTGGTCCAAACAAGTCAAACAACACCGCTACTTTGAAGAAAATCAAACAAGGATTCCAAAAAAGATTTTTGAAAGATTTTAAGAATTTGTTTGTTAATTATTTTAAATTTTTAATTGTACTTGTGTCAAAGTCCAGAAATGATACCCATGGGTATTGTGGACTTTTCAGTATTACCACCGACCTCAGAAAATTTTTGTGATTTATATGATATGTAAAATTTTACAAGGATTCCAGAAAACTAAAATTCACAAAAATTGGATGAGTATAAAAATTCTAAAAATTCTCAGACAGTAGCAAAATAGGAAGATTAAAGGGTGTGACCCCTCTGCAATCCACGAATTTTTAAAAATTAAATACAAATCCAATTGATCTGAAATTTGGAACAGATGTTCCAAACTTAATTTGGAATCACTCTACGAAATTTTATGATTTTAGGAGGCCTGTGATGTTAGGAATCGTTTTTTCAAGTCCGGACAGAAATCTGGACCCGAAAAATAGAACACCAATACTTGCAATGGAGTGGTGTTAAAGAAGCATACAAGCAAACAATGGATTTTATAATGCACCACTCCACTTAATTAAGTTTTTTTTTTTTGGGATCCTGAAAGCCAAGTTTAATATATTTTTGGTAGTTTTAATTAATTGTGTGACCAGAAAGAGGAACCAACCTGAATTTCGCGGGAAGAAAAGGAACTTTGAGCTCTCGCTTCCAAATTCCCGCCTTCCCGCTGTAGTTCCTGCACACACAAAAGAAAGAAAGAGACGGGGATGAGATCCACTTCAAGCAAGAGAAAATTAATTAATGCAAAGCCATGCCTCCCCAGCAACGGCGCCAAAAAGTGATAGCGAAATACGCGTGATTTGTAAAAGCGGGTTTTTAACGTCGTTGTAACATGCGAATCCGCTTTCGCTTTTAAATTTATATCCTAGATAGGGGAGTATCTAGGGTCGTCCAAGGAGGCAAAAAAAATGCAAAATTAATCCTCTTGCTTACAGATAGATCTCAACTTTCTTTTTGATATTTTTCAATATGTAATTTTTTTTTGTATTTTGAAAAGACGAGGGCAAACTGCAGATTGTAGCTAAAAGAACTAACACCTACAAATGATTAACTAAAATCTAAAAGATAGAAATATCTTCTTCCTAAGCTCACTCTAGGCAAGTGGAGGCCTAGGGTAATTAAGAAGAAGAGGTGAAACAAGTGCTATAACCAAAACAAACAACTGCAATAAAAAGCTAAAAGAAGGCAATTTTGATTGAGTAGAATGAGTGTTCCTTTCAAGAACAAGTAGAGGAATGCTTCTACTAGAATTAAACAATCTAAAAGCAAGAAAAGAAACACAAATCCTCTTGTAACAATGGTGAAGAAGGTTGTCTTCTTGCTCCAAGCCTAGCTGCTCCTTGGCTTGAAAAGAGGGCTTGCTTCTCCTCCTTCCTTGGGAGCTCCTCCAAGGTGGAAGCTTCCACCTTCAATGCTCTCTCCAAGGGGTGGGCGTGCACCACCCTCAAGAACTCCTCCAAGGTGGCGTGGACCACCTTCAAGATCTCCTCCAAGATCTTCCTTGCCTGGCTTCTCCTTTGGCTGGCGTGACCCAAGAGAGAAGGGAAGAAGGGAAGGCACCAAGGGGACAGAATATCCCCTTAATCTTCTTCTTCTTCTTCTCTCTTGGACGTGGGCTTCTTGGTGGAATATGAGAGTGAAATTGCTAGCCAAGGATGACTTGAATGGTGGTGGGTAGTTGATAGCGATTTCACGCGGTTTGTTAAATACGTCGTTGTAACGCGCAAAATCGATCAACTCTTAAATTTATATCCCAGATAGGAGAGTATCTAGGGTCGTCCAAGGAGGCAAAAATTGCAAAATTAATCCTCTTGCTTACAGATAGATTTCAACTTTCTTTTTGATATTTTTCAATATGTAATTTTTTTTTGTATTTTGAAAAGACGAGGGCAAAATGCGAATTGTAACGAAAAGTACTAACACCTACAAATGCTTAACTAAAATTTAAAAGATAGAAATATCTTCTTCCTAAGCTCACTATAGGCAAGTGGAGGCCTAGAGTAATTAGGAAGAAGAGGTGAAACAAGTGCTAGAACCAAAAGTAACAACTGCAATAAAAAGCTAAAAGAAGGCAATTTGATTGAGTAGAATGAGTGTTCTTTTCAAGGACAAGTAGAGGAATGCTTCTACTAGAACTTAAACAAATCTAAAAGCAAGAAAAGAAACATAAATCCTCTTGCAACATTGGTGAAGAAGGTTGTCTTCTTGCTCCAAGCCTAGCTGCTCCTTGGCTTGAAAAGAGGGCCTCCTTCTTCTCCTTCCTTGAGAGCTCCTCCAAGGTGGAAGCTACCACCTTTAATGATCTCTCCAAGGGGTGGGCGTGCACCACCCTCAAAAACTCCTCCAAGGTGGTGTGACCACCTTCAAGATCTCCTCCAAGATCTTCCTTGCCTGGCTTCTCCTTTGGCTGGCGTGACCCAAGAGAGAAGGGAAGAGGGGAAGGCACCAAGGGGACAGAATATCCCCTTAATCTTCTTCTTCTTCTTCTCTCTTGGACGTGGGCTTCTTGGTGGAATATGAGAGTGAAATTGCTAGCCAAGGATGACTTGAATGGTGGTGGGTAGTGGTCTTTTTATAGGGTAGGATGGGGGGTTAAGGTACCCCTTGAAATGGATGGCTAGGATGGAAGGATAAGGGTGGTTGGTGATCCTATGGCTAGGGTGAGTTGGCGCCACCCCAAGGGGTGTTAAAGGGGGTGGTTATGGTGGTGTTGGTGTCTTTTGGTGGTGGAGAGACACCCCCATGTTGGCGCCAACATGGGGTCTTCTAGAAGGGGGGTTAGGTGGATGGTGGAGATGGATTCAAGGAGGATTGTGTGGTGGAGATGAGGGGGGATTTTGGAGGGAAAAGTGGCGCCATTAAGGGGTGGTTATGGGTAGTTTTTGGCGCCACTTCTAGGTGTCTTTTGGAGGTGGTGGGTAGGTTAGGTTGGTGCCAAGTAGGTTAGCTTATGTGGAGCTTAAGTGGAGCTAGTTGGGTGGAGTTGGTAGGTGGGTTTTTGGGGTGGTACAAGCCAAGGAAGTTGGAGCATAGTTAAGCTAAGCTAAGCTAAGCTAAGCTAGCTTAGCTAATGGAGGAGTAGAGGAGAAGATGTTGGAGCTAGGGTTTGGAGGAAGGAGCTGAGGAGAAGAAGTCTGGAGTTGGAGCTGGAGCTGGCTGCTGCTGAAGAGGCTGGCATGGGGCTACTCTAGCTGGCTTAGCTTGCTAGTTCTTTGCTAGTTGCTAAGCCAAGCTAAAGTGAGCTAGCTTCTACCAAAATGAGCTGAGGTGAGATAGGTCTGGTGCTCCCGGGGGGAATCAAGCTGGTTGAGGCAGCTAAGGTAGCTTAGCTCAACTGAGTTGAGCTAAGCTGAGTCCCCGGGAGCTGGACTTGAGCTTCCTGAGCTGAGATGAATTCTTCTTCAACTGGCTGGAGTTGAGTGGAGCTGAATGTAGCTGGATCTGAGCTGGGGTGAACTCCTGTCAACTCAACTAAGCTAGCTAGAGCTCCCTGTGAACTAGTGGGAGCTGAGATGAGCTAGACTCAGCTAAGTTGAGCTGGATCTGAGCTGACTTGAGCTAGGGTGAGCTGAGATGAACTCTCTTGAGCTGCCATCCAGCTGAGATTAGCTGAATGGAGCTGGGATGAGCTAACCCTCGTTCAAGTAAGCTAGGTTTCAGCTGCGGTGAGCTGGATCAAGCTGAGGTGAGCTGGATCAAGCTGAGGTGAGCTAGATTAGGCTGAGTTCCAGCTAGTCTGGGCTGCTCCTTCACCATTTGCCTTCTTGAGTGCTAGGGTTTTAGGGATCTGTGCATCTGTACATCCCTAACACTCACAAAAACACATTAAAACGATAATAAAAAATGCAATGAATGCCTATCCTAATTTATGCCTAAATGCCGCCCAAAAACCCGTTTGCGGAGTAAAATCCTAAGAGCTGGGTTTGTTTTAATGCATAAGAATGATGATAAACTGGCGTTTATCACACCCCCATGCTTATCTTTTGCTAGTCTCTTAGCAAAACTTAAAATGGAATTTTTGGGAAATCTAATTTTTTTTGACTTTGGAGGAGAAAAAGAGATCAATGGACCTTGGTTGATTAAAAACACTAGAGGTACGGGATTTGTTAAAGATAAACATCGGGATTTATTTTTGGATTCAACCATTAGATAGAACGGGATCAATATATCTTCCAAAAAATTCTCAAATTAACCCCTTGTTAATTCAGATGACTTGAAATGTTTGTTTTTAGGAATTTTTTTGGCTCATGAATCTGATTCTCAACTTGCAAAATCCTTTAAAACCTTGTGGCTGTGCTTGTGAAAAGCCAACATTTATAAGGGCGTGTTAATTTATATATATATATATATATATTTTTTCTCCCCCATGCTTATTTTTAGCTTAGTCTTACAACAGATGTGTTGGGATCATCATTCCCGTTACCATTCCTCGAGAGGGCTCTAGCGCTAGTACTTCGAGATAGCACTGTCCATGACACCACCCAGGAGCTCACAACCCCAGAACACGATGCGGTGAAAAGGGGCGCTCCAAACAAACTCAAGCTCTTGCTCCGACACTATAGGTAGAGCACCGTCCAAGACACTTGAGCTGCTAAAATGCGCTTTAATGCTCCATCTAAAGATATGAAATATAGATATGGAGGAACGCCGAGGCGGTAACATGTTGACATCGCATCCTTAAAGGAGGCATTTTCCTCCTTCTCGGCGGTGGGAACTCAAACCAATGATCTGCTTCAGACTTTCACTAAGTCCAAACAAGGGAGTTTTTCAAATTTTTAGTTATTTTTAAGTGTTGGCTTGTGTGTGAAGAGTGACACAAGAAGTTTCTCAAAACATGCAAGTTTTTGAATCAGAAGCTAAGTCAAATAATTTCCATATTGCAAAATAGGATCAAGTCACCTGAATTATTATGAGTTCAGGTGGAATTTTATAGAAAGATATCTGATCTTGTCTAAAATAGACCCTGGAATTCTAATGATCAGATCCATATCCTCATCCTTAGTTTGTTAGAGATTAAATCCATTGTACCAAAAGTGAATTTTTTGACCTTAGTCCCGATTTCAAAATTTTTCCTCAAAAAGTTTTGAACATTTTTTTATTTTTTATTTTTTTGGGTATGCAAGCAGGAAATAAATTAAACAAAAATGCATGTTTTTAGGTTTTGAAAATCCTGAATAGATCGTAAAAATTTAAAAACACCCCCCCATGCTTAGGATATGCTATGTCCTCATGCATTAGGAGGGAAAAGGGATCACCTTAGTGATGACGGTCGGGTTTAGGATGAACAAAACCTGGAAAAAGAAGAAAAAAGGAAAGCAAGAAAATGATGGGTTACCTCTCATCCAGTGCTATCTTTTACGCCATTCAGCCGGGCGTGATGTGCACTAGTGATCAAGGGTGGCTGGCTCAGTAAAATTAAAAGATTCAGATGGAATTTTAGGCGTATGGTCAAAATAGGGCTTTAAACGCTGGCCATTGACTTGAAATATCGAATTAGTTTTTGGATCAAAAAGGTCAACAGCGCCGTATGGATATGTTTTATGGACAATAAAGGGGCCGGTCCATTTAGATTTTAATTTGCCAGGAAAAAGACAATCTCGCATCGAAAAGCCAAACACGTTGATTAACGTTAAAGTGTTTCCGAACAATATATTTATCGTGAAATTTCTTTGTTCGGTCTTTATAAATCCTCGCATTTTCATAGGAAAAATTACGTAATTCTTCCAATTCAGTTAATTGTAATTTTCTATGGTTACCGGCGTCAGATAAATCCATATTAAGTTGTTTTATTACCCAAAAAGCCCTATGTTCTAATTCTATCGGGAGATGGCATGCCTTCCCGAAAACCAGATGGAAGGGAGACATGGCAAGCGGAGTTTTAAAAGCGGTACGGTAGGCCCATAAAGCGTCGTCCAATTTGGTGGACCAATCTTTACGGTCGGGCCTAACCGTCTTTTGTAGAATATTTTTAATTTCCCGGTTAGAAACTTCAGCCTGGCCATTAGTTTGGGGGTGATATGGTGTGGAAATTTTATGATTAACCCCGTATTTAGAAAGGAGGTGACGGAATTGTGAGTGGGTGAAATGTGAGCCTCCGTCACTGATAATGGCTTTTGGTATGCCGAATCTTGAGAAAATATTTTTCTTAAGAAATTCGACAACCACACGGTAATCACTTGTGCGGGTGGGTATTGCTTCTATCCATTTAGAAACATAGTCTACTGCGACTAATATATACAAATACCCACCAGAGTTGATGAACGGTCCCATGAAGTCGATGCCCCAAACATCGAAAATTTCAACCTCTAAAATAGGATTAAGGGGCATCATATCCTTTCGAGTCATGTTACCGATGCTCTGGCAACGCACACAGGACCGAACGAAGTCATGAGCATCTTTGTGCAAGCTGGGCCAATAAAATCCTGCATTAAGGATTTTAGCTGCAGTTTTCTTGCCCGAAAAATGTCCACCACAGGCCATTGAGTGACAATGTGTTAAGATATCATGGATTTCAGAATCGGGGACACATCGTCGAATGACCTGATCGGCACAAATGTGGAAAAGGTCGGGCTCCTCCCAAAAATAATATTTAATATCAGCAAAGAACTTATCCCGTTTTGTTTTTGGCCAATCAGTGGGGATTTGTTCTGTTGCTAAGTAGTTTGAGATGGGTGCAAACCAAGGGAGGGTTACAGCAGCTAAAATACTTTCATCAGGGAACTGATCTGGCGGGGTCATTATGTCATTCGTCATAAGACGAGAGAGATGGTCGGCCACTACATTGTGCAATCCCGCCTTATCCTTGATTTCCAGGTCAAATTCCTGGAGCAGCAGAATCCAACGGATAAGGCGGGGTTTCGCATCTTTCTTTGTCAGCAAATATTTAATTGCTGAGTGGTCTGTATAAACAATGACACGTGACCCCAACAGATAAGATCTAAATTTTTCTAAGGCAAATACAATGGCAAGAAGTTCCTTTTCAGTAACCGTGTAATTCCGTTGTGCATCATCAAGGGTTTTGCTAGCATAATAGATCACAACGGGCTTCTTGCCAATTCTTTGCCCTAGAACGGCCCCTACAGTAAACTCTGAGGCATCTGTCATTAATTCAAAGGGACTATTCCAGTCAGGTCCCTGCAATATTGGCACCTCAGTAACCTCTTTCTTCAACCTCAAAAAACTCTCCAGGCACTTATTATTAAAATCAAATGGCTGGTCTTTAGTAAGAAGCTGACTTAAAGGCTTGGAGATTTGGGAAATGTTTTGTATGAATCGACGATAGAAACCCACATGACCCAAAAAGGATCTGATTTGTTTGACATTAGTGGGCGGTGGGAGCTTAGATATAGCATCTATTTTTGCTTTATCTACCGCGATTCCTTGTTTAGAAATAACATGGCCCAAGACAATACCTTCTTGGACCATGAAATGACTTTTTTCCCAGCTGAGGACCAGATTAACTTCTATACACTTTTGGAGGGTTCTTTCAAGATTTTTGAGGCAATGGTCAAAAGAATCTCCAAAAACAGAGAAGTCGTCCATAAAAACTTCTAGACATTCACCTACCAGGTCTGAAAAAATTGCAAGCATGCACCTTTGAAAAGTCGCAGGTGCGTTGCAAAGACCGAAGGGCATTCTTTGGAAAGCAAAGGTTCCGAAGGGGCAGGTGAAAGTTGTTTTGTCTTGGTCCTCAGGATGAACCGCTACTTGATTATAGCCGGAATAACAGTCCAAAAAATAGTAAAATTCCCGTCCAGCTAACCGCTCCAAGATTTGATCAATAAAAGGGAGCGGGAAATGATCCTTCTTGGTGGCGGTGTTTAATTTTCGATAATCTATACACACGCGCCAAGAAGAAGCGATTCGAGTGGCTATATTCTCCCCCTTTTCATTGGTGACAACTGTTAGTCCAGCCTTTTTGGGGACAACTTGAGTTGGACTAACCCAGGAGCTGTCAGAAATGGGGTAGATGATATCAGCATCCAGCCACTTAATAATCTCCCTTTTTACCACCTCCTGCATAATAGGATTCAAGCACCTTTGTGGTTGGCGAGAGGGGCGAGAATCGTCCTCTAAAAATATACGGTGCGTACAATAGGACAGATGAATGCCTTTTAGATCAGAAAGGGTCCAGCCAATAGCTTTTCGATATTTACTCAAAACCTGGAGAAGTTTGTGCTCTTGTTCCCCGGTGAGTCCAGAATTTATAATCAGGGGCAGGGTCTGATTTGGACCCAGGAAAACATATTTAAGTGAATCGGGAAAAGGTTTTAATTCCAATTGTAGGCCCGGTTCCGAAAGAGTTTTTGCTTTGTGGGTTAGAGATGAGGTGAGAGTGAAAGGGTCAGCTGGAATGTTAGCTGGTCATGTGGTTGAGGTGGAAGGGTGAGAAAAAATAGATTGTTCAGGAACCGTATTTACAGCAAAACAGGAACCTAATTGGGAAATCTGCAATGTTTCCTCCACAATGTTTTCTATTTCTGAATCCGAATCATCAAATAAATCTGGTTCCTGGAATCGCCTAGAGGCTTGAAAAATGTCTAGGGTTACAGATTCATCGCCACACATGATCTTCATCTTTCCAGAATCACAATCAATATTGGCGCGGGCGGTGGCTAAGAATGGTCTTCCAAGAATAATGGGGGCAAACTTAAGTGCTTCAGGTACCTCTATGTCCATGACTAAAAAGTCTACTGCGAATAGACAATCTTTGACCCAGACAAGAACATCTTCAACAATTCCCCTCAGTTTAATCGTAGATTGGTCGGCTAATTGGAGAGTAACCTCAACAGGTTTCAATTCACCGATCTTAAATTCCTCAAAAATAACTGTGGGGATAAGATTAATTGAGGCACCAAGATCCAGCAGAGCATGATCAAATGAGGTATCATTAATGATAACTTGGATTAGGGGGGCGCCGGGATCTTTTCTCTTAAGAGGTAGTCGGCTCTGCACAACTGAGCTGACTGTCTCTGGAAGAATTACCTTTCCTAAATTCTTGGGCTGCCTTTTTGGAGTACATAAATCTTTTAAGAATTTTGCATAG
This sequence comes from Thalassia testudinum, assembly GCA_037157565.1. Classification (NCBI taxonomy): domain Eukaryota; kingdom Viridiplantae; phylum Streptophyta; class Magnoliopsida; order Alismatales; family Hydrocharitaceae; genus Thalassia; species Thalassia testudinum. The sequence goes on along the minus strand of JAZHRO010000026.1, from coordinate 11,407,484 downwards.
GCAGGGATATACTTAATGGCATCTAGAATAGGGATATTAATTTCTACTTGCCCAAATAAATCCATTAATTCCTTCTTAGTGGGCTCTGATTTTGTTTTTTTCTTTTTTGAAGAGTGGAGGGCTTGTGGAAATGGGGTAGGGTTGCCCTGTTTTGCGTGAATTGGTTCCTAAACAATAGGAGGGGAAGAGTTAATCTGTGTGTCATTACAGCAGGTTTCTTTAACAGGCAGGGTATTTTGAGTGGTTTTCCCATTCCTCAAGGTAATTGCATTTGCAGCCTGGTTGTTTCTAGGATGAGGACGGGGGGCCTGGCTGTTATTGAAACCCGGCGGATGCTGAGGTGCTGGCTGAATAGGTTGACTGTGATATCCACCTTGAAATTGATTCCTTTGATTATTTGGGTTGGGCATGGGTTGGGATGGTAAATTCCCAATAGGTCGATGATCAGGAGTAACCTTAACTTGTTGTTGTAAATTGGTAACCATGCGGGTTACTTCTGTCATTTGAGTCTGCATTCCTTGCAGAGTTTTCATGACCTGATTGTTAATATCATCCTGGGATGGTCCGGGTTGGCACAAAGGTTGCCCATAATTCCCAAAATAGTTTTGTTTGGGAAAAGGAATCGGATTCGGGTTTTTCCAGGAGTGATTCGGGTTAGTCCTCCAATTTTGATTGAAAATGTTGGAGGGGTTTCTAAATTGCTCCTGGAGAGCATAAATATTTTCCGAGGTGGAATCAAAAATATTTTGGTCAAAATTCCCAGTTAAATCTTGCGGGAAATCAGCCGAAAATTGCTGGTCAGTAGATGTGGCATCGATATTGTGTAGATTCTCCCTTCGGAGAATGTGTGGGGGGTTAGTGTGTGGAGAGTGGACGTGTGGAGCTTGTTTGTTTGTGAGCTTTTCTTCTATTTTCTTTTGGTGAATTTGCATCTGGTCCAGTCATTGAGCTAACATATATAAATCATCTTGTGTGACTGGAACAGAGGTGGTTTTGGAGTCAATTTCATGGACTCTGTGTCTGGGGTTTTGTGATCTGCCAAAAGTGTCCATTGAAGTCATGTTAAATGAGTTTTAACTCATTTCTTCAAAGAGAAGATAGGCACTTTCGGCGTCTTTGTTAAGAAAATTGCCCCCACATGAGGCATCCACAAATCGTTTTAATTGATCTTCTAATCCATGATAGAAGATTTGCACTAGCTGCCATTGTGGAATTTCATGGTGGGGACAACTTCTTAGAAGTTCTGAAATCTTTCTTAGGCTTCGTGGAGGGGTTCACCAATTTTTTGTTGAAAGGTCGTTATAGATCTTCTTAATGCATTTGTTCGACCGATCGGAAAATTTTTTTTAAGAAAAGCACTTTTTAATTGGGGCCAAGTGGTAATAGGACGCCCAACTGTTCTAAACCAATGTGATGCTTTGTCTTTGAGAGAGAGAGGAAAGAGTCTCATTAACCACATGTCTTCCTGCACATTGCGGGAACGAGTGGTTTGAGCGAGGACAGTTAATTCCTCGAGATGACAAAAAGGGTCCTCTCTTGGAAGACCATGAAAATGCTTGATAAGGTTTAGAATAGCAGGTTTGATTTCGAAATCCCCTTGTGGTATGACCACCCCTGGTCTCTCCTCATAATTGGAAGGATCATAGAAATCCTTAAGAGGAACGACAGGCTGTTGGCGAGGTGGTGGATTTTGTCCTTGATTAGCTAGGTTCGTGACAGTCCTAGCTAGATCTTCTTGATTTTGTTGTAGTCGAGCCAAATGGTCGACCATTAATGCAAAGGGATTTGTATTATGGGTTATAATTGGAGGGCCACCTGGCCCTGCTGGTATTTCTGGTTGCTCCAAGTTAGGAAGGTGAGGGAGGGTGGAGTCAGCTTGTGGGTCGGCTGACGGGTTAGAAGTGGAAGCAGAATTTTTTTGACGGCTTCCTGGGTTTTCCATTTTTTTAGAAGACGAGGGGGAAGAAAACAATGATTTCTTGCTGCGGGGGGCGAAATCAGATGGTCCCTCGAGGTGTGGCTTTTGGGACCGTCGCCCGTGCATGCACTACTTGGAAGACTTGGAGGGAAGGAGAAGAGATAGAGATGAGAGAAAGTGTGCAAATCAAACAAACAAACTAGACCTAACTTAAATGTGACTCCCTAATAATAACCTAAGACTTGGTCTATATAGGAAATAAGTAGTTAATAGTGAATACCCGTTCTATCAACAAATCTAGCCAAGTTGCTTAAGGGGAGGTTTGGGCCCAAACGTTTCCCAGGGAAAACCCCAGGTGCTTGTACAAACCCGCGCCTGGTCGTTTGACATGGCCCCTCAGCCTGAACACCAGATACAGATGATAGAATTGGTATCAACTAAAGAAAACTTAAGACCTAAATAGCAAGCCTGAGTTGATAAAGCCTTAGGGGTCAAGTTGCTACAAATTTTGATTTGGTCTAGGATGCTATAGTGCACACGGAATGTGGAGGGCGTTTATTGGGTTGTTGCCCTGTTATTTGATTTTTTTTGTGTGTGTGCAGGAATTGGAGAGTGGCTCCAATGAAAATCAAGTTGTCACACAAGTTTTTTGTATTTTTGTCTTTTAGGATTTGATTTAATTGAATGTATTTTAGGGTTTCTTTAGTTAAATTTTCAAACAAGTTTGAAAACCCACAATCAAAGGAAAACAAGTTGTATGGGTGATTGTATATTTCCTTTGAATTAAGCCTCAAAAGAGAAAGAAAGAAACCCTAAGCCAATTATCCCTAAGACAGAAATTTAACTACTAATGAGTTATTTTTTAGGCTTTCAGAATTAAGTAGTGGTCCAAACAAGTCAAAAAACACCACTATTTTGAATAAAATCAAACAAGGATTCCATAAAAGATTTTTGTAAGATTTTAGGAATTCGTTTGATAATTGTTTTAAATTTTTAATTGTACTGGTGTCAAAGTTCAGAAATAATACCTGTGGGTATTATGAACTTTTTAGTACTACCACCGACCTCAGAAAATTTTTATGATTTTATATGATATATAAAATTTCACAAGGATTCTAACAAGCTAAATTTCAAAAAAATTGGATGAGTATAAAAATTCTGAAAATTCACGGACAGTAACAAAACAGTAAGATTAGAGGGTTTGACCCCTCTGCAATCCACGAATTTTAAAAAATTAAATACAAATCCAATTGATTTGAAATTTGGAACAGATGTTCGTAACTTAATTGGGAATCACTCTATGAAACTTTATGATTTTAGGAGGCCTGGGGTGTTAGGAATCGATTTTTTTCAAGTTCGGATAGAAATCTGGACCCAAAAAATAGAACACCAATACTTGCAATGGAATGGTGCTAAAGAAGCATACAAGCAAATAATGGATTTTAAAATGCACCACTCCACTTAATTTAAGTGTTTAGGGTCCTAAAAGCCAAGTTTAATATATTTTTGGTAGTTTTAATTATTTATGTGACCAGAAAGAGGAACCAACCTGAATTTTCGCGGGAAGAAAAGGACCTTTGAGCTCTCTCTTCCAGATTCCCGCCTTCCCGTTGTAGTTCCTGCACACACAAAATAAAGAAAGAGAAGGGGATGAGATCCACTTCAAGCAAGAGAAAATGAGTTAATGCAAAGCCGTGCCTCCCCGGCAACGGCGCCAAAAAGTGACAGCAATTTCACGCGGTTTGTTAAATACGTCGTTGTAACGTGCAAAATCGATCAACTCTTAAATTTATATCCCAGATAGGGGAGTATCTAGGGTCGTCCAAGGAGGCAAAAATTGCAAAATTAATCCTCTTGCTTACAGATAGATTTCAACTTTCTTTTTGATATTTTTCAATATGTAATTTTTTTTTGTATTTTGAAAAGACGAGGGCAAAATGCGAATTGTAACGAAAAGTACTAACACCTACAAATGCTTAACTAAAATTTAAAAGATAGAAATATCTTCTTCCTAAGCTCACTCTAGGCAAGTGGAGGCCTACAGTAATTAGGAAGAAGAGGTGAAACAAGTGCTAGAACCAAAAGTAACAACTGCAATAAAAAGCTAAAAGAAGGCAATTTGATTGAGTAGAATGAGTGTTCTTTTCAAGGACAAGTAGAGGAATGCTTCTACTAGAACTTAAACAAATCTAAAAGCAAGAAAAGAAACAAAAATCCTCTTGCAACAATGGTGAAGAAGGGTGTCTTCTTGCTCCAAGCCTAGCTGCTCCTTGGCTTGAAAAGAGGGCCTCCTTCTTCTCCTTCCTTGAGAGCTCCTCCAAGGTGGAAGCTACCACCTTTAATGATCTCTCCAAGGGGTGGGCGTGGACCACCCTCAAAAACTCCTCCAAGGTGGTGTGACCACCTTCAAGATCTCCTCCAAGATCTTCCTTGCCTGGCTTCTCCTTTGGCTAGTGTGACCAAAGAGAGAAGGGAAGAGGGGAAGGCACCAAGGGGACAGAATATCCCCTTAATCTTCTTCTTCTTCTTCTCTCTTGGACGTGGGATTCTTGGTCAAATATGAGAGTGAAATTGCTAGCCAAGGATGACTTGAATGGTGGTGGGTAGTGGTCTTTTTATAGGGTAGGATGGGGGGTTAAGGTACCCCTTGAAATGGATGGCTAGGATGGAAGGATAAGGGTGGTTGGTGATCCTATGGCTAGGGTGAGTTGGCGCCACCCCAAGGGGTGTTAAAGGGGGTGGTTATGGTGGTGTTGGTGTCTTTTGGTGGTGGAGAGACACCCCCATGTTGGCGCCAACATGGGGTCTTCTAGAAGGGGGGTTAGGTGGATGGTGGAGATGGATTCAAGGAGGATTGTGTGGTGGAGATGAGGGGGGATTTTGGAGGGAAAAGTGGTGCCATTAAGGGGTGGTTATGGGTAGTTTTTGGTGCCACTTTTAGGTGTCTTTTGGAGGTGGTGGGTAGGTTAGGTTGGTGCCAAGTAGGTTAGCTTATGTGGAGCTTAAGTGGAGCTAGTTGGGTGGAGTTGGTAGGTGGGTTTTTGGGGTGGTACAAGCCAAGGAAGTTGGAGCATAGTTAAGCTAAGCTAAGCTAAGCTAAGCTAGCTTAGCTAATGGAGGAGTAGAGGAGAAGATGTTGGAGCTAGGGTTTGGAGGAAGGAGCTGAGGAGAAGAAGTCTGGAGTTGGAGCTGGAGTTGGCTGCTGTTGAAGAGGCTGGCATGGGGCTACTCTAGCTGGCTTAGCTTGCTAGTTCTTTGCTAGTTGCTAAGCCAAGTTAAAGTGAGCTAGCTTCTACCAAAATGAGCTGAGGTGAGCTAGGTCTGGTGCTCCCGAGGAGAATCAAGCTGGTTGAGGCAGCTAAGGTAGCTTAGCTCAACTGAGTTGAGCTAAGCTGAGTCCTCGGGAGCTGGACTTGAGCTTCCTGAGCTGAGATGAATTCTTCTTCAGCTGGCTGGAGTTGAGTGGAGCTGAATGTAGCTGGATTTGAGCTGGGGTGAACTCCTGTCAACTCAACTGAGCTAGCTAGAGCTCCCTGTGAACTAGTGGGAGCTGAGATGAGCTAGACTCAGCTAAGTTGAGCTGGATCTGAGCTGACTTGAGCTAGGGTGAGCTGAGATGAACTCTCTTGAGCTGCCATCCAGCTGAGATTAGCTGAATGGAGCTGGGATGAGCTAACCCTAGTTCAAGTAAGCTAGGTTCCAGCTGCGGTGAGCTGGATCAAGCTGAGGTGAGCTGGATCAAGCTGAGGTGAGCTGGATTTGGCTGAGTTCCAGCTAGTCTGGGCTTCTCCTTCACCATTTGCTTTCTTGAGTGCTAGGGTTTTAGGGATCTGTGCATCTGTACATCCCTAACACTCACAAAAACACATTAAAACGACAATAAAAAATGCAATGCATGCCTATCCTAATTTATGCCTAAATGCAGCCCAAAAACCCATTTGCGGAGTAAAATCCTAAGAGCTAGGTTTGTTTTAATGCATAAGAATGATGATAAACTGGCGTTTATCAGTAGTGGTCTTTTTATAGGGTAGGATGGGGGGTTAAGGTGCCCCTTGAAATGGAGGGCTACGATGGAAGGATCTGGGTGGTTGGTGATCCTATAGCTAGGGTGAGTTGGCGCCAACTCAAGGGGTGTTAAAGGGGGTAGTTATGGTGGTGTTGGTGTCTTTTGGTGGTGGAGAGACACCACCATGTTGGCGCCAACATGGGGTCTTCTAGAAGGGGGGTTAGTTGGATGGTGGAGATGGGTTCAAGGGGGATTGTGTGGTGGAGATAAGGGGAGATTTTGGAGGGAAAAGTGGCGCCATTAAGGGGTGGTTATGGGTAGTTTTTGGCGCCACTTTTAGGTGTCTTTTGGAGGTGGTGGGTAGGTTAGGTTGGTGCCAAGTAGGTTAGCTTATGTGGAGCTTAGGTGGAGCTAGTTGGGTGGAGTTGGTAGGTGGGTTTTTGGGGTGGTAGAAGCCAAGAAAGTTGGAGCATAGCTAAGCTAAGCTAAGCTAGGCTAAGCTAAGCTAGCTTAGCTAATGGAGGAGTAGAGGAGAAGGTAATGGAGCTAGGGTTTGGAGGAAGGAGCTGAGGAGGAGAAATCTGGAGCTGGAACTGGAGCTGGCTGCTGCTGAAGAGGCTGGTATGGGGCCACTCTAGCTGGCTTAGCTTGCTAGTTCTTTGCTAGTTGCTAAGCCAAGCTAAAGTGAGCTAGCTTCTACCAAAATGAGCTGAGGTGAGCTAGGTCTGGTGCTCCCGGGGAGAATCAAGTTGGTTGAGGCAGCTAAGGTAGCTTAGCTCAACTGAGTTGAGCTAAGCTGAGTCCCCGGGAGCTGGACTTGAGCTTCCTGAGCTGGGATGAGTTCTTCTTCAGCTGGATGGAGCTAAGTGGAGCCGGATGTAGCTGGATCTGAGCTGGAATGAACTCCTGTCAACTTAGCTGAGCTAGCTAGAGCTCCCTGTGGACTAGTGGGAGCTGAGATGAGCTAGACTCAGCTAAGTTGGGCTAGATCTATGCTGACTTGAGCTAGGGTGAGCTAAGGTGAACTCTCTTGATCTACCATCCAGCTGAGATTAGCTGAATGGAGCTGGGATGAGCTAACCCTAGTTCAAGTAAGCTAGGTTCCAGCTGCGGTGAGCTGGATCAAGCTGAGGTGAGCTGGATCAAGCTGAGGTTAGCAGGATTAGGCTGAGTTCCAGCTAGTCTGGGCTTCTCCTTCACCATTTTCCTTCTTGAGTGCTAAGGTTTTAGGGATCTATATATCTGTACATCCCTAACACTCACAAAAACAAATTAAAAAGATAATAAAAAAAATGCAATGCATGCCTAACCTATTTTATGCCTAAATGCAGCCCAAAAACCCGTTTACAAAGTAAAATCCTAAGAGCAAGGTTTGTTTTAATGCATAAGAATGATGATAAACTGGCGTTTATCAATTTCTGACCTTGACATCAATACCCTCGTTCATCCGAGGATTCCGTAAGGAATGGTCGTAACCATCCACCTTAGCCCTAGTTTTATGAAAACTCGCTCTCTGTGTATTTGCCTCTATTTGGTGGCTCTCAAAATTCACACAAAAATGTATACCTAGGAACCGAGAGTGAAAACTATGCCTAATCTCTGAGTATCATCACCTAATTATCTAGGATTTCAGATTCCTTGCACTAATCTTAGAGCACCAGTACTCTCTATTCTCATCTCACACAATTTGGTGGATTTTTGGAGGAAAATCTACCTAGCTCCCAAAACACTGTCCAAAGGTTCAGGAAAAGAAGCACTGCTTCTTCTTGACAGACTAGTGACGTTTATCATCCTTCACCGTGAATCCATTGCAAATTCTACGTGTGTGTAAAAAATTATACTGGATTCTATATTATAGGAATCAATTAGAGGATAAAATCCCTAATGCATTCTCTTAATAAAAAATCTTATTCATGGATGCACTATGTATATATGCTATAAACAAGTAACCTCTTATATTCGTACTTCATGAAATTTCCCTTATCAGGTTACATTCAGCTTGGCCCTAAATTTAGAACAAAATGTGAACGGGTGAATTAGAAGTGGCTATTGCGGATGATTTTTAGCTCCAATGCGAGCATTGGAGGTGGAGTCGGTTGTTCTTTTATTTAGGGTCCTAAAGTACGTTTGACATGCAGCTCCGAGGTTTTCCTAAATGTTGGCATAAAAATTTTCAATTTTTTTGTATCTACCCCCCCATGCCTAAGTTCTTGCATGTCCTCATGCATGAATATAAAAGAAAATGAATACAGCAGGGAGTAAGTGGGTAGAGATCACCTATAATTGCTCCTGAATTTTAACTTTTAGCATCGGCCAACCTGACAATATGCAATATGCAAAAGAAATATGCTTAAAAGAAAAATATGCTATGTATAAAAATGGTTATGTATAGATGATGGTAGAATGTGGGATATGCTATCTATATGTGCTGAGTTTAACGCCTCCAGCTGGGCGAGAACTTACTTAGATATCCTTAATAAGATGAATTAGTTTGTTAGCCGGAGGAGGTTCCAAGGCCATGAATGACTTGAGGTGCTGGCCATTTACCATAGATACATGCCGAGATTTTGGGTCCCTGATTTGGAGTGCCCCATTAGGATATGGGTGAATCACAACATATGGGCCAGTCCACTTAGACTTGAGCTTCCCTAAAAAAAGTTTCAGTCGCGAATCAAACAACCATACTTGCTGGTTGGGCATGAATGTTTTCCTCTAAATGTGACGGTCATGAAAGGCCTTGGTCTTGTCCTTATATATCAATGTGTTCTCATAGGCCTCCCGTCGGATCTCTTCTAATTCGCTAAGCTGGAGTTTCCGTTCTTGATCTCCTACATCGAGGTCAAGGTTATATTTTAGCACCGCCCAAAAGGCACGGTGTTCCAGCTCTACAGGAAGGTGACAGGCCTTGCCATATACCATACCATATGGTGACATTCTGAGTGGGGCCTTGTATGCTGTCCGATATGCATCAACTAATTTATCGGACCAGTCCTTCCCGTTTGGTCTAACCATCTTTTGAAGAATCACCTTGATCTGACAGTTAGACACTTCAACCTGCCATTGGTCTGCGGGTGATACGGGGTGGCTATACGGTGATGTACCCTGTATTTCTTTAATAATGACCTGAAGTGGGCGTGGATGAAGTGGCTTCCCCCGTTGCTAATCAGAGCGTGAGGTATTTCAAATCTCGCGAAGATGTATTCCCGTACGAAAGAAATGATGGTCTTATGATCAACCCATCTCGCCGGGATGGCCTCGACCCACTTCGAGGCATAGTCAACGGTTAGTAATATGTACTCGAAGCCATGCAAGTTTGGAAAAGGGTCCATAAAATCGATGCCCCAAACGTCAAACACTTTTACAACCATGATGGGCTGGAGTGGCATCATGCCTCTCTTGGTCATAGAACCGACCGACTGGCATTGTTTGTAGCGCTGGGCATATTCGTGTGTATCTCTGAAAATAGTTGGCCAGAAAAATCCTGACTGTAAAATTTTTGCAGCGGTTTTTCGTCCCAGGAAATGACCACCACAAGCATCATTGTGGCAAAAAGATAACACACTGGGGATCTCAGAATCTTGGATGCATCTTCAAATAATCTGATCTGCTCCAATGCGGAAGAGCAGTGGGTCATCCCAGAGGTAGAATTTGGCCTCTGCAGTAAATTTGAGTTTCTGGTCCTTGGATAGGTTTACAGGAATATTGCCTGTGGCAAGATAGTTTGTAATATCCAAGTACCAAGGGAACTCAACAGAGTGAGTTGCCAGAAGGGATTCATCTGGAAATTGGTCGTGGATAGGCAGGGAATAAGGAATGTGGGCTGGTTCCAGTTTGGATAGGTGATCCGCCACAACATTCTGCTTTCTGACCTTGTCGTGGATTTCAATATCAAATTCTTGCAATAGAAGGATCCATCTGATGAGCCAGGGTTTGGCATCCTTCTTTGCCAACAAATGCCGGAGGGCGGAGTGGTCAGTGAAGATGATAACTTTGGACCCTAATAAATAAGATCTGAATTTCTCCAACCCAAATACTACTGCTAGCAATTCTTTTTCGGTGATAGTATAATTACGCTGAGCCTCATTCAGCGTCTTGCTAGCATAGTATATAACAACAGGTTCTTTCTCTCAATGCTGGCCTAAAACAACACCGATAGCGAAATCAGAAGCATCGCACATCATCTCGAAATCAAGCAACTAGTCAGGTGGTTGGAGAATCGGGAATCACAGACAGTGCTTTGTAAAGTCTTGAAAGCATTGAGACACGAGGTGTCAAATTTGAATGGGGCATTGGCAACAAGGAGATTCATCAAAGGTCATGCAATTTTCGAGAAATCGCGTATAAATCTCTGATAGAAGCTGACGTGACCCATGAATGATCTGATCTGCTTGATTGAGCTAGGTGGGGATAAGTAGGAAATGATTTCAGATTTAGCTCGATCGACCTCGAGTCCATTTTTAGAGATCCTGTGCCCTAGTACTATGCCATCCCTCACCATGAAATGGCTTTTCTCCCAGGATAGTACTAGGTTTACCTCAATACACCGTTTCAGGATTTTGGTGAGGTTATCAAGACAAGATGCGAAATCATCTCCGAAGATGGAGAAGTCATCCATGAACACCTCCACATAGTCTCCAATCATGTCAGAGAAGATGGCCATCATATAATGTTGAAATGTTGCTGGTGTGTTGCAGAGGCCAAAGGGCATCCGCTTGAAAGAGAATGTTCCGAAGGGGCATGTGAATGTGGTCTTGTCTTGATCTTCTGGGCTAATCACTACTTGATTATACCAGAGTATCCATCTAGAAAGCAAAAGAAACTGCATCCGGCTAACCATTCCAAGATCTGATCAATGAAAGGCAAAGGAAAGTGATCCTTCTGGGTAGCCATGTTCAGTTTCCTATAGTCGATGCAAACCCGCCAAGATGTCGCAGTGCGAGTCGGGATGGATTCACCTTTATCATTTTTCACTACAGTGAGTCCTGCTTTCTTGGGCACTATCTGGATTGGACTCACCCATTGGCTGTCAGAGATTGGGTATATAATACCTGCATCCAACCATTTGATGATCTCCTTCTTAACAACCTCTAGCATATTCGGGTTTAGCTGTCATTGAGGTTGTCTCGAAGGTTTCACCTCCTCATCCATGTAAATGTGATGAGTGCAATACAAGGGGCGAATACCGTAGAGATCAGCAATGCTCCACCCTATAGCAGCCCTATGGTCTTGTAGCACAGAAATCAATTGATGCTCCTATTCTTGGGTTAAGTGGGCACTAATAATGACCGGGTATGTCTCACTTTCGCCCAAGAACACATACTTAAGCGAGTTAGGTAAGGGCTTCAATTCAATCACGGGTGGGTAAGAGTCAAAAATGGGAATAGGGGGAGCAGACTCGAAGGTGGAAATCTAATGATCCAGATGCGTGTGAATTTTCGCTGATTTGCTACCTGTGAGATAGTCGGTTGTGACTATGCTAATAGGAGACCCGTCGGTTGTGACTGTGCTAATAGGAGACCCGTCAGTTGTGGTCACGTCTTCTTATAACAACAGGGGTGATCCAGTAGTGTACGGATCAGGATAGCTAGATTCAGGGGTGCTATGGTAAGAAACACACCCTAAACAATCGAATCCTTGGGGAGATATGTGCAGTGTAGTGGTCTTAGTCCCGTATGGATTGAGGTCCAAGAACCCTGATAGTGCAGACGAATGAGACATTGGGTCGTCACAAAGGAGCCCAATGTTACCACAGTATGCTGAATCTTCGTCTTCACCATCCTCCTCTATGCAATCAGAGTCAAAATTCCTTGATGCCCCTGAATATGTCAAGTCGAAGTCGGTCATTACCTAGGGCTATCTCCATACACCCGGATGCACAATCGATGTTTGCTCGGGCTGTCGCTAGAAATGGGTGACCCAAAATGATTGGTGCATCTCGAAGATCAGCAGGAACCTCCATATCAAGAACGAAAGTGTCTGCGGGAAAGCAGAATCCATGGACTTTTACGATCACATTCTCAACCACCCCCCTCGGTGTTTTTACTAATCTATCAGCCAGCTGAATCGTGATTGAGGTAGGCTTTAACTCCCCAAATTGAAATTGATCAAATATGGTAGTGGGAGTTAGGTTGATGGACAAACCAGTTCTTGAAGGGTCCAATCAAATGGAGAATCCTGCAAGAAGTGGGATATGAGTGGGGTACCAGGGTCTTTCTTTTTCGGCAGCAAGTCTGCTAGAATCACAGCGCTAGCTTCTTTTGACAGTACCACCTGTTGTCCAATTCTAGGCTGTGGCTTTGGGGTACAATAGTCCTTGAAGAACCTAGCGACAGCGGGGATGTGATCAATTGCCTTGAGGAGAGGGACCTGAATTTGTACTTCCTTGAACATTGACTTCAGGTCCTCAAAATTTCGCGTGTCCTTCTTCTGTACTACATTTCACGTTAGAGCCTTGGGAAAAGGGATGGGAATCTCAGGGTCAAGTTGTCTCTTATCCTTATCTGCCATAGGTGGCTCCTGAGATGAAGGAGTCGAACCTGCTTGCGACGAAGGGTGAGAAAAATCAGGACCCACCTACCTATGTGGTGGGTCGAATGTCTTCCTTCCACTCCTCAATGAGACAGCATTTGCATCGGCTTGATGTCCATGAGGTGGTGGGGGAGCGGAAGGGGCAGAGTATGCAGGGTTCTACATCAAAGGCGGCTAGCCTTGAGCATAACCAGGTGGTGTAGGAGGCGCCTGTAATATGGCATGTGCCTGTTCCTGTGGTGCCTGAAACCTAGGCAGGGCACCTTGGTTCTGCACATACCGAGGGTTCGGGATGAGTTGGGAGGGCAAGGCTCCCTGAGTCCTATGCTCTTGCAATAGCTGGTTTTGCATGTTCTATATAGTCTGTATCTGGTTAGCCATCGCCTTCATTATCTGCAAGCTATCTTGTGTACATTTCCTCATCAATTCTTATAGCTCCTCTTTTAGTGCCTCCAGAGGGCCAGCTCGCTTTGGAGGGTGACTGGCAGCTTGGTGCAGCGATTGGTATATAGAACGGGGTTGCTATTGCTGAGACGGGAATGGCTGCTGCCTAGGGTATGTGTTTTGTGCATTCTCGTATTGCCTAGTCTGGTAGTGTAAGTCTTGATGTGGTCTCTGTGAGTTACTAGACCAGGAGAAGTTCGAATGCTGGTGCCAACCAGGGTTATACATCTCTGAATATGGGTTATTATGCCCATATCTTTGAATAGCACTAACGTCCTCGTAGGTCGAAGATGTCTGAGACGTATATCCATCAAGGGGATACGTATTATAGTTAGTGGGTGGTGCTAACTCTGGTCATATGGTGCCAGATTGGGATTGCTTACGGGATTCTGATATGTAGGATCTCATAAATGAGGAGAAGATGCATCCCGAGTGAGTAGATTAACTCGAGCAGGAGGGGCTTGGGGTGCATAGCAGGGTCATGGAGTAGCGGAGTTCATGTCAGATTGACCCTGACTAATTTGGTCAATCTTTTTTTCAATTAGGTTTATTCTATCCAGCTGCTTGACGATGATATCCATGTCGGCTCAAATAGACTCGGTGTGAGCCTCATGGACACCAACCTGCTGCTGACCAGGCCGCTAGAACTGGTTCATGGACGTGGCATTCATCGAGCTCTTCGCCAAAGATTCGAACAACTCAAATGCACTGTTCTCATCTTTCCCGAGGAAATTCCCGCCACTAGATGCATCGGCCAGATACCGATGTGTGTCATCCAGCCCATGGTAAAAGATCTAAGCTAGGTGCCATCTGGGTATACCATGGTGTAGGCATTTCCAGAGAAGGTCTTGAAATTGGTCCCAGGCATCATGCAACTTCTCCCAACTCCTTGGGAGAAAGTCGTGATCGCTCGCCTCATAGCGTTCGTTTGACCGATCGGGAAGAACTTTTGCAGGAATTCATGTCGTAATTCTAGCTAGGTTCCAATTGGCTTCCCAATGGTCTTGAACCAGTATGAAGCTTTGTCCCTCAGAGAAAATGGGAAAAGCTTCATCAGAACAATCCCAAGATCAACATTCCTGGGTCGAATCATTTTGCGAGTCGACTCAGGTCCTCTTAAGTGCTGGAACGGATCTTCGCTTGAGTTTCCATAGAAATGATTGTTGATCAAATCGATCATATTAGGCTTGAGCTCAAATGCGTCTCCGCTTACGAGAATCCGGACTAAGGGTGTGACGATTGGTGTGGCTGGATCATAAAAATCTCAAAGTTGTTCTCCTCATGATGGATGCTGCATTCTATCAAGCGTTGTCAAGATACGGTCCATGCTTTGCTGATGCCGCTCCTCTGATTTAACCACCCTGGCCTCCAGATGAGCCATCGGGTCCAGATTACTAACATCCTGACCTGGTCTAGGTCTAGGTCCAGGATTAGCCATTGCGGCTAAGGGAGTAGAAGAAGTGGAGGTAGAAGATGGTCCTGGAAAGATGACTCGCCTCCTTGGGAGCGGCTCCCAAGGTCCAACCAGTTGAGGTCTAAGTGACCTCCTTCCTTGCATACACCACCCAACCCCTGGGTTGGTGTAGCCAAGCCAAACAAGGCTAAGGCCCTATCAATCAGATGGTCCTTATGATCGGATGACCAGATTTTTCATTTTAAGTTTGAATTCCTGAAGAAAAATTCATTGTACAACCAACTGAAAGTGATTTCCGCCTCTCAAGCTAACCCAGCCAGTTTGGTTACGAGGGGACTAAGGGGAAGGTTCTTCCTTTGGCTTACGCCTCTGGTTCCGTTACCCCTTAGCCGTGGTCATTTGACACTACCCCGTAGACTTAGTCACCAGGTTTGGCAAGAGAGATTGAAAACACCCAGTAGTATGATAACGAATTCGGGTTGATTTCGTGTTTTAAAATTAATTTTAGCCCTTTCTTCTTCAATTGGAGTTTATGGTCAGTGGCTCACAAGGTGACCAAGCTCACCGGTTAAACCTTAGACTTGATTAAGTCTAGTCTAGCCCAAATGTATGGTCTCTATAGTGTAACCCTAAAGGTGTAACCTAGGGTTCATGCAATTCTAGGATTTTTTTTTGTTTCTTCTTCAGCAGACCACGAAATTAAGACCTATTCTCTGATAAAAATTGGAATCAGAATAAATTGAAATTTAGCAAGTAGATTCCTTTCTCAATTATCCATTCAGAGAATATTTTTTTATAATTTCAACTATTTCAGCCGAATTTATAGAGATTCTTAAATGTCAAGGGGTTAGAATTAGAATTTTGACCCTTAGTTGATTTTCTGCTTTGAAATAGTATCAAATGATCTTCAAAAATTTAGAAAAAATATGAAAATTAAAGCCAATGAGATCAAATTTCAAACCCCACCATTTTTAGTCAAAACAAATTCACAGATTGCTTGAAATTGCTTTTTGAATTTTGAAAATTTTCAAATCTGGGTTAGTCTGACCCCCTTGCTCTTTAGGAATTTTTAAAAATTTTATACTTGGAATTTTTTCAAATGAATGGTGCCGTTTGAAAGGTGGTTTGAAAATAAAGGTTTAGCTCGGATTTCAGAATTTTTTGCTCATTAGGTTTTTGGTAATTGAATTTTTAAATCAAAACTTGAAATCTAGCCAAAAATCAGAGGGTGGTGAGAAATCTTTTAAAAGGTGTTTGAGTTTAAAATTCAAACTTTCAACCAAATTTTTCTTTTTGAAAATATTTTGAAAAAGAAAAATTTCAAGAACGATTTTTTTTCTTTTTCAAAAGATTTTCAAATTATTTTTTTTTACTTTTTCAAAACCAACCTAGGATTCAAAAAGAAACCAATCTAACTACCTAGATTTTTTTTTCTTTGATTTTTTTTTATTTTTCACAAAAATAAATAGGCTTTTTTTTCAAATAAATCTAACCTAGGGTTCAGAAAGGGAAATCCTAATCTAAGATGAGATGTACACCTGATTTTTTTTTAATCTGTGCTCGTTGTGTGCGTAGATTCCCATTTTTCCTGTTTTCCTGCACATCAAAAGACAAGCAGAGGAAGATTTGTCAATGATAGCTCAAAAGATCGAAATCAAAAATGATGTTGCCTCCCCGACAACAGCGACATTTGACAAGTGTGTTTTCGCGCATTTTGAAATCGTCGGAAATCGTAGTATAGTCGCGCTAAAATGCTCGTCAAAAAAATTTTTAAGGATAATGAGACTTTGAGTCCCGGTCGTTCATCTCTGGAAGGCATTTATGGAAATGCATATTTGAAATCGATCTCTTTCGCTCTACTTACTTAAAATCTTATGCCGGTTTATGGTGATTTATGTATTGATGTACGACATTCTAGTTGCCAAAAGATAGTAATTAAAACATGCAACTTCAATCACACCTAAAGATGATAACTAGGCACATGGTGATTTTCAACATATATATTTATATATATAAAAGATGATGATGATATCAGAGTTGCAGAGCACAGGTAGAGGAATGCTTGTACAGGGAAATAAAACTACTCGCTACCAGAAAACGACTGCATACATGAATCTATGGGGGGATTTTGCATGCATCATTGGGGGAGAATATAGAGCTGCACTACTGATGAGAACCTCATCATGAGCCATAACTAGCTCATTTTGACCCAATACAAAGGATAAAAGCTCCTACATAACTCAAGGAAAGGCTTAACTCAGAGAATTCTGAGTTTAAGGAGAAAACAAGTCATAAGGGTAAAAATGCAATTTTACCAGTACAATCTGCATACAGGGTAATTCAGGGCCCAAACATAGGTTAAAGCAGCTTAATAAGAATAAAAGTGGGATGAGATGATCTAGCAAGGGCTACAGCACTTCCAAGAAACTAAATGATAATCTGTAACCCTAAAACAACCCACTTCAATTCACAAGGTTCGAGGCAAAGTAAAAATAGAATAAACCCTCTAAAATTCATAGAAAAATAATCTCTAGGGTTTAGAACCTTCAATTTGGCCTTCAGAACCCATTTTGACCTACATTGAGAACCATGCCCAATTAATAACTTAATTTGGGTTTTTGCGTAAATTGACTGGTCAAACAAGGTTTAATATAGAAATGAAATTCACCATCAGATTCCTTAGGTCCTAATTAATCATGTATAAAAACTTGAGCCTAAGAAGAAACCTCCTTGACCGACTTTACACTTTGGTCCTCATATATTTACTCTTTGGCCCTCAACTTTTGAACCCTCGCATTTTGGCCCCTAACTCTCCTTCGTTCTTTGCGATCAGGTCCCCCCTCCAAAACCTGCCAGCACCATGCTCCGGCGACCTTGCGCGGAGCATGGCGCCGCGCAGGGTGAGGGGGGGGACCTGGCAAGTAAACCGGGGGTGCCCTGCGTCGTCAGCCGTCGCAGGGACACCCCCTGGTCGTTGTAACCCACCATACCGGCCGTGCGAACGCACGGACGGTATGGGTTCTTGTTTCCGGCCATCCTTCGGCGAGGGAGACACGTCGTCTCCCTCCGCCTTCCTCCCTGTTTGATCCCTATAAATACCCCCCGTTGCTCCACCGACCGGGGTAGCTCGGGTCTGACGGAGAAAACCCCCAACTTTCCTCTCTTCTCTCTCCGGCAGACGCTCACCAGCTCCGGCGGTTCCTCCCCCTTCTCCTCTTCGCTCTGCCGCAATACCAGCAGCAGAGACTTCCTCCCCTGCTCTTCCCGCGCCACGCCGCACCCAGCTGGCGCCTCTCCGGCTCTCTGCTCGCCGCCGCCCCTTTCCCTGAGCATCGTCTTCTCCGGCGACAGTCGATACGACTGTCGCCCTGTTCCTCCCCCTTCGTCCCTGCAAGTAAGCTAGAACTACTCCCCTTCTTCCCCTCTTTCTTTCCCCACCTTCAATTTATTCAATTAAGCCCTCGACCGACCCTGACCATCGTCCCCCCCTTCGTCTCCGGCCACCCTCCAGCGAGATGCTCCCATCGCTCCACAGCCTCACACACCTCGCCGACCCTCACTGAACCTCCGCCTCATCACACTGAGCACCCCGCACCCCTTCACTGCCACTCCACACCTCCGTAACGCTTCCCCCAACAAACCCATCCTCCGACCCACAGTCCGACCTAGGGCAGCCCTTGCACGCCGCCCCACGCCTCGCCACCACCCACACGAGCTTCGCTGCACCCTGGCGAAGCTCCCGGCACTTTCTGATTAGGCCGAGAGGCCATTTTTCTGTGAACAGGCCACCCGACCTCCGCCGCCATTGCCGTGCAGAAGGAGCTGCTTCTGCCTGCAGCTACAGGCGCGCCATGCTCAGCGCCACGCCCAGATTCGACTCCCAGGCCTTGCGAGGCATTTCGACAAAACACCAGGCTCGCAGCTAACGCAGAAGGCGTCGCGTGACGCCGCGATCTCCCGCTGCTTTCCCCGCTGCGGGCGCGCAATTGAGGTGGGACATTTAGTCCCACCTCGGAAAAGTCTGAAGAGGCGCGGCGATATAAGACGCAAAAGTGCTGGAGGCTTACTGCCTCAGCACACGGGGTGAGGTCCCCTTCACCCGCCCGGTTACCCGGTCTCGTCCGCGCTCACGCCCCGCGGACCTGACCCGACCCGACCCGACTTAGACTGACCTGCACTCCTCGCCCACCACGCACGCCGGTGGGCCTGGACCCGGGCACGACCCGTACCCGATTACCCGGCAGCTCTGGGAGAGCTTTCCCAAGAGTGGTTTCAGAGAGAGAGAGACGCGGGGGAGAGGGTAGAGTAGGTTTTGTCCTCTGACGTAAGCTCTGAAGTGTGCAGGAACAGGTGAAGAAGAAGGAAGCTGAGGAAGACACTTTAGCAACAGGCAGTTTAAGTCGTCTGATTTGGAAATCAGACGACGGCCTGAAGGGAAAAGAAGAAAGAAGGAGGGGCGACACCTCTGCAGAAAAAGAAAAGAAGGAAGAAGGAGATCTGAAGAAAGAAAGAAGAGCATCACCCCTGCAAAACAAAGAAGAAGAAGATCACCTCTGCAGAACAAAGAAGAAAGAAGGAAATCTGAAGAAAAGAAGAAGAAGATCACCTCTGTAGAACAAAGAAGAAAGAAGGAGATCTGAAGAAGAGCATCACCTCTGCAGAACTAAGAAGAAGAAGATCTGAGACGAGGAGAAACAAAGAGAAAGAAAAAAGAGACACCAAATTCTTTCTCTCTCTTTGTTTATTTTTGTAAAAGAAACATGTATATCTCTAGAATACAACTTGCTCCCTGAGTTCGACCTCGGGAACTCTTTTATTTTCCGAGTAAAAAATTTATATTTGAAATGTTGGTAATAACTGGCTATACTACAATGCTATAACAAACCACGTGAAGCCAACGTTATCATTTTTTGGCGCCGTTGCCGGGGAGCAACGGCTATTCTAGAGGTAAACATCCCTGTTTCTTTTTAATTTCTGATAATCTCCTCTCTTCTGTGCAGAAAACTACAGGAAATCAAGAAGACAAGCAACCGCACAACAACCACTTCGAGGACAGGTAAAATTTTCCTCTCGCTATTAACCCCTAAAACTCAAAAGAAAGAAAAGAACAAGCAATATAGGGCTAACCTGTCTTCCATATTTAGTAACCATAAAAGTTGCATGTTTTCAACTCATTATTCCTGCACACTATTAAGGGTATTTAAGGGCTAACACATTCTTGCTTGAGCCCTAATTACCCAACAAAGAATTAACTAGGCCAAGTAGAGCCAACCTAGGATCCAACACTAGGGATTTAGAGACACACTCCTTAAGCAAGAATTGAGAAAACCAAATGAAGTGTGCCCAAGCCCTTGTCTGAAAATACCTATTCAAAGAAAACCTAAAACAATTGGCTCTCTAAACACTTGAACCCTAAAAGAAAGGACCCAAAAAGCTCTCAAAGGAACCAGAGGTAAAGTTGACTCCTTGGGTCAACCAACCTTAAAATTAGGTCACTTTCTCACTCAAAATACCTAAGAGTTCAAGTGTAACTTTAAGCACCCTGATCTTAAGCTAAAATTGGTAGACTTAAGAGGTCAAGATCCCCATTCTGGTCTACCTGGACCCGCAGTGACAAGAGAGGTCGGGTGGGGGAAACCCTGTAACCCGTGGGGACGCTCTACCGTGTAGGGGTCTTCGCGAGACTCTCCCTCTCTGGCTGCCCAGGTAATTCTCAGGTGGACGATCTTTCTGATCAAGGGGTCCATCTGCCCCGCACCTCTATAGTCACCCAACACATTTTTGGGTGCCTTGATTGAGTCCGGCACCTTCTAAACTTACCTCTTCCAACTGTGCATGTACGGAAGGAGGTCTCTAAGACCACCCTTAAGACCTCCTTTAGAAATTCGCTCTCGTCAAGGCCAAGCCTCGACGCCCGTGTTTGTGCAGAAACACCCTCACATTATTCTCTCTTCTGATTCAGAACCAAGTTCTTCTTCTTCCCCCATCATGGCTCAGCCAGTTGAGGAAGAAAATAATCTGGAACACCAGCTCCAGCGACTCAATGACCTCTTCCAAAACTTCGTGCACCCACCACAGCGTCCTATGATGCGGGACCACTACAATCCTGCTGCGGTGGCCATTGAGCCTCGAGTCAGAATCCCGACTGGAGGACCTGATTCCGAATTAAAGCCCAACATGATTCATGCTATACCTAAATTCCATGGGCTTAATTCTGAAGATCCCTTCCAGCACATCAAACAGCTAAAGCATCTGGCCCACACTTTTGGATCAGATGCGCAAAATCGGGATATTCTTCTCATGAAGATGTTCTCCTTTTCTCTTATGGACAAGGCCGCCCATTGGTATCAAACTCAGACCCGGCCGATCAACACTTGGGAAGAACTTCAATCCGAGTTTTTGAAAAAGTTCTTTCCCGTTGGTCAGACCAACGCCTTGCGCCATCAGATTACACACTTCACTCAATGATGAGAACCTCATCATGAGCCATAACTAGCTCATTTTGACCTAATACAAAGGATAAAAGCTCCTACATATCTCAAGGAAAGGCTTAACTCAGAGAATCCTGAGTTTGAGAAGAAAACAAGTCATAAGGGGTAAAAATGCAATTTTACCAGTATAATCTGCATACAGGGTAATTCAGGGCCCAAACATAGGTCAAAGCAGCTTAATAAGAATAAGAGTGGGATGAAATGATCTAGCAAGGGCTACAGCAATTCCAAGAAACTAAATGATAATCTGTAACCCTAAAACAACCCACTTCAATTCACAAGGTTCGAGGCAAAGTAAAAATATAATAAACCCTCTAAAATTCATAGAAAAATAATCTCCAGGGTTTAGAACCTTCAATTTGGCCTTCAGAACCCTTTTTGACCTACATTGAGAACCATGCCCAATTAATAACTTAATTTGGGTTTTTGTGTAAATTGACCGGTCAAACAAGGTTTAATATGGAAATAAAATTCACCATCAGATTCCTTAGGTCCTAATTAGTCATGTATAAAAACTTGAGCCTAAGAAGAAACCTCCTTGACCGACTTTACACTTTGGTCCTCATATATTTACTCTTTGGCCCTCAACTTTTGAACCCTCGCATTTTAGCCCCTAACTCTCCTTCGTTCTTTGCAATCAGGTCCCCCCTGCAAAACCTGCCAGCACCATGCTCCGGCGACCTTGCGCGGAGCATGGCGCCGCGCAGGGTAAGGTGGGGGACCTGGCAAGTAAACCGGGGGTGCCCTGCGTCGTCAGCCGTCGCAGGGACACCCCCCTGGTCGTTGTAACCCACCATACCGGCCGTGCGAACGCACGGACGGTATGGGTTCTTGTTTCCGGCCATCCTCCGGCGAGGGAGACACGTCGTCTCCCTCCGCCTTCCTCTCTGTTTGATCCCTATAAATACCCCCCGTTGCTCCACCGACCGGGGCAGCCTGGATCTGACGGAGAAAATCCCCAACTTTCCTCTCTTCTCTCTCCGGCAGACGCTCACCAGCTCCGGCGGTTCCTCCCCCTCCACCTCTCCGCTCTGCCGCAATACCAGCAGCAGAGACTTCCTCCCCTGCTCTTCCCGCGCCACGCCGCACCCAGCCGGCGCCTCTCCGGCTCTCTGCTCGCCGCCGCCCCTTTCCCTGAGCATCGTCTTCTCCGGCGACAGTCGATACGACTGTCGCCCTGTTCCTCCCCCTTCGTCCCTGCAAGTAAGCTAGAGCTACTCCCCTTCTTCTCCTCTTTCTTTCCCCGCTTTCAATTTATTCAATTAAGCCCTCGACCGACCCTGACCATCGTCACCCCCTTCGTCTCCGGCCACCCTCCGGCGAGCCGCTCCCATCACCTCAGCAACCCACACGGCTCGCCGACCACCGCAGGACCTCCGCCTCCTCACCCTGATCAACCCCCGCCCTGCCACTTCCCCCACATCACCCTCTGCAACCCCACCGAACAGACCCATCCTCCGACCCACAGTCCAACCTAGGGCAGCCCTCGCACGCTGTCCCGCGCCTCGCCACCACCCACACGAGCTTCGCCGCACCCTGGCGAAGCTCCTGGCACTTTCTGATTAGGCTGAGAGGCCGTTTTCTTGTGAACAGACCACCCGACCTCCGCCGCCATTGCCGCGCAGGAGGAACTGCTTCCGCCTGCAGCTACAGGCGCGCCACGCTCAGCGCCACGCCCAGATTCAACTCCCAGGCCTTGCGAGGCGTTTTGGCAAAACACCAGGCTCGTAGCTAAGGCAGAAAGCTTCGCGTGACGCCGCAATCTCCCGCTGATTTCCACGCTGCGGGCGCGCAATTGAGGTAGGACATTTAGTCCCACCTCGGAAAAGCCTGAAGAGGCGCAGCGATATAAGATGCAAAAGTGCTGGAGGCTTACTGCCTCAGCACACGGGGTGAGGTCCCCTTCACCCGCCCGGTTACCCGGTCTCGTCCGCGCTCACGCCCCGCGGACCTGACCCGACCCGACCCGACTTAAGACTGACCTGCACTCCTCGCCCACCACGCACGCCGGTGGGCCTGGACCCGGGCCTGACCCGAACCCGGTTACCCGGCAGCTCTGGGAGAGCTTTCCCAAGAGTGGTTTCAGAGAGAGAGAGAGACGCGGGGGGGGGAGGGTAGAATAGGTTTTGCCTCTGACGAAAAACTCTGAAGTGTGCAGGCACAGGCGAAGAAGAAGACCCGCGGAAGAAGAAGGAAGCTGACTGTAGCAACAGGTAGTTAAGCCGTCTGATTTGGAAATCAGACGACGGCCTGAAGGGAAAAGAAGAAAGGAGGGGTGACGTCCCTGGCTGAAAAAGAAAAGAAGAAGCTGACACTTAGCCGCAGGGAGGAGAAACAAGAAGAAACTCTAAAGAAGAGGTTGAGCAAGGCAGAAGAAGAGGAAAGGCTGCAGAGAAGAAGTACAGCAGAGCCAAGGAAGAAGAAACCTTCACAGAAGAGACTGCAGAAAAAGAAGAAGAGAGGCCAAGACAGAAACCAAGGAAGAAGAAGAAGGAGATCTGAAGAAAGAAAGAGGAGCATCACCTCTGCAGAACAAAGAAGTAGGAGATCTGAAGAAAGAAAGAAGAACATCACGAGGAGAAAACAAAGAGAACAACAAATTCTTTCCCTCTCTCTTTCTTTATTTTGTAAAAGAAATATGTATATCTCTAGAATACAACTTGCTCCCTGAGTTCGACCTCGGGAACTCTTTTATTTTCCGAGTAAAAAATTTATATATTTGAAATGTTGGTAATAACTGGCTATACTACAACGTTATAACAATAAAACCCGGTTATCCCACAGCACTTCATTTTGGCGCCGTTGCCGGGGAGCAACGGCTATTCTAGAGGTAAACATTCCTGTTTCTTTTAATTTCTGATAATCTCCTCTCTTTTGTGCAGCTACAGGAACTCAAGAAGACAAGCAACCACACGACAACCACTCCGAAGACAGGTAAATTTTTCCTCTCACTATTAACCCCTAAACTCTAAAGAGGAAGAAAAGAAAAGAACAAGCAATATAGGGCTAACCTGTCTTCCATACTTAGTAACCATAAAGAGTTGCATGTTTTCAACTCATCACTCCTGCACACTATTAAGGGTACTTAAGGGCTAACACATTCTTGCTTGAGCCCTGATTGCCCAACAAAGAGTTAAATGGACCAAGTAGAGCCAACATAAGGTTAAACATTAGGATTTCAGTAGAGACACACCCCTTAATCAAGAATTGAGGAAATTCAAAAGAGGTGTGCCCAGGCCATTGATTGAAAATAATTAACAAGAAAAATCCTAAACAATTGGCTCTCTCTTTAAACACTTGAACCCTAAAAGACAAGACCTGAAAGCTCTCAAAGAAAACAAGAGGTAAAGTTGACCCCTTTGGGTCAACCAACCTTAAATTAGGTCACTCTTTGCACTTAGAAAGACTAAAGTTCAAGTGAAACCTTAAGCACCCTGATCTTAAAATTGGTAGACTTAAGAGGTCAAGATCCCCATTCTGGTCTACCTGGAACCGCAGTGACAAGAGAGGTCGGGTGGGGGAAACCCTGTAACCCGTGGGGACGCTCTACCGTGTAGGGGTCTTCGCGGGACTCTCCCTCTCTGGCTGCCCAGGTAATTCTCAGGTGGACGATCTTTCTGATCAAGGGGTCCATCTGCCCTACACCTCTATAGTCACCCAACACATTTTTGGGTGTCTTGATTGGGTCCAGCACCTTCTAAACTTACCTCTTCCAAACAGTGCATGTACGGAAGGAGGTCCCTAAGACCACCCTTAAGACCTCCATTAGAAATTCGCTCTCGTCAAGGCCAAGCCTCGACGCCCGTGTTTGTGCAACAACACCCTCACATTATTCTCTCTTCTGATTCAGAACCAAGTTCTTCTTCTTCCCCCATCATGGCTCAGCCAGTTGAGGAAGAAAATAATCTGGAACACCAGCTCCAGCGACTCAATGACCTCTTCCAAAACTTCGTGCACCCACCACAGCGTCCTATGATGCGGGACCACTACAATCCTGCTGCGGTGGCCATTGAGCCTCGAGTCAGAATCCCGACTGGAGGACCTGATTCTGAATTAAAGCCCAACATGATTCATGCTATACCTAAATTCCATGGGCTTAATTCTGAAGATCCCTTCCAGCACATCAAACAGCTAAAGCATCTGGCCCACACTTTTGGATCAGATGCGCAAAATCGGGATATTCTTCTCATGAAGATGTTCTCCTTTTCTCTTATGGACAAGGCCGCCCATTGGTATCAAACTCAGACCCGGCCGATCAACACTTGGGAAGAACTTCAATCCGAATTTTTGAAAAAGTTTTTTCCCGTGGGTCGGACCAACGCCTTGCGCCATCAGATTACACACTTCACTCAACAATCAGGAGAACCTCTCCATGAGGCATGGGATCGTTTTCAGGATCTCATGAGAAAGTGCCCCCATCACGGAGTTCCTAAATGGGAACAAGTCCAATCTTTTTACCAGGGACTCCGTGAGGACATCCGCCTTTTCGTCAATGCAACTTGCGGAGGAAACATCATGGGTCAACATGAAGACACCGTATGGGAGATTCTCGAAAACATGTGCGAGAACTCCATCAACAATGACTCCATGGGATTATTCGACAGGACGAATACCCGCGCAACGACGAATCTTAAGGGAGCACATGAGACGCAGGGCCTGTCCGCATCAGTCGACCTGGAATTAATGGCCAGTCGATTGGACAAGGTCTCAATCATTGAGAAGAAGGTGGATGAGCTGACTCAGCACTTGCAGCGAGCCACCTCCGCGCATAACTCCTTTGCACAACCTCCTTCCACACAGGAGACTGTGCAAAACATCCTCCATCGATCTTCCCCTGGGATGGATCCATATCCACCCCCATCTGATTCTTGGACTGGAAGATCATCAGATCCTTTCTACACCAGCCGAGGGAACTCCATTCCCCCTTTCCCTGATTCTCAGGAGGTTCCTCAGACCTGCGAGGACCTCAACGCCATCCAGAACGACCCATTCTCCAACACTTACAACCCTGGATGGAGAAACCATCCCAATTTTCACTGGGCGGGAAATTCCCAAACCCAAAGACCACCTTTTCAGTCCCGCCCACAGCCCTCTCATCACTACCAGCCGCCTCAGCCTCGGCCCAACCCTACTTATCCATCAGGGCCAAATCAAGATCAAATGTCCTTAATCCTTCAGACTCTGGATGACATTCAAAAAACGAATGCGGCTATTCAAAAATAGCACAAGGACGAGCTTACTGAAGTTAAAACTCAACTGGCCCAGTTGGCAAATTCTCGCCAGCCAGGCACACTCCCTTCCCAACCCCTTCCTAACCCAAATAACGTGCCAACCCAGAAGCGCGTTATGAATCCAAATTTAGGCCACGCTCAATGGATTTATCAGGCCCCTACTGCCCCATCTCCAGACGAGATGGAAGCCTCAACTTCTTATGCGGGATTTCAGCAGCAGCCACCCCTCCTACCAAACCCAAACCAAAATCAGGCCGGATTAAATTCTGTAACAACACGTAGTGGTAAAACAACTCAAGACCCGCATTATCCAAACCACTCCAAGCCTGATAACCATGACCCTAGGATAGTTATCCAAGGTACCGCTGTTCCAGATCCACAACCTGGACCTATCCTAGAAGAACCAACCAAGATCCCGTTTCCCGAGGCCCTGGCCAAGGGAAAGAAGACCACAAAACCCGTGGCCCCTGAGGAGGACCTGGTCAAGCTCTTTGAGCAGGTCCACATAAACATCCCCTTGATGGATGCAATCCGCCACGTACCAGCTTACGCACGATTTCTAAAGAATATATGTACACCCCAGCGTAAGCCGCGAACCAAGGGAGGGAGCCCAATTGTTCTGTCAGAACAATCCAGCTCTGTAATCCTCAGTAGACTCCCACCCAAGGCAAAAGATCCTGGAACTCCCCTGATTTCCTGCAAGATAGGTGGTACCCAATTTGATAGAGCTTTGTTAGACTTGGGTGCATCCATAAACCTGATACCCACATCCTTACTCGACCATCTAGAAGAATCTGAGCTAAAACCAACCGAGGTGACATTACAATTAGCAGATCGATCTATAAAGTCACCAAAAGGGATTCTCGAGGATGTTATCGTGAGAGTGCAGGATTTCTATTTTCCAGTGGACTTTATAGTCTTAGATATGGATGCACCTGAGAACCCTAGGGATACACCAATCATTCTAGGGAGACCTTTCTTGGCTACTGCTAGAGCCAACATCAGCTGTGAGGAGGGCCAAATAGAGCTTAAGTTTGGAGATCAAACACTGAAAATTGATATATTTAAGGCCCAACAAGGAATTAATTGCGGCGTCATCGAGCAAATTTGTGACATCAAGACTTTGGTTGATGAATCACACCTCCAGAATGACTCGAGTATGCCTCATCAACCACAGAAGGATCTTGACCCGCAAACAGAGGAGTCAAATCCAGATGTGAACAACCCAGTAACTCCCACCCTTGAACCTCACATCTATACTGAACCACCCGCTGCTGCTGAAAACCCCATCCTCGAACTGAAACCCCTTCCTGCTCACTTAAAATACGTCTTTTTGGGTTCTAATCAAACCCTTCCTGTGATCATCAATTCCAACCTCAGTCCTGAACAGGAATCCCGTCTGATTGTTGTCCTCCAGCAACATCGCAGAGCCATCGGATGGACTCTCGATGATTTGACTGGAATAAGTCCCTCTTATTGTACTCATCATATCTATTCAGAAGAGGGCACACGACCTTCTCGTGAAATGCAGAGACGCTTAAACCCCAATCTGCAGGAGGTCGTGAAAAAGGAGATCATCAAGTGGTTAGATGCCGGGATCATCTACCCGATCTCCGATAGTCGTTGGGTGAGCCCAATTTAGGTCGTGCCCAAGAAGGCAGGACTCACCACTATAACGACTGAGACCGGAGAAATCATTCCTACCCGATTAGCCAACTCGTGGAGAGTCTGTATAGATTACCGTCGACTCAATTCCTCCACGAAGAAGGATCATTTCCCACTACCCTTCATTGATCAAATTCTCGAAAAACTAGCGGGAAATAGGTTCTTCTGCTTTCTTGACGGGTACTCCGGTTATAACCAGGTGGCAATCCATCCTGAGGACCAAGAAAAGACCACGTTCACCTGCCCCTTCGGAACATACGCTTTCCGAAGGATGCCTTTCGGTCTTTGCAATGCACCCGCTACTTTTCAGCGATGCATGCTTGCCATATTCTCAGATATGGTAGGTGATTATCTGGAAGTCTTCATGGATGACTTTTCAGTTTTCGGAGCATCATTCGACGATTGCCTCCAACACTTGGTCCAGATACTCAGGCGGTGCATCGATGTGAATTTGGTTCTTTCCTGGGAAAAGAGCCATTTCATGGTGCCTGAGGGAATTGTCCTGGGACACTCAATTTCGGAGAAAGGTATCCAAGTGGATCGAGCTAAGGTTAATCTGATCTCTCACCTTCCTATGCCTAGCTCAATCAGGGACATCCGATCCTTTTTAGGGCATGTCGGTTTTTATCGACGATTTATCCCTGATTTTTCAAAAATCGCACGCCCCCTGACCACTCTTCTCTCCAAGGATGTTCCCTTCGAAATCTCCAAGGAATGCACTCAAGCATTTGAAATCCTGCGTGACCGAGTCACCCATCACTGAGCATTTTCCCGATGAGCACCTGCTGACTATTGGTACTAGCCTTCCATGGTTTGCTAATATAGTAAATTACTTGGCATCTCATCAGATCCCGTCCGATTGGCCGAAGGCCAAGAAAGACAAATTACGCTCCGATGCCAAGTATTACATTTGGGAAGACCCGTACCTCTTCCGCATAGGTGCCGATCAGATCATCCGGAGATGTGTCCCGGAAGGGGAAGTCAACAATATCCTCTCTTTCTGCCATGACCAGGCGTGCGGTGGCCATTTTGCCGGGCATAAAATCGCATCAAAAGTCCTCCAGTGCGGCTTTTACTGGCCCACACTGTTCAAAGACGCATACAGTCACTGCAAGGCATGCAGTCGTTGCCAGACTTTGGGCAACATGAGCCATCGCGACATGATGCCTATGCAACCGATTCTAGTATGCGAAATCTTTGATGTTTGGGGGATTGATTTTATGGGCCCCTTTCCTGTTTTGGATGGTTTCGAATACATTCTGTTGGCTGTGGACTACGTGTCCAAATGGATCGAAGCCATACCGACCCAAACCTATGATCACAAAATCGTTCTCAAATTCATTCATCAACACATTTTCTCAAGGTTCGGGATTCCTCGTGCAATAATCTCTGATGGGGGGACCCATTTCACAAATGCTCAGTTTAGGTCACTGATGACCAAATACGGGGTGTCTCACCGAATCTCTACTCCTTACCACCCCCAAACTAATGGTCTAGCTGAGCTGTCTAATCGGGAGATCAAGAAAATCCTGCAAGTCACTGTTCGACCTGACAGGAAGGACTGGTCGTCCCGACTTCCGGAAGCATTGTGGGCCTATAGGACCGCCCACAAGACCCAATTGGGCATGTCTCCCTTTAGACTGGTGTACGGAAAGGCATGCCACCTTCCCGTCGAACTGGAGCATAAAGCCTATTGGGCAGTACGGAACTGTAATCTAGATCTTTCCAAGGCTGGGACCCACAGAAAACTCCAAATCAGCGAGATCGATGAATTACGCATAGACGCGTACGAGAACTCGCAAATCTACAAGGAGCGGGTTAAAGCCTTCCACGACAAACACATCTCGAGAAAGATCTTTCATCCTGGTCAAAAGGTCCTACTCTTTGATGCCCGACTCAAACTCTTCCCAGGAAAACTGAGATCTAAGTGGGTCGGACCATATTTGGTCCGACAGGTTTTTGGAAATGGAGCAATCGAAATCAGTCCACTCAGCCACGATTCTGAACCTTTCATCGTGAACGGTCAGAGACTCAAGCCGTTCATTGATGTAACTTCTACTGATTTGGCTGAGGCATCTTATATCCTCCTTTCCCCTTAAGCTTATTGTGCCCAGCCGATGGCGTAAAAGTCAGCGCTTAACGGGAGGCAGCCCGTCATTCTCTTTGAAAACCTGAAACTTGTTCTGACACCTTTTAGCACTCGAAGTTCACCCTTGTAGACAGCCGACCCCAACTCAGATGCTTGCATCTGGGATTTGAAATCGTCCGCAAAAATTCAACCCGACCCATCCACTCATCCAAATTTCTGTCTTAAGGAATGAACTAAGGCCCCCTAGGTTACAATGAGGACATTGCAAATCTTAGGCATGGGGGGGTATGAAAGTGCAAAACTTGTAAGAAAAGGTTTCAAACAAAAAAATTCACATATGCCAAAAACACCATAAAAATTAAAAAAAAAATTTTCGAAAAAGAATAAGAGGAAAAGAGGAGAAGGAAATTTTGTGAAGGAGAAAAGAAACAAAATGAAAAAGGAGCACAAAATTATGAGAAAAAGTGATAGTCATTAGTAAGGAACTAAGGAATTAACCTAAGTTCTAGACCTCATTCAAGAAAAGTGCACAAAGAGATTAGTAAAGAATGCAAACCTTAGGCATTCTTGAATAGACTCTTAGTACCCATTAAGATCTGGACACTCCTCAAGAGGTTGAGGAAAATGAAAAGCTGAAGTATTAGGTCTAAGGCTTAGGGAGTATTCGGCCTCGTTAACTAACTTTTGGTTTACGGGACTCAGTAACCTAAGCACCCTAACCTCACACACAGGCTGGTTCAGTAGGCGTAAAAATCAGAATCACGCAGAAGCGTCGCAAAATTCTGAAAAGAACACCTAGAATAGGAGCGGCCGATCAACACAAGTTGATTTGGACGAGTTCCCAGCGCGGAGAGGCGGGAAATCCCCTCGAAGATGCGTAACAAAATATCATCTCCTCGGTGCTTGTCTCTTAGGATATTTACATATCCTACTGGGGGCATGTAAGCACTCTGCTGGTTCAGATTCCATGGATGGCATTATCTCGAAGTGTCAATTGCCAGGGTCTGGATTCGGCCACGGAACACCATGGATGGGATTATCTCGAAATCTCAATAGCCAGGGTTCCGGGGGTTGCCATGGGCGGTGCTATCTCGAAGCATCGATCGCCAGGAACCCTTGAGGATTGATGATGGGAGCAAGGAATCTGATACAGACCGTGTTGAAAAGCCAATCCTAGGCTAGAACTAAAAAGAAAAAGAGAGAGAAAACTCTCCAAACAGAAAAACTTTCTATCTCTCTCTTACAAAACGCACTGCGAACTGAGCCAGGGCTAAAATCATTTCAAGCACGGGTGCTTTAACCACGAAGTCCAATAAACCTTAGGTTAGTTCTTGTGGACCTTAAAAACCTTTGTTAAAAGACTGAGGCTAAGGCTAGACAGATTTGGATCTTAATTGGTACTAGAGTACCTTTTAGGCCTATGGTCAGCATTCTAACCTAATCTATGCTCAAATAAAAAAGGCACTTATCTAAAACTATTAAAAACTTCATGGTCTAGAACAAGGGTTGAAACCTTAAGTTTTTACTAAGGGACTAGCAAAAGCTAGGCATGGGGGTATGATGAGAACCTCATCATGAGCCATAACTAGCTCATTTTGACCCAATACAAAGGATAAAAGCTCCTACATAACTCAAGGAAAGGCTTAACTCAGAGAATTCTGAGTTTAAGGAGAAAATAAGTCATAAGGGGTAAAAATGTAATTTTACCAGTATAATCTGCATACAGGGTAATTCAGGGCCCAAACATAGGTCAAAGCAGCTTAATAAGAATAAAAGTGGGATGAGATGATCTAACAAGGGCTACAGCACTTCCAAGAAACTAAATGATAATCTGTAACCCTAAAACAACCCACTTCAATTCACAAGGTTCGAGGCAAAGTAAAAATAGAATAAACCCTCTAAAATTCATAGAAAAATAATCTCTAGGGTTTAGAACCTTCAATTTGGCCTTCAGA
The DNA here is from genome assembly GCA_037157565.1 of Thalassia testudinum. Classification (NCBI taxonomy): domain Eukaryota; kingdom Viridiplantae; phylum Streptophyta; class Magnoliopsida; order Alismatales; family Hydrocharitaceae; genus Thalassia; species Thalassia testudinum. Next base: position 11,375,743 of record JAZHRO010000026.1, on the reverse strand, counting down.
ACCCATTTTGACCTACATTGAGAACCATGCCCAATTAATAACTTAATTTGGGTTTTTGCGTAAATTGACCGGTCAAACAAGGTTTAATATAGAAATGAAATTCACCATCAGATTCCTTAGGTCCTAATTAATCATGTATAAAAACTTGAGCCTAAGAAGAAACCTCCTTGACCGACTTTACACTTTGGTCCTCATATATTTACTCTTTGGCCCTCAACTTTTGAACCCTCGCATTTTGGCCCCTAACTCTCCTTCGTTCTTTGCGATCAGGTCCCCCCTGCAAAACCTGCCAGCACCATGCTCCGGCGACCTTGCGTGGAGCATGGCGCCGCGCAGGGTGAGGGGGGGACCTGGCAAGTAAACCGGGGGTGCCCTGCGTCGTCAGCCGTCGCAGGGACACCCCCCTGGTCGTTGTAACCCACCATACCGGCCGTGCGAACGCACGGACGGTATGGGTTCTTGTTTCCGGCCATCCTCCGGCGAGGGAGACACGTCGTCTCCCTCCGCCTTCCTCCCTGTTTGATCCCTATAAATACCCCCCGTTGCTCCACTGACCGGGGTAGCTCGGGTCTGACGGAGAAAACCCCCAACTTTCCTCTCTTCTCTCTCCGGCAGACGCTCACCAGCTCCGGCGGTTCCTCCCCCTTCTCCTCTTCGCTCTGCCGCAATACCAGCAGCAGAGACTTCCTCCCCTGCTCTTCCCGCGCCACGCCGCACCCAGCTGGCGCCTCTCCGGCTCTCTGCTCGCCGCCGCCCCTTTCCCTGAGCATCGTCTTCTCCGGCGACAGTCGATACGACTGTCGCCCTGTTCCTCCCCCTTCGTCCCTGCAAGTAAGCTAGAACTACTCCCCTTCTTCCCCTCTTTCTTTCCCCACCTTCAATTTATTCAATTAAGCCCTCGACCGACCCTGACCATCGTCCCCCCCCTTCGTCTCCGGCCACCCTCCGGCGAGATGCTCCCATCGCTCCACAGCCTCACACACCTCGCCGACCCTCACCGAACCTCCGCCTCATCACGCTGAGCACCCCCCACCCCTTCACTGCCACTCCACACCTCCGTAACGCTTCCCCCAACAAACCCATCCTCCGACCCACAGTCCGACCTAGGGCAGCCCTTGCACGCCGCCCCACGCCTCGCCACCACCCACACGAGCTTCGCCGCACCCTGGCAAAGCTCCCGGCACTTTCTGATTAGGCCGAGAGGCCGTTTTTCTGTGAACAGGCCACCCGACCTCCGCCGCCATTGCCGTGCAGAAGGAGCTGCTTCTGCCTGCAGCTACAGGCGCGCCACGCTCAGCGCCACGCCCAGATTCGACTCCCAGGCCTTGCGAGGCGTTTCGACAAAACACCAGGCTCGCAGCTAACGCAGAAGGCGTCGCGTGATGCCGCGATCTCCCGCTGCTTTCCCCGCTGCGGGCGCGCAATTGAGGTGGGACATTTAGTCCCACCTCGGAAAAGTCTGAAGAGGCGCGGCGATATAAGACGCAAAAGTGCTGGAGGCTTACTGCCTCAGCACACGGGGTGAGGTCCCCTTCACCCGCCCGGTTACCCGGTCTCGTCCGCGCTCACGCCCCGCGGACCTGACCCGACCCGACCCGACTTAGACTGACCTGCACTCCTCGCCCACCACGCACGCCGGTGGGCCTGGACCCGGGCACGACCCGTACCCGATTACCCGGCAGCTCTGGGAGAGCTTTCCCAAGAGTGGTTTCAGAGAGAGAGAGACGCGGGGGAGAGGGTAGAGTAGGTTTTGTCCTCTGACGTAAGCTCTGAAGTGTGCAGGAACAGGTGAAGAAGAAGGAAGCTGAGGAAGACACTGTAGCAACAGGCAGTTTAAGTCATCTGATTTGGAAATCAGACGACGACCTGAAGGGAAAAGAAGAAAGAAGGAGGGGCGACACCTCTGCAGAAAAAGAAAGGAAGGAAGAAGGAGATCTGAAGAAAGAAAGAAGAGCATCACCCCTGCAAAACAAAGAAGAAGAAGATCACCTCTGCAGAACAAAGAAGAAAGAAGGAGATCTGAAGAAAAGAAGAAGAAGATCACCTCTGCAGAACAAAGAAGAAAGAAGGAGATCTGAAGAAGAGCATCACCTCTGCAGAACTAAGAAGAAGAAGATCTGAGACGAGGAGAAACAAAGAGAAAGAAAAAAGAGACACCAAATTCTTTCTCTCTCTTTGTTTATTTTTGTAAAAGAAACATGTATATCTCTAGAATACAACTTGCTCCCTGAGTTCGACCTCGGGAACTCTTTTATTTTCCGAGTAAAAAATTTATATTTGAAATGTTGGTAATAACTGGCTATACTACAACGCTATAACAAACCACGTGAAGCCAACGTTATCAACTACTAAGCAGTAAATAAAGAATGTAAATCTAAGAACTATAATCTAGTCTAGCAGAAATAAGAGCATTCAGAGGTGGCTCCGATGGCCTTTGAGTGGTTGAGAGGAGGAGGGGCGGCCAATGGTGCTTAGGCTGGCCCTTGGAGAGAGGTTGGAGAGGTGATCCAGCATCTTGGCGTGGAGGTGGTGGAGGCCATGGTGAAGCTACTCGTGGACATGCAAGTGGAGTGGATGTGGAATGAAACTAAGCTAATCGGAACCAAAGAGTGAATGAAGCCAAGAGTGGATGGGTGCAAATGGCCACCCCTTAGGTCTTTTTATAGACCTAAGGGAGACTCTCTAGAGAAGTGTTGAACTCTCTAGAGAGAGCTCCAAGAGTGGCCGGCCAAGGTAGTTTTTAGATACACCAAAAGTGGATCTAAGAATTGAATGGCTCTTGGTTGCTAATTTTAGCAAGCAAGAGTGGTGTCATCTTGAAGAGGGTTCTAGAGAACTCTAGATGGGTATGTGTGTGTGTGTGTGTGTGGGTCGAAACCTAGGTGGCTAGGTGGTCTAGGTTAGGTCCTAAGGGGTTTGGGTTAGTGTAGGTCTTAAATTAGGGCTGAAAACCCTAATTGCTAAGGGGGAATTGCAATTAAACTTAACAGAAGTTTAATTGAATGAGTGTGAACCTAATTTAGAGTGAAAGAACTCAATTAGGTTGGGCTTAGGTCGATTGGACTCTCATTGAGTCCAATTGGACTTGTATGGGTTGAGATCTGAGCTCAATTGGACTCTATGAGTCGAATTGACTAGGCAATGGTAATTGACTATGATCTAAGTCAATTAGGTTTAGTGAGGATCTAATTAGGTCCTTAGGGAGGTATAGAGGTGATGTGCTAGGGTTAGGACACCTTAATTTAGGTTCCTAGGGGGTTAGAATTGGGTTTAGGGAGCTAGAGATCCAAGATCAAGGCTTGAACCTCAAAACAGGAACTGGAGAGCAGGTCCAGACGTCCAATAAAGTTGTCAGACATCTTATAGTGAAAAATCAAAAGTCCAGACTTGTTGTCTGGACGTCCAATCAGAGTCAGGAGGGTTTGTAGGTTCTGTCTTGGGTATTCTGCAGAAATTGGACGTCTAACCATGTGTTTGGACATCCAATAACACTGCAGAAGTGGGTTTAAGGTATGCGGGTGTTGGCTTAGAGTTCTGGACGTCTTATAACTCATCTGGACGTCCAAATAGAGGCTAGAATTAAGCTTTTAGGGTTTACTAGGGTGTGGTGACCTAATCTAAGGGTGGCTAAGGCTTAGGGAGGCTTCTAGGCTATCCTAGGGCTAGGATGGACCTAAGTTCTTCACAATTTGTTGCTTTATTCCTACTTAATAGAATAGCATACCTTAACTCCCTTACATTATTATCTACTACATCTAATCTAGGTCTTCCAGTCCAGCTCTGCTGCAACACCAGTTATTCTTTATTCTTCAAATCCTACTTTAGATCCAGCTTCAAATCTAGCTTCTGATCAGCTTATTACCTGCAATTGACATAATGCACTTAATCAGTACATTATAGCATTATTTTATGCATAGCTAAAAGAAAGCAGCAAAGGTGTTAGTAATGCCTATGTATGCATGAATTACCTTAACTTATGCCAAGTCCTAGCCTAATTTAGGTCAATTAAGACCTATGATTATTGTGCAATCAGCAACCATCCTAACTTTGCTTGGTTAAGTCAGAAACCTGCCCAGGGTCCTAACTTGACTAAACCAAACACTTATGGGCAACTTAGTAGGTACACACAACCACGCATGTACCAGCCACAAATTACTCAGGAAAACTAGCCCACTGATTTGAGCCTGGTCCTCAAAGAAATGAGAGAGATGAATCTGAGACATAAGGAAGAAATGAATCAATTAAGGACAGTGATCGCAAAAATGCGCGGTTTGCTAATTAGGCAATTTAGTGTCGTTGCAATGTGTAAATCTGCTTTCGCTTTTAAATTTGTAAGACCTAGATAGTGGGGTATCTAGGGTCGTCCAAGGAGGCAAGTTTGCAAAAATTAAATCTCTTGCTTGGAATATAAATCTCAACTTGCTTTTTTGTCTTTTTGAATATATAGTTTTTATGATTTTTGAAATAAAGGCAACATGCAGGTTTTTGTTAAAAGCTATAAAACAACTAATACCTAATTCAAGAAACCTACCCTAAGGTGACAAGTAGAGCCTCTCCATAAGCTCACCCTAGGCACATGGAGGCCTAGACTAATTAGGGAGAGGGAGTGAAATATTTTCTAGGCAAAATTTGTAATAAGCTATGCAACAGAAATTGAAAGAATGCAATTTGAATTAAATCAAAATTGTGCACACAAAACCTATAAAGGAATGCTTCTACTCTACTTGAAAATACAAGGAAAATAAAACACAAATCCTCTAGATAGATGGTGAAGAAGAGGGCTTCTTGCTCCAAGCTTGGTAGCTCCTGAGCTTGAAAAGAGTCCTCCAACTCCTTCTTCACTATGCTCCGCCAAGGTGATGTCCTCCAAAGCAAGCCTTATGGGGGCGTGCCATAAGCTTTTCTTCAAGGGTGGACGTCCACCCTAGGTCCTTCTCCTTTGCCCGGCCATCCTTCTTGAAGTAGAAAAGTCCTCCTTGGCATGTCCCAAGTTGAAAAGAGTGGGGAGAAGAAGGCACCAAAGGGGCTGGTGATGTGCCCCTTTAATCTTCTTCTCTACTCCTTCTTCTTGGCCGTAGGTGTAGGTGGGTATAGGTATAAAAATACACTAATGGAGGATGCCCTAAAATGGTGGTAGGTGGTGGGTTTATATAGAGTAGGAAGGGGGCTAAGGTGACTCTTGAAATGGAGGGCTAAGATGGGAAGATGGAGGTGGTTGGGGATCCTATGACTAAGGGCAGTTGGCGCCAACCCAAGGGACACCTAGGGCGTGGTTATGGGTGGTGGCACCCCTTGAAGTTGGTGCCAAAATGGCTTCTAGAAGGGGTGCTTAGGTGGTGCCAAGTTGGGTTCAAGAAGGAGGGATGATGTGGAGGGTGGAGATGGGTTTAAGGGGAGATGTGTGGTGGAGATGAAGGGGATTTTTGGAGGGAAAAGTGATGCCAACAAGGGGGTAGTTAGGGTGGTTTTGGCACCACTTTTAGGTGTCTTTTGGAGGTGGTGGGTATTCTAGGTTGGCACCAAGTAGGGCTAGCTTATGTGGAGCTTAGGTGGAGCTAGTTGGTGGAGTTGTTAGGTAGGGTTTTTGGGTGGTACAAGCAAAGGAAACTGGAGTATAGCTAAGCTAAGCTAGCTTAGCTAATGGTGGAGTTGAGGAGGAGGTGTTGGAGCTAAGGTTTGAAGAGAGGAGTTGAGGAGGAGAAGTTTGGAGCTGGAACTGTAGCTGGCAGCTGCTGAAGAGGCTGGCATGGAGCTACTCTAGCTGGCTTAGCTTGCTAGTTCTTTGCTAGCTGCTAAGCCAAGCTAAAGTGAGCTGGCTTCTACCATAATGAGCTGAGGTGAGTTGGGTCTGGTGCTCCCGGGGAGGATCAAGCTGGTTGAGGTAGCTAAGGTAGCTTAGCTCAACTGAGTTGAGCTAAGCTGAGTCCCCGGGAGCTGGACTTGAGCTTCCTGATCTGGAATGAGTTCTTCTTCAGCTGGCTGGAGTTGAGTGTAGCTGGATGTAGCTGGATCTGAGCTGGGGTGAACTCCAGTCAACTCAGTTGAGCTAGCTAGAGCTCCCTATGGACTTGTGGGAGCTAAAATGAGCTAGACTCAACTAGGTTGAGCTGGATCTGAGCTGAGTTGAGCTAGGGTGAGCTAAGATGAACTCTCTTGAGCTGCCATTCAGCTAAGATTAGCTGAATGGAGCTGGGATGAGATAACCCTAGTTCAAGTGAGCTAGGTTCCAACTGTGGTGAGCTGGATCAAGCTGAGTTGCAGCTAGTCTGAGCTTCTTCACCATTTGCCTTCTTGAGTGTTAGGGTTTTAGGGATCTGTACATCTTTTCATCCCTAACACTCACAAAAACATATCAAAAAGACAATAAAAAATGAAATGCATGCCTAACCTAATTTATGCCTAAATGTAGCCCAAAAACCCATTTGCAGAGTAAAATCCTAAGAGCTAGGTTTGTTTTAATGCATAAGAATGATGATAAACTGGCGTTTATCAGACAAAACTGACGGGATGACTAGACCAGCTAGTAGATGCTAGATAACACAAGATGTTGCCATCCCAACTCGTCCCAAACCCAAGGAACTTCAATAGGGTTAATCAGCACAACACACAAGAGCAACAAGCACACCTAATTCAGCATGCTCCGCAGCACCCACCAAGCTTTGTTAACCCTAACCTAAGCCAGGCTCAACCCATTTTGCAGAACCCACCTTACCCTTCTAACCCTAATTCACATGCCTGTGCAGTCACTTTGAGAAGTGGGAAACAAATCCAAGATCCTTCTACATCAAAATCTTACCAAGATCTTGAGGAGCCTGTATCTGACCTGGGAGACCAAGATAATAAAAAAAAAAGACTTAGGATTTGAACACTCATGATTTTTCCCAATCTCCTTTTCCTGAAGCCTTGATCAAACCCATGGAAAAGAAAATCGATCAATCTAAGGAATGGCTTGAGATTCTAAAGCAAGTCTAGGTAAATATACCACTCCTTGAGGCTATTGAGAACATCCCAGCCTGTGCGAAATTTCTAAAGGAAATATGCACACCAAAATGCCAGGCCAAATCATCAAAAAGGATAATGATTTCTGAACAAGCCAGTGCCAGCATCCTAAATAAGCTCCCTCCTAAAAAGAAAGATCCAGGGACCTCCTTAATTTCATGTGAAATAGATGGATTCATCCTGGATCGAGCCTTACTGGACCTTGGTGCCTCCATCAACTTAATCCCCACAAAATTATATGAAGAATTGAATTTAGGCCCCTTGCAACACATTGATGTAACCCTTCAGCTTGTTGATAGGTCAACCAAAATTCTGAAGGGCCTTCTACAGAATGTGATTATAAAAGTGAGGGATTTTGAATATCCTATGGACTTCCTTATTTTGGATATGGAGGCATCAGAAAACCTGAACCACACCCCAATAATCTTAGGGAGACTTTTCTTGGCCACTGTCAAGGCTCTAATCAACTGTGAGACGGGGATTATGCACATCACCTTTGGAAGGAAAAATTGTCAACTCAATATCTTTAAAGCTTCCCAAAAGAATAAGGTGAATTGTAGTTCCATTGAGGTTGTAGGAATAATTGAACATGTTTTGGCAATTCACACTAAAGATGATCCAAGTCCTGCCAAAGCTCAAGACCAGCATGAAGCAAAAGAGGGGGATGTACTTGAGGATAATTCTGATCTACCATCTCCCATGGAAAACCAAATTGAACAGGACATTAGTGAGATTGAGAAACTCCTGGGAGTAAACTTATGATGAATTAGATGATAATATAAAGAATCCTCAATACACCTACGATGAAATTCAAGAACTTTTGAATTCTAAGGGAGTTCAAGAAATTGAACAATCTAAGGACATGAACCAAGAAGTAACCTCAAAAGAAGAAGTTCAACACATAATGGACTGGGGAAGAACTTATAAGCCAACTGGTTCAAATGGATGGCTTACTCATAAGAAGTAACTTTGGATGAGGAAGAGGAAATTTCTGATGAAGATTTTGATGAATTCCACACAACTCTACCCCTATCTTCATATGACCCAGAGCATGGAGAACTCATGATTTTCGATATCAACTACCATTATGAAGACCTTTATTACTTTGATTCAGAACCAGATTTAATTCTAAACCATGATTTCAATCTAGACCCTATACCACCTCTTGAATTATGGAATCGAATTGACAGACAGGCTCTGCAATTTGAACCTCATCCACCTGACCCTATTTCATATTCCAAATCAGAAAGACTCTTTGGAATAGGGCTACATCATCAGCTGGTCCGCATTTGTGGATCACTGATTCTGGGACCAAATGGTCATATCTTTCTACTAATCTTAAATTCCCTGCAACAGTTATTACTTCTCTTAACCTATAGTATTGAACTACATATTTTTGGGTTTAAGTCTGGCAAATGACGCTAAACTTAACACTGGCTGGGAAGCAACCCAGTACTCTGTACAAGTAGCTCTGCATCCTCTGCATCCACACTGACCTGGATTAACAAGTATAGTCATGTGATATCCCCTCCTCTTGCTTATTATATTTTGATTTTCATGCATATATTTCAATGAGGACATTGTAATGAATAGGCATGGGGGGTGGACATTGCATGTCTTATGTTTATGTCTGAAAAAGAAAAATTTCATTTAGGCATAAAGAATTTTTATTAAGGTTTTATTAGGGATTTATTCTTAAGTTGATTCCTGAGTTTAGAATCCAATATAAATTCACACTTACACGTAGAATTTGCAATGGATACTCTGTGAAGACCGATAAACGTCTTTAGTTTGTCAAGAAGAAGCAATGCTTCTTCTCCTAAACCTTTGGATAGTAATTAGGAGTCAGGCAAACTATTTTCTAACAGATCCACCGAACAAGTTTGAGGTGAGAGTAGAAAGTCTACTGGTGCTCTAAGGCTAGTATGATGAATCTTAAGCTCTGGATAATGAGATAATGATACTCGGAGGTAGGCATAGTTTTCACTCTCGATTTCTGCATAGAAGTTCTTAGTGTGAATCTCTTGAGAGCCACCAAATAAGGAAAATACGCAGAGAGCGGGTTCTGATAAAACTAGGATAGAGGTGGATGGTCACGACCATCCTTTATGAATCCTTGGTTGAAGGAGGGTATTAATGTCAAGGTCAAAAATATACTATCCTATCCATTCCCTTCCGGGTGCCGAGAATAGGCACTTCCACCAAATAAGCCACCCGATATCCTCTTGAACACCCATAATCCTGAATAATGCCTCCTGAATAAAAGTTTGTGTGCTGCATTGAGTTAGTATATATTTGGATGCGAAAAAAAAAGAAAAAAGAAAAAAATATATATATACACAAAAAGAAATTTAGAAAAAAGAAAAATAAAAAAAAAAAGAGTTTATGAATTAGAATTTATTTCTAGTGTAACGAGGCAACAACACCTACCACCGTCATGATCCACCAAATAGAGCCTTGACCTACTTTTTTGTATTTTTGGCCGCCTGAATATGGGCTAAGGAATTCTGACTTAGTCTTAGAGTTATCAGAACCTAATCAAAGTGTTAATGCCAGGAGAGACCACCAAATATACTGATAAATCTGGTAAGATTGTGAGCTCAAAAAGAAAGAAAAGATAAGAAAAAGAAAAAGAAAAAGAAAGAGAAAGAAAGAGAGAGAATGAGTACAAAGGAACTAAAGAGAGCACAGTTTCTCACCTCTCTCTGAGTTGAATTATTTTATAATCTGGAAATCTAGGTTCTAAGGTACTAGTCTACATGTAGCACCAGATGAGTGTGAGCCACCAAATACAAATCTACTTGACTCAGAAATCTTCTACCTAAGCCAAAAGCCAGAGTTGAATATACAGGATACTTTATAACCCCGAGAGAAGAAGTTTGCCTATCCCAATAGATTTTTACTAAGGGTCAAGTAAGAGCTTTAGATGAGGATTGGCTTTCACTTAGATCCGTTGTATAGGCTACAACAAAACATAATCATGATTATCTACATTGCTAAAGCTTTGGATGAAAACAAAAGACATACACCACTAGTCAAACTCTTGATAAAAATTACTCATGTAGGACTACTTTGCATTTAGTCATGCATTTGCTAAGGACTAGCAAGATTTGGCATGGGGGTGTGACTACACAGCAATCATGCAACCTAAATCATTGAATTAAGTTAAATTCTAGCATAACTTAGGAATAATGCATTCATAGGCATCGTAATATGCACAATAGCTAGTTTATTAGTCATATATATAATATCATCATTTTATGACCTAAAAGAGATGATTTTAATCGTAGATGATTCAAAGCCGCGGATGACAGATCAGACCGGACAGATCTAATCAGAACGACGATGGGAGTCCAATGCTTCCGAAATACTCTCGATTAGATAACCAGGGCATCTTGTATAGTCCATAAAAGAATAGAGATCATAAAGCCAAGAGACAAAGATCCAAGCCTTAGATGAAGAATCCAATTACACGAATGAATCCGGATCGACGATTGCAGTCCAACGACACAAAAATCAACTCTATCGGAGCCCTACATCACCAAATAGAATGAAAAGAGGATTGACGGCCATGATGGCACCACGTGGAGCCATCACAATCGCTCCCTCACCACCACCCCATCTAGGAAGGCCACCTCGCACATTGTTGGCCATTGGATCTTCATCCAATGGCCACGAGCGTGTCACATCGACAGTGATGGGAACATCATCATGAGCCCTAACTAGCTCATTTTGACCCAGAAAAGAGAACAAAAGCTCCTACATAACCAATTGGAGGTCCTAACTCAATGAATAACCATTCTGAGAGAAATGGAAGAAACAAGAGGTAAAACTGTAATTTTACCATTGCAGTACAACAACGGGATTTCTCATGGGCTAAACACAGGTCAAATGGTCTTAACAAGATAAAAAGTGGGTTGGTTCAAACAGAAAAGGGCTCATGTGAATTCTAGGAATTAAATGACTTCTTGTAACCATAAAATAGACCCACTTAATTTGACAAGGTTCTGTTCAAGATAAAACTCACCTAAACCCTCTAAAAATCATGTAAAAATATACTCTAGGGTTTAAAATCTTCAATTTGGCCCTTAGAGCCTATTTTTACCTAAATTGGGGTCTTAGTCAAATGTTTACCCTAAATTGGGTTTTTCTGCAAATTACCAGTCAAACGTGGTCAAACCCAAAATCCAACTTCACCATTGGATTCCTTAGGTCCAAATTAGGTTTTTACCAAAATTTGGACCTAAGGGGAATTCACCTTGACCTACTTTGCAAACAGGTCCAGCCCAATTACATTTCTACCCCTAACTTTTGAAAACTTCTGTAGAAATCCCCCTATCTTTATCTTCATTCTTTGCAATTAGGTCCCTCCACCATTATTGCAGAGGGAATCCTACTCCAGCGAGGTTTCGAGGGAAAGATCTCCCTAATTCCTTAGAGAATCCCCTTCAAAATTGAAAGGGAGATTCCCTGAGAAATCTCCAGTTTGAGCACAATTCCAAGCTCGATTTTGTGTCCAATCTCTCATGCGAATGCATGAGAGATTTGGGTCTCATTTGACCTTCTATCTTCAGCGAGGTTGCCATACCTGGAAACTTGGCTTCCAAGTAGGAAACCTTCCTCCAGAGCCTATAAAAGCAAACCCCAAAGCCCTCTGCATCCTTCAAGCTTGAAATTGGCTTGAGCAACCCACTATTTCGTCTCTTCCTCCTCTGGTCAGTAATTGAACAAGCTCTAGTGACCCCCCTCTCTCTCTTGTCGCTCTGCCATAATACCAGTGGCAGGGTTCTCTTCATCTTCTTTGTCCGTGTCGTGCCGCACCAGCCGACTTCCTTGCAGCCCCTTCGTCGTCGCCGTCCTCCTCCACTAAGTACTTCATCTCCGGCGATGGCAATACGAGTCGGCCTCCTTCTCTGCATCCCCATTCTTGTCCCTATGCACAAGAAAGTCCTTTCTCTGTTCCCATCATTTTTCTCTCTTTATTTCTTCAAAACACTCCTCGACGCATGCTATCACCCTCACCTTCCTCATCTCCAGCCAGACCTCTGGTGAGGCGTTCCTGCTACTCCATGCCTCCATTTGCCTCGCCAACTACCCCATAAGCATCACCACACTACACTGACCATAAACCCTCGCTCCACTCACCATGCTACACCCCCAGAACTCCCCCCGAACACACCCACTTTCGCGCACACAGGGTGCCCTAGGCACGCACGCTCCGACCACCCCACGCCACGCCGACCCTCGCACTACCTTCGTCGTGTCTAGGCGAAGCTGTCTGAACCTTCTGACGAGCCTGCAAGGCCATTTTCATGGTTGATAGGTTTAGAGGCCCGCCGCCATTAATGCCAACAAGGAGCTTGCTTGGGAGCTTCCCCCAGGTCGCCTCGCTCCAAGCTACAGGTCCCAGGTCACGCTTAATCTCTTCGCACACAACCCCAGCCAAGCGATTGGCACTAAAGACCCCACAGCTGCTGCAATCAAGGAGACTCCTACTGTGGGCGTTTGCAATGGAAGGTGGGACAACATAGTCCCACCTCGGAAAATCTTGAGAAGGCACCGTGAGATAAATTGCAAAAGTGACATAGTGTTCGGTCAGCCTGGATAGGTTGTTAATATGGGCATTTTATCATTGAAATGTGTATAGTGGTTAACCTAATTCGGACCTAACCATCTCTTTACAAAATTTTTAACCTGGCCTAATTGATTTTATCCTGTCACTTTTAGGCCCAGGGTCAAACTCAAGGAAGTGGGGTTCAAGTCGAGTTTCTACATTTTCCTTAAAACGCGTCTCTTCCGTTCATTTATTCTGTTTTTGGTGTTTTTCTTATTTAGATTTTTTTTCTGGTAATCCTTGTCCTTGAGGCACACCCTCAAAATTGTGTCCTTGGCTTTTAGCCAAAACAGAGTTCCAAAATGAGTCTTGCTACTCGCAAGACGGGATACCTGCAAGTCAAAGATTATCTTTTCTCTTTTATGTTTTTTTTTTTTATCTTTTTACTAAGAGAGAAGCTAACAGACATAAAGTAAATATAGTATCTATAGATATATATATCTATATGTAGTATATATATAAAGGGGTGGGGGTGGAGGTGGTGATGGAGTGTAGCACTGTGTCGGGTTGGTCGTCATCTAGAAAGACGCAACCAACACGACTAGGTGCCGCGTGGAGTGTGGATGGATGATGGATGATGTATGGGTCCACGCTTTTTGTACGGGTGTACCGGAAAATATCAGCAACTGGTGCAGATATTTCCGCGATACAGCGTATAGTAAATAACGTGAAAATATATGTACATATGTATGTATATACGTAAATATATCTATATATATATAAATGTATAGGTATATATGTATATATATATATAGGTGTAGATGTATGTATATATATATATATGTATGTTTATATGTATATAGCTATGTATATATGTATATAAGTATATATATATAATACTATATAGATGTATATATATATGTATATAACTATATGTATCTAGATATATATATAAATATATATATATAAATATATAAATATATATATATATATATATATGTATATAGATATGTATATATATATATGTATATAGATATGTACATATATATATGTATATATATATAAGTATATGTATAAGTATATAGATATATATATAAGTAGATATATATATTATATATATATGTATGTATACATAACTATATAGATATACTATGTATATAAGTATATATATATATATATATATATATATATAGATATATGTATGTATGTATATATTTATGTATGTATATATATGTTACTATATATAACTATACTTATAGTGTAAGTGTGTGTGTGTGTGGGTAAGTGTGAGTGTAGGTGTGTGTACGTTGGTGTAGTGTGTGCTGTGAGTAAAAAAGAGAGAGAGAGCGGGAGAGAGAGAGAGTGGGCGGGAGAGATCGCGGAAGGGACGAGTTAAGTCGTCGGTGGATGGCGGCAGACGTCTGGAGCCGTGTCTTCTGGAGAAGGCGGCGGACGTCTGGACGTCGCGGGTGCGGGCGCGCGCCTTCGCGTAGGGTTTCTGCAGGCCGACACGAAGACGACGAGCGAGCGATGCGTGGAGGAGCAAATGTGGAGGAGGGTCTGCGGGCAGTCGTGTTGGGGTGCGGAGGTTGGCAGGGGACGGCGAGAGGGCCTGGCCGGCCGCTGCAGTGCACGCAGCAGTCGGTCGCGGGTGCAAGGGCGGAGGTGACAGAGCGGAAGACGGAGGCGGCGAAGGGCCCTACAGGCACGTGCTGAGGGCCGAGCGCCTGCGGGGAAGGTCACGGAGGAGGCGGGGGGAGCTGCTGCTGCCGCCGCGGTTTGGCTACTGCTGCTGCTGCTTCAAGCTTCGGACCTTGAAGCGGCAGCAATGGCGTGGAGACGAAAACGAAAAGAAAAGAAAACAACACGCCCACCAGCTTGTTGAAGAGCTGGGCGGTGGTGTTCCCACTGTGGTGGTGTGCACCACAGTGGGTTCTCCTGCTCGCCGGGTGCCTCCTCGAAGGAGGGCCGACGTATGGGAGGGGAGAACGGTGGAGAGGAAGGTGGTCTGCGGGTTTTCTTCCTGCAGCCGGGTGTGTGTTCGCGAGGAAGAAGCTGTGGCTTCTTATAGAGGAGGAGAGCATGGTGGGGAAGCATGGCCGCAGCAGGGGGGAAGGGTGAGGGAATGGCAGGCGCAGGGAGTGGCGTTGGCAAGACGTGCAGCTGCAGCATCGCGTGGAGTGCATGAAGCCGTGGGAAAAAGAAGGACTGCGGGAAGAGAAAAGAAAGAAAGAGGAAATAAAAACTAGAGAGGGGACTTTTTGCAAAGAGGCACTTGAGACAAAATGTAAATATGCAAGCCATTGTTTTATTCTCTTCTCCTCTCAATAAAATGCATGAATGCAAGTGTTTTTACAAATGCAACTATAGAATCCTAATATGCATAGCTAATGCTAGAAAATAGCACAAGAAGGCATTATTACAGGCATGATTTGAGGTGCAATCACATAACCTCTTCGCCTCCTGACCACGGGGTGAGGTCCCACTCACTCCTCTCACAGCCTTATCCGCGGCACTGCCCACGTGGATTTGGCTTGACCCGTATACTCGATCTGCACTCCTCGCCCACCACCGCACGCCGATGGGCTTACTCCCCGGCGTGCGTACCCGATTGGATTACTTGAGAAGCGGCTCTGGGAGAGCGAACCTGAAAGAGAAAGAGGAAGAGAGATCATGGGGGTGGGTACGGGTAGGTTTTGCTCTCTCATAGGGAAGGAGAAGAAGAAAAAGCTAAGGAAGAAGAAGGCGGAAGCCAACGGATGCTAAGGAAGGAGAAGGCAAGGACTGAAGAAGAAGCTGAAGGGCTGAAAGAGAAAGAAAAGGAGAAGAATGGAAAGAGAGGAGAAGAAGAAGCCAAGAAGAAAGAGGAACCGTAGAGAAAGAAGAAGAAGACAAGGGCCAGAGTAGCTAAAGGCAAAAGAAGCACAGGCATGAAGAAAAGAAAAGAAGAAGAAGGAAGAAAATTGCAAGAGAAAGAAAGAGATCAGAGAAAAAGAGAAGAGAAATAGCACTGTAGCAATCACAAGTTTAAGATGTCTGATTTACAAAATCAAATGTCCATTTTTTGTGCTCTTCATATACATTGATATCCAGTGTTTACATTTACATTTTTGCATTATAACTCTGATTTTCATTGCCTATTATTTTTAATTTTAAAGTTGTGCTCTTGATTTTTAAACCCCAATTTGCTCCCTATGTTCGACCTCGGACTTAAAACTTCGAGTAATAAAAATTTATTTGTTTTCGAGCAACTTCAACTATACTACGACGCATTGATTTTAAAACATTGATCTCGCCCATTAAACTTTTTGGCGCCATTACCGGGGAGCAACGGGCGATTTAGAAATCTTGATCACAAGTTCTGATTTGGTACTAACTTGATATATCCCTTTTGTTGTGATTGTTTCAGGGGAAAAGATTCAAAGGAAGACAACTGCACAGCAAACACACCCGGGGAAGGTAATCTTTGATTAGCCCTTTCTTTTAATCCCCTCATTCTGAAAAGGAAAAACAAGATAAAAGTCAATTAGGGCTACCTGCTTTCCATCTTTAGCTAAATCACCAAAGTTTCTTGATTTTGAGTTCAACAACAAATCTTGATTTGTGCATCCATTTAAGGTAACTAGGGCTACCACCTTCTTGATTGAGCCCTCGATACCATATTTTTGGCAACTAAATTGGGCTAAAATTAGAGCCAAATTAAGGATTCCAATTTAGGGTTTTACAGACACATCTTTCTAAGCAAAGAATCAACTATTCCAAAAAGAGGCGTGCCTGAGCCTTGGTTGAAAAGACTTATTCAAGAGAAACCCTAAAATTCAAGCTCTTTATTTCACTTGAATCCTAAAAGAAAGGACCTAAAGTTTCTCAAAGGACAAATAGGTGAAGTTGACCCCCTTGTTGGGTCAACCAACCTTGGAATTAGGTCACTTTTGCATCTCAATACATATAAAGTTCAAGTGGAATCCTAAGCACCTTTGATCTTAAATAAAAGTGGTAGACTTAAGAGGTCAAAGTCCCCATTCTGGTCTACCTGGAATCTCAGTGACAAGAGAGGTCGGGTGGGGGAAACCATGTAACTTGTGGGGATGCTCTACCGTGTAGGGGTCTTTGCGGGACTCTCCCTCTCTAGTTGCCCAGGTATTTCTCAGGTGAACGGCTTTTCTGACTAAGGGGTATCATCCGCCTCGAACCTCTATAGTCATCCAATTTTTTGGGTGTCTTGATTGGGTCCAGCACATTCTACTCTCATCCAAACCATCAATGCATGTTTGGTAGGATGTCCTTAAGACCTCCTTTAGTGATCCACTCTCGCCTAGGCCAAGCCTCGACGTCTATGTTTATGCAGTAACCCCACCACATAGACATCTCCTTTGATTCATTGGAACCCAATTCTCCTTCTTCCATCATCATGGCACAACCAGTTGAAGAAGAGAACAATCTTGAACACCAACTCTAGCGCCTGAATGATCTATTTCAAAACTTTGTGAACCCGCCGTAGCTTCCTATTATGCGAGATCACTATAATCCCGCTACGGTGGCGATCGAACCTCGAGTCCAAATCCCAGCTGGAGGTCCTGATTTTGAACTCAAGCCCAACATGGTTCATGCTATTCCAAAGTTTCATGAGCTTAATTCTGAGGATCCCTTCTAGCACATCAAACAACTCAAACATTTGGCCCAGACCTTCAGGTCAGATGTTCAAAATCAGGATATTCTTCTTATGAAGATGTTTTCCTTCTCTCTCATGGACAAGGCAGCTCATTGGTATCAGACTTAGGCGCATCCAATCAACACATGGGTTGAACTGCAATCCGAATTCTTGAAAAAGTTCTTCCCAGTTGGTCGAACGAATGCCTTACACCACCAGGTCACACACTTCACCCAACAATCTAGAGAACCTCTTCATGAAGCATGGGACCATTTCCTGGACCTCATGTGAAAGTGCCCCCATCACGGAGTTCCTAAATGGGAGCAAGTCCAGTCTTTTTACCAGAGACTCCATGAAGATATCCACTTATTCGTCAATGCAACCTATGGAGGAAATATCATGGGTCAACACGAAGACACTGTGTAGGATATTCTCGAGAATATGTCCGAGAACTACATCAATAATGACTCCATGGGCTTATTCGATCGGTCAAATGCCCGTGCATCGATGAATCCAAGGGAAGCACTTGAGATGCAGGGCCTGTCCGCATCCGTCAACTTTGAACTGATGGCCAGTCGGTTGGACAAGGTCTCTATCATCGAGAAGAAGATGGATGAGCTGACTCGACATCTGCAGTGAGCCACCTCTGCGCGAAACCCGTTTGCACAGCCATCGCTTAGGAGGGAAACTGTGCATAACATCTATCACCAATCTTCTTTGGGGATGGACCCGTATCCAACCCCGTCTGACTCTACGACTAGAGGAAACTCTGATCCAACCTACTCTAGTTGGGGGAACTCTGAACCCTCGTATTCTGACTTTCCCAAGGTTCCTCAGACCTGCGAGGACCTCAACGCCATCTAGAATGACCCATTCTCTAATACCTATAACCCTTGATGGTGGAATCATCCCAACTTCCTGTGGGCGGGAAATAATCAGAATCAAAGACCACCATATCAATCCCATCCACAAGCTCCTCGTCCATATCAGCCACCTCAGCCTCGGCCCAACCCCACCTATCAATCTGGGCCAACCCAAACAGATTAAATGACTCTTATCCTTTAGACTCTGGCTGACATTCAGAAGACGAATGCAGCTATGCAAAAATAGCACAAGGATGAGATCACAGAGGTTCGCAATCAACTCACCTAGATGGCGAATTCCCACCTACCTGGCACACTCCCTTCGCAACCTCTAACAAATCCAAATAACGTGTCAAACCAGAGGCACGTTATGAACCCCAATCCAAGCCAAGCCCACATGATTTATCAGGCCCCTTCTGTTCCATCACCCGATAGGATGGAAGCTTCGACGTCTTATGCGGGATTTCAACAGCAGCCACCTATTTTACCTACCCCAAACCAAAACCAGCCTGGACTGAATACTGTAACAACCTGTAGTGGTAAAGCAACACAAGACCCACCTTATCCAAGCCACTCTCAGCCTGGTAGTAACCCATGCCCTAGGATAGTTATCCAGGACACCCCTATCCCAGATCAAGAACCTAGGCCTATTCTAGAGGAACCAACCAAGGTTCCATTTCTCGAGGCCTTGACCAAGGGAAAGAAGACAAACAAACCCGTGGCTCCTGAGGAGGATCTGGTCAAGCTATTTGAATAGGTCCATATAAACATCCCCTTGATGGATGCAATCTGCCACGTACTGGATTACGCATGATTTTTGAAGGACGTATGTACACCCAAGCGTAAGCTGCGAACCAAAAGTGGGAGTCCGATCGTACTGTCAGAGCAAGCCAGCTCTGTAATTTTAAGCAAACTCTCACCTAAGGCAAAAGACCCTGATACTCCCCTGATTTCATGTACCATTGGTGATATCCAATTGGACAAAGCTTTATTAGATTTACGTGCCTCCATAAACCTAATACCTACATCCCTCCTTGACCACCTTGAAGAATCTGAGCTTAAAATGACAGAGGTGACATTGCAGTTGGCTGACCGATCTATTAAGTCACCTAAAGGAGTACTCGAGGATGTCATCGTTAGGGTACCGGATTTTTATTTCTTGGTGGATTTTGTAGTCTTAGATATGGATGCTCCAGAAAACCCAAGGGATACACCAATTATACTAGGGAGACCCTTTCTGGCACTGCTAGGGATAATATAAATTGTGAGGGCCAAATTGAACTAAAATTCGGGAACCAAACACTGAAAATTGACATCTTTAAGGCCCAACAAGGGATAATTGGGAAGTTAAAGAACAAATATGTGATATCAAGGCCGTGGTTGATGAAACATATATTGAGGACAACCTGATTACTTCCGATCAACCATAAGAAGATCAAATCCCGTAATCAGAGGAGTCTGAATCTGAGTTAGGTACACCCATAGCTCCTTCCCTTGCTACTAACACACACACCCTGAATCGCCCGTTGCTGCTGATAACCCCGTTCTGGAACTCAAGCCTCTTCCCAACCATTTGAAGTACGTCTTTTTGGGTTCCAATCAGACGTTTCTTATGATTATCAACTCTAGACTCACACCTGACCGGGAATCCCATCTGATTACTGTTCTCCAGCAACATCGTAGAGCCATTGGATGGAGTCTTGATGATTTGACTGGTATCAGTCCCTCTTACTGCACGCACTATATCTACACCGAAGAGGGCACACGACCTTCCCGTGAAATGCAGAGACTGAATCCTAATCTGCAGGAGGTCGTGAAAAAGGAGATCATCAAGTGGTTAGATGCAGGGATCATCTACCCAATCTCCGACAGTTGGTGGGTGAGTCTAATCCAGGTTGTGCCTAAGAAGGAAGGACTCACCGTTATCACGATTGAAATCGGAGAAGTCATACCAACCCATGTGGCGAACTCATGGAGAGTCTGCATTGATTACAGAAGACTCAATTCCTTCACGAAGAAGGATCATTTCCCACTACCGTTTATTGATCAGATCCTTGAGAAACTAATGGGAAATAGGTTCTTCTACTTTTTGGATGGGTACTCCAGTTATAACCAGGTGGCAATCCATCCTGAGGACCAAGAAAATACCACTTTCACCTGCCCCTTCAGGACGTACGCGTTCTGAAGGATGTCGTTTGGTCTCTGCAATGCACCCGCTACTTTTCAACGGTGCATGCTTGCCATATTCTCAGATATGGTAGGTGATTATCTGGAAGTCTTCATGGATGACTTTTCAGTATTTAGAGAATCATTTGATGATTGTTTCCTGCACTTGGTCCAAATCCTCAGGCGATGCATTGATGTGAATCTGGTTCTTTCCTAGGACAAGTGCCATTTCATGGTGCCTGAAGGAATTATCCTAGGACACCTCATTTCAGAAAAGGGCATCCAAGTTGATTGAGCCAAGGTGAACTTGATTTCCAAACTCCCTATGCCTAGCTCAATCAAGGACATCCGATCTTTTCTGGGGCACATTGATTTTTACAGTAGATTCATTCCTGATTTCTCAAAGATCATGCGCCCCTTGACCACTCTACTTTCTAAGGATGTACCTTTTGAAATCTCCAAAGAATGCACTCAAGCATTTGAAATCCTCCGTGATCGAGTTACCCAAGCCTCGATCCTACAGTCCCCTGATTGGTCTCAACCCTTTGAGATCATGTGCGATGCATCTGATGTCGCTGTAGGAGTGGTACTCGGGAAAAAATTGACGGGAAACCCGTGGTCATCTACTACGCTAGCATGACACTTGATGAGGCTCAATGTAACTACATAGTTACTGAGAAAGAGCTGCTAGCCGTAGTATTTTCCTTGAAAAAATTCAGATCTTATCTCTTGGGTTCCCGTGTTATCATTTACTCGAATCACACAACTGTGAGGCATCACCTTGAGAAGAAGGATGCGAAACCTCAATTAATCTGTTGGATCTTGCTATTGCAAGAGTTTGACCTCGAGATTCGTGATAAAGCAGGAAAATAGAACGTGGTAGCTGATCACTTGTCCTGCCTTCCTTTTGAGATCATCGACCTTCTGGACCCATCACGGAACATTTTCCTGATGAGCACCTTCTGACTATCACTACAGGGCTTCCATGGTTTGCTGATATAGTAAACTACCTGGCATCACATCAGATCTCGTCCAATTGGCCAAAGGCCAAAAAGGACAAATTGCTTTCCGATGCCAAGTATTACTTCTGGGAAGACCCATATCTTTTCCGTATTGGTGTTGATCAAATCATTCGACGATGTGTCACAGAAGCGAAAATTCAAGACATATTGTCTTTCTGCCATGACCAGGCATGCGATGGACATTTTTCATGTCATAAAACTGCATCGAAAGTCCTCCAGTGCGGCTTCTATTGGCCCACAATTTTCAAAGATGCGTACAATCACTGTAGGACATGCACTTGTTGCCAGACATTGGGTAACATGAGCCACCGTGATATGATGCCTTTACAGTCGATTCTGGTATGCGAAATCTTCGACATATGGGGGATTGATTTTATGGGACCCTTCCCTATTTCGGATGGCTTCGAGTACATTTTACTCGCTGTTGACTACGTGTCCAAATGGATCAAAGCCATTCCGACTTGAACCAATGATCATAAAGTGGTTATCAAATTCATTCATTAGAACATCTTTTCATGGTTCAGGATTCCACGTGATATAATTTCTGATGGAGGGACCCATTTCACTAAAGCTCAGTTCAGGTCACTGATGACCAAATACAGGGTGTCACACCGAATCTCTACTCCATACCATCCCCAAACTAATGGTCTAGCTGAGCTATCAAATCAGGAGATTAAGAAAATCCTCCAAGTTACTATTCGACCTGGCAAGAAGGATTGGTCATCCTGACTTCCGGAAGCTTTGTGGGCTTATAGGATCACCCACAAAACCAATTAAGTATGTCTCCCTTCATATTGGTTTACAGGAAGGCATGTCACCTCCCCTCAAATTGGAGCATAAAGCCTATTGGCAGTACATAACTGCCACCCAGATCTTTCTAAGGTAGGAACCCATAGAAAGCTTTAAATGAGCGAGATCGATGAATTACGCCATGACGCGTATGAGAACTCATGAATTTACAAAGAGTGGGTTAAGGCCTTTCACGACAAGCACAAATCCAGAAGGATCTTCCATTCTGGTCAAAAAGTCCTACTCTTTGATGCCAAGTTTAAACTGTTCCTAGGAAAACTACGATCAAAATGGATCGGACCCTACCTTGTCCGATGAATTTATGGAAATGGAGCCATTGAGATCAGTCCACTCAGCCACGATTCAAAACCTTTCATAGTGAACGATCAGAGACTCAAACCGTTCATTGACTTGACC
Organism: Thalassia testudinum; assembly: GCA_037157565.1. Classification (NCBI taxonomy): domain Eukaryota; kingdom Viridiplantae; phylum Streptophyta; class Magnoliopsida; order Alismatales; family Hydrocharitaceae; genus Thalassia; species Thalassia testudinum. The sequence continues at coordinate 11,353,282 of JAZHRO010000026.1, read as the reverse complement.
GATACAAATTTGGCTGAGATATCCTTTACCCTTCATTCTCCCTGAGCTCATTACGCCCAGTCGATGGTGTAAAACTCAGCACTTAATGGGAGGCAACCCGTCATTCTTGAAAAACCCTAAACCTTTCTTGACATTCCTATGCTGAATTCATATTGCACTTTAGGGTTCATCCATTAAAACAGCTGACCCCACCTCAGGTACCCATACCCGAGTTTAGAAATCGTTTATAACAATCACCTCAACCCGTTCGCACACCCAAAACCTGTTTTAATGAATGATCTAAGCTGAACTTGAACCCACCTAATTTACGAAGAGGACATTGCAAATTGTAGGCATGGGAGTATGAAAGTGCAAAACACCATGAAAACTCATCTCACAAGAAAAGGTTTCAACAAAAAAATCACATATCACAAAAAACACCAAAAAAAAAGAAAAAATCTTAAAAAAGAACAAAAAAATTTTGAGGGGAGAGAAAATTTAGGCCATACAAATCATGAGGAGAAAATGAGGAGGAAAAGTGAAAAATATCAAAAAATGAGCATAAAATGAAAAAGAAAAAAAAAGAGATAGTCATTAGTAAGAAATTAAGGGATTAACTGAAGTTCGAGACCATATCAAGAAAAAGAAAAATGAAGGAAAAAGTGCTAATGAGAGACAAAAGAGATTAGTAGGAATGCTGATCTTAGGCCTCTTGGGTTAGACTCTTAGGCTTAAAAATTCAACTATCTGCTAAGATCTGGATAGTCCTCAAGAGGTTGGGGAAAATGTGAAGCTTAAGTATTATGTCTAAGGCTTAGGGAGTATTCGGCCTTATTAACTGACCTTTGGTTTGCGGGACTTGGTAACCTAAGCACCCCATTCCACACACAGTTTGGTTCAGTGCGCATAATTATCAAAATGACGCAAAAGCGTTTAAATGTTCTAAAAAAGTCACCTAGATTAGGAGTGGCTGATCAACACAAGTTGATTTGGATGAGTTCCCAGCACGGAGAGGCGGGAAATTCCCCTCGAAGATGCGTAATAACATATCCTCTCCTCAGTGCTTGTCTCCTAGTATATTTACATATCCTACCGGGGGCATGTAAGCACCCTGTGCTGGTTCAGCTGCCATGGGCGGCATTATCACGAAATGTCGACTGCCAGGGTCTGGATTTAGCTACAGAACGTCATGGGCAGGATTATCTCAAAATCTCAAAAGCCAGGGTTCTGGGGGTTGCCATGGGTAGTACTATCAAGAAGCATCGATTGCCAGGGACCCTTCAAGGATTGATGATGGGGACGATGAATCCGATACAGACTGTGTTGAGAAGCCAATCCGAAGGTAGGAATAAAAAAAGAAAGAGAGAAAAAACTCTCCAAACAAAAAAATCCTATGTCCCTCTCTTACAAAAAATGCACTGCAAACTGAATCGAGGCTAAAATACATTACAAGCATAGGTGCTTTAACCGCAGAGTCCAACGAACCTTAGGATAGTTCCTGTGGGCCTTAAAAACCTTCACGGAGGACTGAGGCTAGAGCTGGTCAGGTCCGGATTTTGGTTGGTACTTGGGTACCTCTAGGCCTACTGTTAGCATTCTAACCTAATCAAAAAGAAAAGAAAAGGCACTCATTATAAACTCTGAACATCAAGGAATTCATGGTCTAGAACAGATGTTAAAACCTTAAAATTTTGCTAAGGGACTAGCAAAAGCTAGGCATGGGGGTATGATGGAAACACCATCATGAGCCCTAACTAGCTCATTTTGACCCAGAAAAAGAACAAAAGCTCCTACATAACCAACTGGAGGTCCTAACTCAATGAATAACCATTCTGAAAGAAATGCAAGAAACAAGGGGTAAAACTGTAATTTTACCATTGCAGTATAACAACGGGATTTCTCATGGGCTAAACATAGGTCAAATGGTCTTAACAAGATAAAAAGTGGGTTGGTTAAAATAGAAAAGGGTTCATGTGAATTCTAGGAATTAAATGACTTCTTGTAATCGTAAAAAAGGCTCACTTAATTTGACAAGGTTCTGGTCAGGATAAAATCCACATAAACCCTCTAAAAATCATGGAAAAATATCCTCTAGGGTTTATAACCTTCAATTTGGCCCTTAGAACCTATTTTGACCTAAATTGGGATCTCAGTCAAATGTTTGCCTTAAATTGGGTTTTTGTGCAAATTACCCAGTTAAACGTGGTCAAACCAAAAATCCAACTTCGCCATTGGATTTCTTAGGTCCAAATTAGGTTTGTACCAAAATTTGGACCTAAGGGGAATTCACCTTGACCTACTTTGTAAACAGGTCCAGCCTAATTACATTTCTCCCCTAACTTTTGAAAACTTCTGCAGAAACCCCCCTATATTTATCTTCATTCTTTGTAATTAGGTCCCTCCACCATTATAGCGGAGGGAATCCTACTCCAGCGAGGTTTCGAGGGAAAGATCTCCCTAATTCCTCAGAGAATCCCCTTTAAAATTGAAAGGGAGATTCTTTGAGAAATCTCCTCCAGTTTGAACACAATTCCAAGCTCGATTTGGCATCCAATCTCTCATGTGAATGCATGAGAGATTTGGGTCTCATTTGACCTTCCATCTCCTGTGATGTTGCTGTGCGTGGAAGCTTGGCTTCCAAGCATGAAACCTTCCTCTAGAGACTATAAAAGCAAACCCCAAAGCCCTCTACATCCTTCAAGCTTGAAATTGGCCTGAGCAACCCTCTATTTCATCTCTTCCTCCTTCAGCCAGTAACTCAGCAAGATCTAGCGACCCCCTCTCTCTCTCTCATCGCTCTGCCACAATACCAGTGGTAGCGTTCTCTTCATCCTCTACGTTTGTGTCGCGTCGCACCAATCGACGTCCTTGCAGCCCCTTCGTCGTCGCTGTCCTCCTCCACTGAGTACTTCGTCTTCGACAACGGCAATACGAGCCGACCACCTTCTCTGCATCCCCCTTCATCTCCCTATGCACAGATAAGCCCTCTCTCTGTTCCCATCATTTTTTTCTCTTTATTTCTTCAAAACACGCCATGATGCACGCTATCACCCTCACCTTCCTCATCTTCGGCCAAACCTCCAGTGTGGCGTTCCCGCAGCTCCACGCCTCCATTTTCCTTGCCATCTACCCCATAAGCATCGCCACACTCCATTGACCATAAACCCTCGCTCCACTCACCATGCCACACCCCCAAAACTCCCCCCAAACACACCCACTTTCACGCACACAGGGTGCCCCAGGCACGCACGCTCCGGCCACCCCACTCCACGTCAACCCTCGTACTACCTTCGTCGTGTCTAGGCGAAGCTGCCTGAGCCTTCTAACGAGGTCGCAAGGCTGTTTTCCTGGTTGACAGGTTTAGAGGTCCACCGCCATTAACCCCAGCAAGGAGCTTGCTTGGGAGCTTCCCCCAGGTCCAGGCTATAGGTCCCAGATCGGGCAGAATCTCTTCGCGCACAACCCCCGCCAAGCAATTGGCACTGAAGACCCTATAGCTGCTGCAATCAAGGAGACTCCTGCTGCGAGCGTTCGCAAATGAAGGTGGGACAACATAGCCCCACCTTGGAAAGTCTTGAGCAGCTGCCGTGAGATAAATTGCAAAAGTGACATAGCCTCTTCGCCTCCTGACCACGAAGTGAGGTCCTACTTACTCCTCTCACACCCTCGTCTGTAACACTGCCCACATGGATCTGGCTTGACCCGTATACTCGGCCTGCACTCCTTGCCCACCACCACACACCGGTGGGCCTGGTCCCGGGTGCATGTACCTGACCTAATTACACGAGAAGCGGCTCTGGGAGAGCGAGCTTGAAAGAGAAAGAGGAAGAGAGATTGCAGGAGCAGGTAGGGGTAGGTTTTGCTCTCTCACAAGGAAGGAGAAGAAGAAAAAGCCAAGGAAGAAGTGGGCGGAAGCTAGTGGACGCTAAGGAAGGAAAAGGAAAGGACTGAAGAAGAAGAAGCTAAAGGGCTAAAATTGAAAGAAAAGGAGAAGAACGGAAAGAGAGAAGAAGAAGAAGCCAAGAAGAAAGAGGAATCGTAGAGAAAGAAGAAGAAGAAAAAGACAAGGCTAGAGTAGCTAAAGGCATAAGAAGCATAGGCACGAAGAAAAGAAAAGAAAAAGAAGGAAGAAAGCTGCAAGAGAAAAATAGAGATCGGAGAAAAAGAGAAGAGAAATAGCACTGTAGCAATCACAAGTTTAAGACGTTCGATTCACAAAATCAGACATCCACTTTTGTGCTCTTCATATACATTGATATCCAGTGTTCACATTTACATTTTTGCATTATAACTCTGATTTTCATTGCCTATTATTGATGTGAGAGTATTTCGCTTGATTAAGAAAATAATAGAATGATATGTCATTGCAATTTATGTGGTGGAAATCTCTCAATGAAATATTAAAATAGATATAAATTTAAACCATGAAAAGAATGTCGTATCCACAGGGAGGAATAGATCCAATAAATTCATGAGTAGAGAGTTATAATGTTCGCAGACACCTTCGTGAAATCAATTCGATGAATATGCTACTCTAAATGGAACTTGTAATTTCATGAAATGTTCAAGGCTATTTATGTAATTTTCACATCAAGAATCAAGCTCCCAAAAGTATGTATATGATGCATGTGTAGTAGCATATCATGTAAGTTTGAATTGCCTGCAAATTTGAATTAAATTTCAATGTTAAATGATGCACATAACACAAGTTATGCAAATTCATGAAATTGTAAGTGCACCCATGCAATTTTCCCTGAATAAAATAATCCAATATTCAAGTGACAATGGTAGGAAATGTAAATTTTAATTCTTCCAAAAATGAAGGAAACTTCCACTCTCTTCTTTGCACGCGTGGAGGCGTGGTGGCTAGCTGACTGAAGCCCGGCGGTGGTATGTGGGAGAGAGATGGTCGCGATGGCGGTGGAGGCACGGCCGGAGGTGGCTGGTGGTGGTCAGCTGGAGGAACGATCTTTGGTGGCAGTGCATGGGAGAGACGATGATCTATCGTGGGCGGCTGTGGCCTTGCGTGGAGGTGGAGGCTTCAACGGTGAGGGAGTAGTGAGTGTGTAAGGACTGTCGGCGTGAATCGAGGAGGTTGGAAGAGGGTGGATGGCGTGGGAGAAGGACCTACATTTTGGATTCTTTGCTACAACAGGGGAGGCGTGGGAAGAAGAGGAAGAGGGAGTGGAGCGCGCAAGTGGCTGGAGCGCAGGTGAAGATGGACGTGGCTACGCGGAGAAGTTCTGCACTAAGCGGCACTGCTGAACGTGCGGTCAGCGTGTGGAACACAGGCGGGCGCATGGTGGCTGGAGCACAGGCGGGCGTGGTGGTTGGAGTGCAGGCGGGCATGGTGGCGCGCTGCGTGGCTCTCTAGAACGCGCAGGCAGCGCATGGAATGCAGGTGGGCGCATGGTGGCTGATGTGGTTGAGTGGTGAGGGGGTTCGCAGTGGCACCCTTGTGCACACTGAGAGGGCCACAGTGCGGGCGGCGTTCACGGTGCAAGCTCTCCTTCATGGTTGAAAGGAAGGGGAAAAACCTCCCCTTGGGGTCGGCCGTGCCTCTTTTTAACTCTTCTGAGTTTGTTTCTTCCGTCGAGATCCTCTCCAACAGATGGGCCCGTTTGAAGCGATCGTTGTTGGCCGCTGGTGGAAGCGCGAAGAGGCGAGTGCGATACGCTGAGGAGTTGTGCATCCTGCGGGAAGGAAAAAAATAAATTGGGTTATTTATGCAATTTATCCCAAATAATGTATGAAATGCATGTTACTATAATGGAATGTATAAATATGCATGCAAGCCTTTACTTATAAACTAATTTATTTATATATTCAAGTATGCTATGTATATGCAAATATTAATTTAATAATTAGACATTTAAGCATTTACCTAGCCCACAATTGTGGTCTCATCAAACACCCCTATGCCTAGTTTTTGCTAGTCCCTTGCAAAAGTAAAAAGTGATGGAAGTGACAAAGATTTCTTCTTTTCTTATTCCAAACAATTAGAGATCTAAACAATTGTGAAGTGATAATAGCCTAGAAAATAGATCCACGTGAAAAGCCAATTCGCATTGGGAGTTTGTACTTCACCCTTGGTAAATATTTCTATCGGGATAAGCAACTACTTTCCTCGGGGATAAAGTAGAAAATAATCTGTAATTTGACCCCGGCTTTTTGGCTTAAGTAGAAGATATCGAGTTGAATGGATTTGTATTTGGTGGCACACACTCATCTGGTGCTACATGTAATCTAGTACTACAAACTTTGGATCTCTAGACTATTAAACAAGTCAACTCGAAGAGAGGTTAAATAACCGTGCTCTCTTGATATTCCTTTGTGCTCACTCTTTTTCTTCTTTTCTTTCTGAGATCACAATCTCACCAGATTTAGTAAATGTACTCACTGTTTGGTGGCCTCACATGACATTCACACTTCAACTAAAGTCTTAGTAACTCTACAACTAAGTTAGAGTCCTCAGCCAGTATTCGGGCGATCAGAAATTCTGAAAGATAGGTATGGGTCATATTTGGTGGATCGCTATGGGTGTTTTTGTTGCCTCAGAAATATCGTCACGAAGATAAAACTATAAACTTGCTCTTTTCTTTTTTCTTTTCTTTTTTTTTTAATCTAATTGTTTCTTTTCTCTTTTTATGCTTCTTTTTATTTTTTTTTCTTTATAAATCAACATAACATGACGCAGACTTTTTTTTTATGAGGCATTATTAGGGATGATGATGGTCAAGAGGATATTGTGTGGCTTATTTGGTAGAAGTGCCTACTCCCGGCACCTGGATGGAATGGATAGGAAAAGCATATTTCTGACCCTTGACATTATTACCCTCCTTCAGCCAAGGACTCTATGAAGGACGATTGTAACCATCCACCATAGTCATAGCTTTATTAAGACTGAATCTCTGTGTATCTACCTTATTTGGTCACTCTCAGGAATTCACACAATGCACACAGGAACAGAGAGTGAAAACTATACCTAACTCTGAGGTATAATCATCTAATTGTCTAAAACTTAAGAGTCCTTACATTAGACTTAGCGCACCAGTAATCTCTCTACTTTCTTCTCATAAATATGAGGTGGATTTACTAAAAGATAGTATGCCTGACTCCCTGATTGCGCAGCAATCATAGGTCTTAATTGACTTAAATTAAGCTAAGACTTAGCATAAGTTAGGGTTATTCATGCATGCATACGCATTATCTGCATCTTTACTGCTTTCCTTTAGCTATGCATAAAATAATGTTATAATGTGCTGATTAAGTGTATTATGTCGATTGCAGGCAATAAGCAGATCTGGAGCTGGATCTGGAGCAAGATCTGAAATAACGGGAGTTGTGGCAGAGCTAGAGCAGAAGGCCTAGTTTATATGTAGGAATAATAACGTAAGGGGGTTAAAGGTTTTCTATTCTATTAAGTAGAAATAAAGCAGTAAAATGTGAAGAGCTTAGGTCCATCCTAGCCCTAGGATAGCCTAGAGACTTCCCCAAGCCTTAGCCACCCTTAGATTAGGTCACAACACCATAGGAAGCCCTAAAACCCTAGTTCCAACCCTTCTCTGGACGTCTAGATAAGTTTTAAGACGTCCAGGACCCTTAGCCAACTCGTGCACACTTCAAACCCACTTCTGCAGTGTTATTGGCGTCCATACACTTTGTTAGACGTCCAATTTCTGCAGAATACCCAAAACAGAACCCGAAACCCTTCCTGACTCTGATTGGACGTCCAGACAACAAGTCTGGACTTCTGATTTTTGAGTATAAGACGTCTGATTATATAATCAGACGTCTGATACTGCTCTCCAATTCCTGTTTTGAGATTTAAGCCTTGATCTTGGATCTCTAGGTCCCTAACCCAATTCCAACCCCATAGGAACCTAAATTAAGGTGCCCTAACCCTAATACATCACCTCTAGACCTCCCTAAGGACCTAATTAGGTCCTCACTAAACCCAATTGACTTGGATCTTAGTCAATTCCATCAGCCTATTCAATTGGACTCATTGAGTCCAATTGAGCCCTGATCTCAGCACACACTGTCTAATTGGACTCAGTGATAGTCCAATTGACCTAGACCTGACTTAATTGAGTTGTTTTACTCTCAATTAAGTTTCCACACACCCAATTAAACTTGTATTAAGTTTAATTGCACTTTACCTTAGTGAATTAGGGTTTATAACCCTAATTTGACACCTACCTTGACCTAAACCCACTAGAACCCAACCTAATCAACCTAGCCACCTAAGTTTCGACCCACACACACCCACACACACCCACACACACCATCCACACAAAAATATCTAGCCTAGAGTTCTCTAGAACTCTCTACCATGTGTGGTTGCCTTAGTTGCCAAAAATAGCAACCAAGAGCCATTCAATTTTTAGATCCACATTTGGTGGATCTAAAAACCACCATCCACCCTCTCTCTCTCACTCTCCCACGAGCTCCCACCATAGGCCTCTCTAGAGAATTCCATAATTCTCTAGAGAGCTTCCATTGGGTCTATAAAAAGACCCCATGGGTGGCCATTGGCACCCATTCACTCCCTTGGCAATTACTCTCCATTGGTGCCATTCACGCCACCTCCACTTAGCCACTCACTCCACCTCCATGAGCTCACTACCACCACCATGGAGGACACCATGCCAGGATGCTGGATCAACCCTACCTCTCTCCAAGGGTCGGCCTAAGCTACATTGGCCGCCCCTCATTCTCTTCTCAACCACTCCAAGGCCATCGGGGACCACCCCTGAATACCCTCTACTCTTTTAGCTCTAGATCATGCTTTCATAAGTTTTATTGCTTTCATTTACTGCTTGGTAGAGTAGTTTCTCTTCTCCCCCAATGATGCATGCGAAATCCCCCCGTCGATTCTTGTATGCAATCGTTTTCTGGTTGCTAGGTTTAATTTAAAGCATTCCTGTATAAGCTTTCCTCTAGATTTCATGTACAAACAACTCTCCCCCAATGAATGAATGAAAAATGCATTTATATATATATATATATATCTCTTTATGTGTTTGAAATCACCATGAGCTGAATGATTATTTTATTTGCGTGATTTAAGTGCATGTTCTTTAACCGCCTATATATTGCGCACCAGAATACTAAGTAGAGAGGCTTTAAGATCGATTTCAAAAAAAGAAACATGACTCCCAGAGACGAATGACCGGGACTCAAGTCTCGTTATTTTACAAAATAATATTTTTGACGAACGTTTTTGCGCGACTATACTACGATTTTCGACGACTTTCAAATGTGCGAAAATGGATTTTTGTCACTCCCTATTAACTGTCCAAGGGTTCAGTAGACTAAAAATGGTTATTGGTTTTCTTCAAAGATCCATTACCCAATCTACATGCAAGTGATGTAAATGTACTGGATTCTAAACTTAAGAAATAATTAAAGAAGGAAAATCTTTAATGACACCTCCATGACAAAGATGTTTTGCTAAGGACTAACCAATTCAGCACAAGAAAATAAGAGATTTTTTTTTAAAAAAAAATCCTAAATGTATGCAAATATTTATAAATGCTATAAACATTCTCAGGTTATATCCCCCCATGCCTAAGATTGACAATGTCCTCATTGGAAAAAACGTAGACATAGAAGAATATCACTTGAGGAGGAGAGTGGGAGGAGATAAGGCTCCTTAAGCCGAAGTGCATCCAAAACCTGGCCATCTGAAAGAGTAATATAAGGTTTAAGTCGCTAGCCATTTACCTTAAAGCTTGCACCAGAAGTAGGGTTCCGAATTTCAATAGCTCCATAAGGGAAAGTATTGATAACAATGTATGGCCCATCCTAGTGGGACTTGAGCTTTCCTGGATATAAGTTAAGTCCGGAATTGAAAAGCCAGACCCACTGGTTGGGCTCAAAAGTCTTTCTAATGATGTGCTTATCATGGAAGACCTTTGTACGTTGCTTGTAAGCTTGAGAAGTTTCATAGGCTTCATAACAAAGTCCTCAAGCTCACTTAACTCTAACATACGTGCCTTTCCCGCTTTATCCAAATTCAAGTTAACATTTTTAACACCTTTCTGTAGACAAGACGGAAAGGAGACATGCCCAAGGGAGTCTTATACGCAGTTCTGTAGACCCAAAGAGCATCATTTAGTTTTTTAGACCAATCCTTACGATCGGGCCTGACAGTTTTTCCTAAAATTCGCTTAATCTCCCTATTAGACACTTCAACTTGTCCACTCGTTTGGGGATGGTAAGGTGTGGTTATCATATGGTTGACTCCCAAAATTTGGAGTAGTCTTGTGAAGTGTACGTTTATGAAGTGAGGTCCTCCATCACTTATGAACATCCTTGGGCACCCATACCAAGAAATGATATTAGCCTTAACAAAGCCCAAGACCACGGAATGGTCATTGGTTCGCATGGGTATGGCTTCTATCCATTTCGATACATAGTCCACAGCCACAAGGATGTACTCATATTCGAAGGACACAGGAAAGGGACCCATGAAGTCAATGCCTCAAATATCAAAGATCTCAACAGGGAGGATAGGTTGCTGGGGCATCTCATCCCTTTTTCAATTGGTTCCCGTCTGTTGGCACCGTAGACATGCACCCACATAAGTATGTGCATCTTAGAATAATGTGGGCCACCAAAATCCAGACTGAAGAACCTTATGGGCAGTCTTTTTCCCACTAAAATGTCCCCCAAAATTAAGGTCATGGCAAAAACTCAGAACACTTCTTTGTTCTTCATCAGGGACACAACGACGGAAAAGCTGGTCAGGGCCTACTCTAAAAGGCTCAGGTTCCTCCCAGTGATAAAATTTAGCATTAGTAAGAAACTTGTCTTGCTTCTGCTTGTCCCAAGTACTAGGAGTAATGCCTGTGACTAGATAGTTCACTATGTCAATGAACCAAGGAGTTTTGGCCTCCACGACCAATAGAGACTCATCAGGGAAAGCCTCTTGAATACCGCTAGCAGGGTTTGATGCCTCAATAGGGATCCTAGACAGATGATCTGCTACCACATTTTCAACTCCTTTGTTATCTTTAATTTCCAGGTCAAACTCCTAAAGTAGCAGAATCCAATGAATTAGGCAAGGTTTGGTGTCCATTTTAGCAAGAAGATGCTTTAAGGTAGAATGATCAGTGAACACCACAACCTTGGATCCCAAAAGATAAGACCAAAACTTTTCCAAAGCAAATACTACAGCAAGAAGTTACTTTTCAGTGGCCGTGTAGTTTTGCTGAGGATCTGTAAGGGTCTTGCTGTCATAATATAGCACATGAGGTTTTCCATCAACCCTTTGACCTCAGACTACTACTGCAAAATCAGAAGCATCGCACATTAGCTTAAACGGGAGGGTCCAATATGGTGCTTGGAGAATCGGTGCGGTAATAAGGGCTTTCTTTAAGACTTGGAAAGCCTCGCCACATCTATCATCAAAATCAAAGGAGACATCCTTCACTAATAGGTCACAGAGTGGCTTAGAGATTTTACTGAAATCTCTAATGAAGCGCCTATAAAATCCAGCATGGCCAAGGAAAGATCTAACTTGAAGAACATTGGCAGGAAATGGAAGCTTAGAGATGGAATCAATTTTTGCAGTGTCCACCTCTAATCCTCTTTCGAAAATTATATGCCCTAACACAATGTCCTACTGGACCATAAAGTGGCTTTTCTCCCAGCTAAGCACCAGCTTTGCATCTTTGCAATGGGTTAAGACTTTATCAAGGTACGAAAGGCATAGGTCAAATGACGAGCCATAAATGGAGAAGTCATCCATGAAAATTTCAACAAACTCGTCGATCATATCAGAAAAGATAGCCATCATACAACGTTGGAAAGTGGCAGGAGCATTACATAACTCGAATGGCATTCGACGGAATGCAAATGTGCCATACGGACTCGTGAAGGTGGTACACTCCTGATCGTCAGGAAAAATGGCTATCTGATTATACCTAGAGTAGCCGTCAAGAAAACAGAAGTACTTGTTCCTCACCTGTTGTTCCAAAATTTGATCGATAAACGGTAAGGGGAAATGGTCTTTCTGGGTAGCCGTGTTCAAACGGCAGTAATCAATACAGACCCTCCAACCAGTTGAGGCTCTAGTGGTCACCAGCTCTCCTTGGTCATTCTCTTCCACAGTGATTCCTGCCTTTTTGGGTACTACTAAAATGAGATAGATAATCCCTGCATCCAGCCATTTCAGAATCTCCTTTTTAACAACCTCCCGCATATTTGGGTTGAGCCTTCTCTGCATGTCTCAGAAAGGTTTCATGGACTCATCCGTGTATATATGATGCACGCAAAAGGGAGGGATCAACACCCTTAATATCAGCAATTGACTAGGCAATTGCTTCCTTGTGCCTTTGTAAACACTCAAGCAGAGCTCCCTCCTGCGATTCAGATAATGCAGACGAGATAATAACGGGGTGCGTGTCATTAGGGACAAGGAAAGCATATTTTAATGTGCTCGGGAGGGGTTTCAACTCCAACTCAGGAGCCTTTTGGATTGAGGGTTTAAGTTGAGATGTCCTCACCTCAGGTAGCGGGTCTACCTTCACGGTTCAGGGTGGAGACAGCGACTCTGTGTGTATCCCCAGCAACTCTTCTAATTGTGGTATTTCCCTTTCAGTTTCTTTAATAATCAGAGGATGGTCCTTAGATATGACCTTTTGAAGGGGATCTTTACATAGGAGTGCTGGAGTAGTCTCTTCAATTATTTCATCAATGGCCTTAATCTGAGAACAATCTTCAAATCCAGATTGCTTGTAAGTATCAAAAACATTCAACCGGATCTTCTTGTTCCCAAAGCCCATTTTAAGTGCTCCTGATCTACAATTGATAGAGGCATTGGCTGTGGCCAAGAAGGGGCATCCCAGAATAATGGATGGCATTGTAGGCTTATTAGATGGGTTAGTATCTACCATCAAAAAGTCAACAGGGAAGAAGAAGTCCTCCACTCTCACAAGGACATCTTCCAGCAGTCCTTGTGGTGTCTTAAGTGATCTGTCTGCGACTTGGAGGATGACTGGACTAGGCTTTAACTTGCCTCCTCCCAAAAGATCGTAGACAGAGCTCAATAAAATGTTCACCCCCGCACCTAGATCTTGCAGAGCCTCGTCAATGTGTTGGTTACTTATAACCACTGAAATATACGGGGCCCCTGGGTCTTTCATTTTGGGGGGTGTTCCATGTTGGAGAACTGAGCTAACATGGTCAGGCAGGATGACCTTGGTTTGGACCTGTTTCCTAGATCGGCACTTTTGGGTGCACAGGTCCTTCAGAAACTTGGCATAGGACGGGATCTGTTTGATAGCTTCCAACAGAGGCAAGTTGATCTGGACTTTCCTAAAAGTGTCCATAATCTCCTTCGTCCTATCCTTGGCTCCAAGCGAGCCAATAGAAGATTCCCCAGGAGCAGATAGGCACTCTGGATAGGGCACCCTCGGCTTCTGGGTAGAGGGGTCATCATGGCAGGAGAGGGGTGGTGGAAGGACGACATCCTCATTGTGGGTGATTTCAAGCGAGGGAGAGCAATGTTGCTCTTCCTCGGTGGAGATGGAAGTTGGGTCGGGTGTAGAAGGGGAATTCTGAGACGTAACCGTAGGAGTGTTATCAGGCCTGTCAATCTTCTTTCCACTCCTCAGCACGGTCACAGCTTGGGCGTGCTCCTTGAATATGACCCCCTTGCCCTTAGGGTTCTCCTTAGAAGATCTAGGTAGCTTCCCTAGATCACGTTGCCTAACTGCCTCAGTAAGATGACCAATTTGGGATTGCATATCAGTAATCATCTTATTTTGAGATTGGATGACCATATTCTGATGCTCTTGCATCGCTTTCATCATTGCTTTAAGTTCATCCATCTCAGAGAGCATATTCTGAGGAGGGTTTTCATAAGATGGTTGGTATATGGGTTGGGGAGGTAAGGGTCTTGTATTCCCTGAGTTAGAAGCATCACCTTGCTTCCAAGAGAAGGTTGGATGGTTCCGCCACCTCGGATTATAGGTATTGGAATAAGGGTTATTGCGAGGAGGTGGGTGGAAACCTTGGGCCGCATTCAAGTCGACCTGAATCAACTCAGGGAATTGATTTTCCTAGTGGCACTTCGCAGTGGTATGCGTTGTGCTTTGGCAAATGGAGCATTCACTTGAAGCCTGAAAGATAGAGGCTACTTGCAGGTTCATGTCGGGGTTTGCTAAAAGCCTATCAAAGTTTTTATTCAATAATTAAATTTGATAAGCCAAATCTTGAGAAGCCCCAGCTTCATGGGCCTCTATCATCCTCTACAAGATTGATGGGTTTCTTTCTTGATAGGTAGAGGACAAATGTATGGAGTTGTCGCTTAATGTTTTAAATAATGCCCAGGCTTCATCCTTGGTTCTGGTCATGAAGGTTCTTGCACAGGCTGCATCGATGGTTTGCCTATTCCTTTCAGATAATCCGTTATAGAACCTTTCAACCAACTGCCATCTTGGCACCTGATGATGGCGGCATAACCTAAGAAGGTAATTAAAGTGCTCCCAAATCTCATGAAATTGCTCCCCTTCCTGTTGAGTAAAACCCATAATCTCTCTTCTGTAATGGTTGGTCTTACTCATAGGAAAATACTTTTTCAAAAATTCTCCCTTAAGGGTGGCCCAATTATTTACCCTTGTATCGAAAGTATGATACCAGTGCTTGGCCTTATCCTTTAGGGAGAACGGAAATAGAGTCCTCATCAGGGCTTCATCAGTAAAGCCCTGGAGCTTCACCGTGGAACAGACCTCGGTGAATTCCTCTAAATGCCGGTAGGGGTCCTCCCTAGTAGTACCATAAAAGGAGGGCAACAAAGATATGGTACTGCTCTTGATCTCATATGGATTATCCCCTGCTGATCGTCTCAGTGCTTGTGCAGGTTGGTTGGTTGGAATACAATAGTCCCTCAGGGTCCGTTGTTGATTTGCTCCTTGATCAGCCATGCCTTCTCTTTTCTCTCCTAGGTGAGATCTCCTAAGAATTCTCTCAGGCTCAGGATCAAACACTAGACTGCCCTCAAGAGAGTGTCTACCAAGCATACAATATCAATCACAATTCAAGTTCTTATTGATTAAGTGAAACCTCCACTCCAAAGATAGGTCAAAAGGTCAAGGATTATCCCTCTGTTCCCACGTAAGTGGTATAAGAGGGGTGATGACTTGAAATCTTAACCTTCTTTGTTGCGAAGGTAGAATTGGTTGATATAGATGGCCAAACAAGTTATTCACTGCAATTACACGACCTAGTTCAACCTTTGAGTGCCCTAGAACCTTTACTTTGCTTAGATGATACTCTCAGGTGATCAAGTAAGAAGTTACTCCAAGGATGAACAAAGGGATGCAAGTAGGGTGAACCCTTTGAGGCAATGCATATGTGGTGCCTCTTAACTACCCTTTTGTTCCTTTAAGGGGTGTCCCCCTCCGTGAAGTATCAAAACATTTGGTCAAAAGATAGTACCGCCACCACAAAGCACGATAAGAGGGTCTGCACCAATAAAGGGATAGGTGCCTATAGCCTTAAGGGATCGAGCCTTAGTGCAGTGCCTAATGTGTGTGCTCAATGTTAGAAGTGTGCATCACACCGCAAATCTTTTTTATTTTTTGAAAACGCAGACAAGTCCCTTTGAATCAGATCAAATGTGAATTGATTTTAAGGTCAAATCTGATTATCAGTCCCACTTTTAGTTAGGTGACAATTGAATTAGTAAATTCAATCAACTTGGTGGTCTTGAATTTTAATATGAATGCAAATGCGTGAATAGGAGTTGGATGCAAAAGTTAGAAAGATGTACCTATCTCTAGCAATCTTCATGCCAATATGCTTGCAATGCAACAATGAGATCTAATGTGATGCTTAATCACCCCTAAATGTGTGCACCTAAGGGCATGCATCTCCTAAACAGGTAGCTCGATATTTTCTTTTGTTTGTTTTAAAGGCAAGCAAGTAGAAAATGGAATCACGCACACAGAAAAATGTAAACCCTAGTAGCTAAAGAATGTGGGGACAGACCCCCAAAAATTCAACCCCGATTACTACAAGGGAAAGAAGACAGAAATAAAATTTTTGACGAAGGAGAATCCCTTGTGAAAGTGGGATCCAGGTCTCCTGCGTCTTCTCCTTGTGTGGGCTTAGCTCAAGGTTGATGTCGTCGCTCTATTGAGCCTGTCGCCCCGTCAGATTCCTTGCACAAAAAGATAAAGAATGATCAAATAATTTCGCAACTCAGAATACTTAGAAATAATAAAGTGAATCTATTGCGTCTGTTGCCTCCTCGGCAACGGTGCCATTTGATGTGAGAGTATTTCACTTGATTAAGAAAATAATAGAATGATATGTCATTGTAATTTATGTGGTGGAAATCTCTCAAACAAAGATTAAAATAGATATCAATTTAAACCACGAAAAGGATGTCGTATCCACAGGGAGGAAGATATCCAATAAATTCATGAGTAGAGAGTTATAATGTTCGCAGACACCTTCGCGAAATCAATTCGATGAATATTCTACTCTAAATGGAACTTGCAATTTCATGAAAAGTTCAAGGCTATTTATGTAATTTTCACATCAGGAATCAAGATCCCAAAAGTATGTATATGATGCATGTGTAGTAGCATATCATGTAAGTTTGAATTGCATGCAAATCTGAATTAAATTTCAATGTTAAATGATGCACATAACATAAGTTAAGCAAATTCATGAAATTGTAAGTGCACCCATGCAATTTTGCCTGAATAAAATAATCCAATATTCAAGTGAAAATGGTAGGCAATGTAAATTTTAATTCTTCCAGAAATAGAGGAAACTTCCTCTCTCTTCTTTGCGCACGTGGAGGCGTGGCGACCGGTCGACTGAAAACCAGCGATGGTGCATGGGAGGGAGACGGTCGCGACGGCGGTGGAGGCACGGTCGGAGGTGGCTGGTGGCGGTTAGTCAGAGGAATGGTCTTCGGCGGCAGTGCATGGGAGAGACGGTAATCTCTCGTGGGCGACTGCGGCCTTGCGTGGAGGTGGAGGCTTCAACGGTGAGGGCGTGGTGAGTGTGTAGGGACTGCTGGCGTGAGTCGAGGAGGTTGGAAGAGGGTGGATGGCGTGGGAGATGGACCTGCATTTTGGGTTCTTTGCTGCAACAGGGGAGGTGTGGGAAGAAGAAGAGGAAGAGGGAGTGGAGCGCGCAAGCGGCTGGAGTGCGGGTGAAGACGTGCGCGGCTGCGCAGAGAAGTTGCGCGCTGAGTGGCGCTGCTGAATGCGCAGGCAGCGCGTGGAACGCAGGTGGGCAGGTGGTGGCTGGAGCGCAGGCTGGTGTAGTGGCTGGAGTGCAGGTAGGTGTGGTGGCGCAATGCGTGGCGCTCCAGAACGCATGGGCAGCACATGGAACGTAGGCAGGCGCATGGTGGCTAATGCAGTTGCGTGGTGAGGGGGTTCGCAGTGGCGCTCCTATGCACACTAAAAGGGCCACGGTGCGGGCGGTGTCCACAGTGCAAGCTCTCCTTCACGGTTGAAAGGAAGGGGAAAAACCTCCGCTCGAGGTCGGCCGTGCCTCTTTTTAACTCTTCTGAGTTTGTTTCTTCCGTTGAGATCCTCTCCAATAGATGGGGCTGTTTGAAGCGGTCGCTGTTGGCCACTGGTGGAAGCGCGAGAGGCACACGCGACGCGATGAGGAGTTGTGCATCCTGCAGGAGGGAAAAAAATAAATTGGGTTATTTATACAATTTATCCCAAATAATGTATGAAATGTGATAAACGCCAGTTTATCATTATTCTTATGCATTAAAACAAACCTAGCTCTTAGGATATGCTCCGCAAACAGGTTTTTTGGCTACATTTAGGCATTAATTAGGTTAGGCATGCATTGCATTTTTATTGTGTTTTTAATGTGTTTTTGTGAGTGTTAGGGATAAACAGATTGCCAGATCCCTAGTACCCTAGCACTCAGGAAGGCAACTGGTGAAGGAGAAGCTCTCACCAGCTGGAACTCAACTTGATCTAGCTCACCATAGCTGGAATTCAGCTCACCTGAATTAGGGTTAGCTCATCCTAGCTCCATTCAGCTCATCTCAGCTGAATGGCAGCTCAAGAGAGCTCATCTTAGCTCACCCTAGCTCAGGTCAGCTCAGATCCAGCTCAACTTAGCTGAGTCTAGCTCATCTTAGCTCCCATTAGTCCACAGGGAGCTCTAGCTAGCTCAGCTGAGTTGACTGGAGTTCACCCCAACTCAGGTCCAGCTACATCCAGCACCACTCAACTCCAGCCAGCTAAAGATGACTTCATTCCAGCTCAAGAAGCTCAAGTCTAGCTCCCGAGGACTTAGCTTAGCTCAACTCAGTTGAGCTAAGCTACCTTAGCTACATCAACTAGCTTGATCCTCCCCAAGAGCATCAGACCCAGTTCACCTCAGCTCATTATGGTAGAAGCCAACTTACTTTAGCTTGGCTTAGCAGCTAGCAAAGAACTAGCAAGCTAAGCCAGCTAGAGTAGCTCCATGCCACCCCCTTTAGCAGCTGCCAGCTCCATTTCAGCTCCAAACTTCTTCTATCTAGCTCCTCTCTTCAAACCCTAGCTCCCATTGCCTCATCCTCTACTCCATTACTAGCTAAGCTAGCTTAGCTTAGCTCGCATCCAGCTCCATGGCCATCCTCCACCTTCAACTCAACCCTAGCTAGCTCCACCAACTAAGCTTACCTAGTCCACCTAAGCTACCTAAACCTCTACTCTATTTTGGCACCAAGATAGACACCTCTTAGCCCCTCAACTACACCCAAAAGACACCTTGTTTTGGAGCCAAAATAACCTTCTAGAAGCCCTCCCTTTTGGTGCCAAAACACCTTCGCATCATGGCCCTACACATAACCCTACAACCTATCCTAGCCATCCACCTAATCCCCCCTTCTAGAAGCCTTCATGGTGGCACAAAAACCAAGGCACCTCTCCATGGTTGGCACCACTTTTAGGTGACTCTCCACCACCATAACTGCCACCTTCACATCCCCCCACTTGGCGCCAACCATCCTCCACCATAAGATCACCTAACCACCTCCTAAAAGCCATCCTAGCCCTACACTTCATCTCCACCATAACCACCACCTTCCACCTCTATAAAAACCCATCACCTTCCACCATTTTCATCATCCTCCATTAGTGTTTAATTCCACCTACATCCACCTACACCTACGGACAAGGAGTAGAGAAGAAGATTAAAGGGCACATCATCAGCCCCTTTGGTACCTTCTTCTCCCCACTTTCTTCAACTTATGCCACGCTAAGGAGGAGCATTCTACTTCAAGGAGGATGGCTTGGCAAAGGAGAAGGACCTAGGGTGGATGTCCACCCTTGAAGGAGGAAAATTAAAGGTGGTAGCTACCACCTTGGAGGACATCATTTGGAGGAGCATCTCAAGCCAAGGAGGAGTTGTCTTTTCAAGTCAAGGAACTATTTGGCTTACAGCAAGATGCCCTCTTCTTCACCATCTATCTAGAGGATTTGTGTTTTATTTTTCTTATATTTTCAAGTAGAGTAGAAGCATTCCTCTATAGGTTTTGAGTAAACAATTTTGCTTTAATTCAAATTGCCTTCTTTCAATTTTTGTTGCATAACTTTTTACAATTTGTGCTTAGCATTTGTTTCACACCCTCTCCCTAATTATTCTAGGCTTCCACGTGCCTAGGGTGAGCTTAGGGAGAGGCTCTACCTGTCACCTTAGGTTAGCTTTATTGAATTAGGTATTAGTTGTTTTCCAGCTATCAACAAAAACTTGCATGTTGTCTTTATTTCAAAAATCTATAAAAAGTATACATTGAAAATATCAGAAAGAAAGTTGAGTTCCACCTTTAAAGCAAGGGATTTTGATTTGCAAACTTGCCTCCTTGGATGACCTTAGATACTCCCCTATCTAGGAATAGAAATTTAAAAGCGTATGCGATTTCACGTGTTACAATGACTTTAAAAACCCTAATTACAAATCACACGATTTTTCGCATCAAAATGCATGTTACTATAATGGAATGTATAAATATGCATGCAAGCCTTTACTCATAAACTAATTTATTTATATATTCAAGTATGCTATGTATATAAAAATATTAATTTAATAATTAGGAATTTAAACATTTACTTAGCCCACAATTGTGGTCTCATCAATTATATTCAATTTTAAAGTTGTGCTCTTGATTTTTAAACCCCAATTTTCTCCCTGTGTTCGACCTCGAACTTAAAACTTCAAGTAATTAAAATTTATTTGTTTTCGAGCGACTTCAACTATATTATGACGCATTGATTTTAAAACATTGATCTCACCCGTTAAACAACCTGTTTAGCCAGATAAGTACAAATAAAAACAAATAAGGAACTATAATAGAAATTTTGCGCAGCGCGTTGGCTCACACGCTCACGCGGAAGCATGTGACGCGCGTTCGAGCGGCGTTGAGCGAAATTGTAGGAATGCTTGTGCGGATGCAATCGCGTCGTCGGATGGTGATTGGTGCACGCACATGTAGCCACGTGGGGTGATCAGAGCATGCTGCGGTTGGATGCGTGATCCCATGCGTTTTTCGAGATCGGGAAGGTGAGGTGAGCTTGCTTGAGCCATTCGATCATGAGATTGGATGGTTGAGGATCAGGCGCTGAAATGAGCCTTGCAGGTGCACGCACGGAGAGAGATTTATTGCAGCGGGCATGCGAGGAGGAAGCGAGGCCGTACGATCTTGATCCAAGGGCGCAGTGGGTGCTACGTGTTAGCCAGAGATTAAATCCGCATGATGGAGACAAATTTGAAGGTGTTTTGAGACTAGATCTGATCCATTGATCTCCTGTTCAACTAATCTGATCAATCAAGAGTTGTTGCACAAGATAAAGGGTTTAAATACCCTTTTTTCCCTGCATAAAAGCTATAAAAGAAGGCTAAAGCCCCCCAGTTGAAGCATCTCTCTTCCACCAACTCCAGACATCTTCCACCTTCTCTACAACTCTCCGCCTTGATGGGAACACCATCATGAGCCATAACTAGCTCAATTTGATCTGATTAAGTCATTAAATGCTCCTACATAACCATCAGAAGGCTATAATTCATTGCAAATCCTTTCAGAGAGAAATACAAGAAATAGAGGTTAAAATTGTAATTTTACCATCATATCTTGAATGCATAGCAATCACAATTTTTCTCAGGGGTTAATTAAGGGTTAAATGGTCTTAAGAGTCTAATAAGTGGGTTAGTACAGACAGAGAAGGGTTTTCGCGTGTTTTGAGAATTAAATGACATCTGAAACCCTAAAAATAGACCCGCTTAATCTACTGAGGTTCTAGTCAGGACAAATTCACATAAACCCTCTAAAATTCATAGAAAAATATTCTCTAGGGTTTGGTACCTTCAATTTGACCATCAAATCCCGTCTTAACCCAAAACAGACTCCTAGACAGATATTTACCCTAATTTAGGTTTTTGCATAAATTACCCAGTCAAACTAGGTCAAAACATAAATCTAACTTCACCATTGGATTCCTTGGGTCCAAATTAGGCCTATACTAAAATTTAGGCTCAATTTGAGATTATCTTGACCAAATTTGGTCCAGTTGGACTCTTTTTATCTCATTCAAATCCTTACCATTTTGAATTCCTTGCAAATGGTCCCCCAGCTTTGTCGTCTTCTTCACAAAAAGGTCCTTGCCGCCATGAAATCTTATTCCTACAACTCCGATGGCCTTTGATTGGAGAGAACTTCTTTGATCGATCAATCCCTTCCAAAATTGGAAGGGAGATTCCTTGAGAAGTCCTCTTTCCATTGAATCTGATCTTGAGCCCTAAAACTTTCTCAATCTCTCATGTAAACGCATGAGAGATCTGGGTATTTTTAGGTTTCCAACTTCGGCGAGCCTTCCAAGCTTGGGAAGCTTGCTTCCCAAGCTCTAATCAAGCTTCCTAAGCTCTAATTGATCCTTGAGGCCTATATAAGGATCCCTAGGGCTCGACCAAACTTGTTAGCTAGGTTTTGGCCAAAAACCTCTTCAAATCCCTATCTCCGGCCTTCTTCGACCTATGCTGCAATGGCCTTCTCTACCTACTTCCTCCATGCCTCCAATGGCCAAATTGAAAGCGTAGCGACCTTCCCTATCTTCCTCCGTGCCTCGCCAGTCACAGAAGGTGCCATCTTCCCCTCTCTTCGCCGCCGTCCCCTTCATGGAGGGTTCGTCTTCCCCACGCCTGGCAATCACACAGACGTGGGAATCTCCCTTATTTCGTCCCTAAATTAGGTCCAATCTCTCTCTCATTCTCTCTAGGTTCTATCTATCCTTTTTTCCCATCGCTTTGACCACCATTCATGCTGTTCACCCTCCGTCTTCCCCACGACCGACCAAGCTCCGGCGAGGCCTCCACAGCTCCACAAGCCACCGTTCACCTCCCCACGGCTCCCATAAGTATCGCCGTGCTCCACAAACCAAAACCCCTCAAGAAATTGAGGGGAATGGTCCCTCACTCGCCTCACTAGACACGATCACCTCCGCACCACCTTCTCGCCTTTGTTCGGCCACCACACACCCCAATTCGCCACAAAATCACCGCCACTACATTTGTCGTGGTCTGGTGATGCTTACGAGCTATTCTAATTTGGTCGTGAGGTTGTATTTATGATTATCAGGTTTCGCCATCCTCTTCCATCGCCGCCACCTTCTTCGGCCAAATCCGCCCTCCTCCGACCTTGTTCTTCATTGCTATTACTCCTAAGCCTTGCAAACCACCTTCAGGACCTTTCCTAGGTCCTCAATCGAAGACCACAGGAGCAGTAGCTACTTCAATTGAAGGCACCATCAGCACTGCTCACGCGAAGGAAGGAGGGGGACAATAGTCCCACCTCATGAAGGAAAGAAGAGGCAGCAGCGGATAAAAGAGATTTGTGCTCTGGGTTGTTTGCCCAAGAACACTGGGGGGTTAGGTCCCCCGCTTCACGCGGTCCGTGCCTCACGCCTCGCTCGTGCACACATGCACTCGGGTCTAGCCAAACCCGATTAACCGGATCCATATACTCGATTGTCTTGGATTGAAAGAGAAAAGAGGTGAAAGAGAGGAGGCTTTGTGAAGAGAAAAAGAGAGAGATGGGAGGGGGTTTTTCTCTCTTGGGAGTCAGCTAACACTTAGTCGCTAGAGGGATTGCCTCCCTCTATGCGTGAAGAAGGAAAGCCAAGAGGAGAAGGAAGAAGGCTTTGACAGAAGAGAAAGAAAGGAGAAGAGAAGGAGAGTGGCAGAAGAGGCACACACCAAGGCAAATGAGGTTGAAGAAGAAGGTTTGAAAAAGAAGGAAGAAGAAGAAGATCAGCAGAAGAAGAAGAAAGGAGGAGCACTGTAGCAGGGCTGACTTAAGATGTCTGATATAAGCCTCTGCCGTCTGATAAAGTGCACTGTGCACTAAAGATTTGTGTGGTTAAACTGTTCATTTATTGCGATGATTAAGTAATTATTATATGTATATCTAAGCTAATAATTGGTAATTCAAATCACCATTATTTTATCTTAGATGACTTTTTGCCTCAATAGATTCTTGATATACTCATGTGCTACATTGATTATTAATTTTTGAGTAATTAATTATGCTCATTTACATATTTATTGAGATTAGTCATTGAATTCCTACTTACTCTTTGTGTTTGACCTTGGACTTTCATTTGAGTATAAATTCTATTTGTTTTTCGCGTTGATTCAATCTATGCTACAACACATTGATTTTAGAATCTGATTCAAAGCGACTAACATTTTGGTGCTGTTGCCGGGGAGCAATGCGCAATTCACCGCTATTCTCTTGCTATATTTTTATATTTTTGAGCACTACCTTGACTTGTTTACTTTATTGTGATTTTATGAGGTACTTCACGAGGAGATTTTCCGTGCAAAACAGCCACACCAGGGTAGGTAACTTCTCTATTCTTCCCTAATCAACCTCCTAAATCTTGGGAAGATAAAAAAAATAAACAATCAATTAGGAATCACCTGCCCTATTTTTTATAGTAATCATCATTTAAAAGGTAAGTTTTCTGATTTGCAAAAATTTTCAAATATCATTGAAGTTGAAGCAATTTTGTTTAGAATTCCCTACCCCAAAATTTCCTGTGCCTATTAGGGATCACGATTAATTTCTGATCATCTTAGACTACTCACCTTCTTGTTTGAGTCCAAGGTGAACATTTTAAGATCAAATTGGATGCAGAATAGAGCCAATTAGGGGTTCAATTCTAGGGTTTTGGAGTGCTAGTTCACACTTGCCTGCATAAATAGAAACAAACCCACCCGCATTTGTGTGCTACCCAAGCCCTTGGTTGAAAAGATCTAATCAGAAAAACCTTAAAATTAGGTTCTAAATTCACTTGAACTTTGAAATCTTGGACCTAATAACCTGATAGCCAATCAGGGTGATTTCTGGGTCTTGACCTAAATTTCATTCTGCCAACTTTAGGGCAGGTCAGGTAAAGTTGGTCCACATTGTAGGCCAACCAACCTCCAAATTAGGTCACAAGTTAAATTAACTTCTAATCAAGTGAAAATCAAGGCAAAAATTAGGACATAAAATTGGTAGACTTAAGGACTTAAGTTTGTACATTTCGGTCTACCTGGACCCTCAGTGTTGAAACTACGGGTTACTATGCTATTGAATTTGGTTTTGAAAACCTGTCATTGTAGTTTGAAAAGCGAAGAACTCGGGTTCAACAAATACAATTTATGACGGAATTGAAATCCCGGGTCGAGCTCAGGGAGGCGGACGTTTGATTAAAAATACGCATTTGTTTTATTTGTCACGAAATAGAATAGCTAGTTGAAAACTATCTATCTATTTAACAAATAATAAATAGAAGAGAGAGAGAATATTACAAATAAAAGCAAAAGGGATGTAGAATAAACATGGATTGCATTATCAAAAATTATTCATTACACTACTCATTACGACTAGAAAGTGGGAAATGATTACATTAGAAAACAGTAAATCTACTCTAGAAAGCAGGAAAAAGGAATAGAGAGAGAGATATCCTCCTTGATGATCGCTTGGAGGACGACCCGGACGGGACGACGCCTGGAAGATGGGGAATTGAGCAGGAAGAAGGAGGATGAAGTGGGAGGAACGGGAATGAAGCAGCATGTCGTTGTCGTAGGATCCACTTCTCGAATGCAGAAAGAGGACAATCGCAGGATGCTCCACGAAGGGGGACGAAGGTAGAAAAATTAAGATTTCTACTGTAGAGGAGCATCCCAGGTTTGGGACAAGCTTTTAGAGCTTTGGAAGGGGTGAGAGAAGAGAAGGGAAGAGAAATTCGTATGGAGGGGTCTCCTTTTATAGTTGCAAGGAGTGAGGGCATTTTGGTCATTACATGTTGAAAATCATTAATTCAGGACCTTTAGTGATGGATAAATCCGTCACTAAAGGCTTGAACGTGGCCTTTGTGGGCACCACGCGTGCGCCCACTCGCCTCCCCGTGCCTCAACGTGCATCCACGTCCATCAAATCTTGGTCGTCCAATCATGAGATCAAATGGCTGAAAGCGCTCCTCACCGAGCCTCAACCGTGCGCCTTGCGCATGAGATCTTGCGTCACGCGGGGCGTCAGATAGTGCGTGGATGCTATCGGCAGTGAGCAGCCATTCAATCCTCATCATGCGGTCGATCGCACCCGCGTGCCCGCTCCAATTTGAGGCATGCGGGGGCTCAATCCCGTGCCTCCTTGCCGCGTTAAGGCGCTCGACCAATGCGGTACGGGCGCATTTGTGTTGAGCGCTTAACTCAAGCGCACGCGCCTTGCAGCCATTGGATCTTGATCCAACGGCGGAGAAGCGTTGGCGCGAAGTGCTTCAGTGGGTGCGTGCGGTCGGTTGGTGTTCCCAACAATTTTGTGCGGATTTAAAGCGTATTACGTTGTAGTATAACCGACAAAACGTTTAAACAAATATAAAGAATTTTATTACTCGAACAACTAGAGTATCCGAGGTCGAACACTTGGAGCAATCTCAGTACTTTGTAAAACCAAAGAATACAACTGTTAAATGCAAATATAATTGATTCAAAGAGAGAATTTTAAAAAGGATTTGTGAAAAAAAAAGTAGAATTGGACGTCTGATTTCTGTATCAGACGTCTTAAATGTGATCTCTCTTTCTCTCTTCTTCTCCTTTCTGCTTCTGTATCTTCCTGCTTCTCCTGCCTTGCCTTTCTTCTTTCTTCTTCTTTTTCTTCTAATCTCTTTGCAGTCTTCACTTCGCCTCTTCTTTGTTCTTCTCTTTCTTCTGCCTTGTCTTCCTTCTTCTTCTTCTTCTTCTCGGCAAAGACTTCTCCTTTCACTGCTACACAGCTCTTCTTTCTTCTCTTCCTGTTCTTCAGCTGCTAAGTGTTCGCTGCCTCGGTCGCTTCTTCCTTCCTGCACACACCACACAGTAGCAAAAACCTACCCCCATCCCTCTACCCAAGCGTCTCTCTTTTTCTCAAGCAGTTCACTCAAGCATGCTCTCCCAGAGCCACACGAGTAGTCGGGTCGGATTCGCACCCGGGACCAGGCGCACCGGCAAGTGGTGATGCGCGAGGAGTGCGTAGGTTT
This sequence comes from Thalassia testudinum, assembly GCA_037157565.1. Lineage (NCBI taxonomy): Eukaryota > Viridiplantae > Streptophyta > Magnoliopsida > Alismatales > Hydrocharitaceae > Thalassia > Thalassia testudinum. The sequence continues at coordinate 11,326,757 of JAZHRO010000026.1, read as the reverse complement.
AGGTCGGGTCGGATCCGCCAGATCCGCGACGTCAAGCCGCGGACGAGGCGTGTGCGGGCAGTGAGGGACCTCACCCCTGTGCTTACGGAGGCAGTAAGAAGAAAACACAAAAGCAATTTATATGATACCTGAGTTTTGCAATCCCATGATGTGGGACTATCTGGTCGGTCTTGCCTTCACGCGCGCTTGCAGAGCTTTCGTCACTCGATTGCCCAAGCTGATGGCTCCTCTGTGCGACTGGCTGGCCTCGTTCGCTTCGCGACCTTCGCGAGAGTCTGCTGCACCTGCAGCCTGGGAAGCCTGATGCCCGAAGCTGCTCCAAGCTCCCTGCTGCTTCGGCTGTTAATGGCGGTCGGAGCGTACACCTGACATCCAACAGAATGGCCTATTGGCCCAATCAGAATAGCTGGAAACCTTCGCCGTAGCACGGCGAAGGCGGTGGGCGATGCTGCAGGTTGCAGGTCGGCCTAGGCGTGCGTGCCTAGGTCAACCTGTGGCCAGAGATGGTGGGTTGGTCGGGGGGTGCTTGTGGAGGTCTGGAGTGGTAGTGATGGGGTGGAATGGGTTCCTGGTGGTGAGGCGAAGCTCACGAGGGGGTTGGCGAGCCGTGTGGAGGGGCGGAGTGGTGTGGGCAGCTCGCCGGAGGGCGGTTGGAGGCGAGAATGATGGAGGTGGTTAGGTACTGTCGAGGGGTAATCAAGTAAAATAGTAGGGGGAAAAAAGAGAGGAGAGGATGGAGAATGTATCTGGGGTTGTCTGGAAGGAAGGGAGGCGGTGGAGAGGACGGCTCGTAACTGCCGTCGTCGGGGAAGAAAGACCCTGAGGGAGGAAGCGGCGACGAAGATGAGGTCAGGAGCACGCACGCGGGGTACAGCGCGACGCGGGAGGAAGAGGCGGAGAGGACTCTTCTGCTGGTATGGCAGCAGAGCGACGAGAAGGAGGGGAGGAGGTCGCCGGAGCTTGCGGGTCGTTTGGCCGGAGATGGGAGAGAGGGAATTTGGAGGGGATCTCCGTCAAAATCAAGCTTCAGTCCTACGGCAGGGTCTGGGGGGTGTTTTATAGGTGCTGGCCGCTCCTGTCAGCGCGTGGAGAGCGCGCAATTAGGTCTGTCGGCTCGCCAGAGTTGGAAGGAAGGTGGATACCCAAATCTCTCGTGCGTTCGCACGAGAGATTGGGTTCACACCAGTGATTGTAATTGGCTTTAGGAGGAAGGGAATGCCTCAGAGAATCCCCCTTCCATTTCTGGGAGGGAATCTCTAAGGGATTAGAGAGTGATACACGTCGGGTTCGACCGGGTTCGTGTTATGTCGTTGTAGTAAAGCCGGTTGTTACCAACGTTTTCATATAAAATTTTTTACTCGGAAAAATAAAAGAGTTCCCGAGGTCGAACTCAGGGAGCAAGTTGTATTCTAGAGATATACAAGTTCTATTACAAAAATAAAGAGAGAGAGAGAGAGAGAGAGATGAAAATTTGGCTTCTTCTTCTTTTCTTCTTTCTTCCTCTTTGTCTGTGGTTTTTCCTGTTCTTTGTTCTTCTTCTTCTTCTTCTTCTTCTTCTTCTTCTGCTTTCTTCAGATCTTCCCCTCGTGCTCTACTTCTTCTGTTCTTCCTTGTTTCCTTTCTTTCTTTTTCGTCAGATCGTCTTCTTCTTTTCTTGCTTCTTGCTTCTTGCTTCTCTTCATTCCCTCTTCTTCTTTGTCTTCACCTGCCTTGACCTCTCTTTTTCTTCTTTCGCGATGGCCGTTGCTCTTCCTTTTTCTTCAGCGGGTCTTCTTCTTCTTTGGCTGCTGACCTTCCGTCGTCTGCGCCAGTGCTGAGACGACTTAACAATGCCTTCGCTACAGTGCAGCAGCTCCTTCTTCTTCAGCGGGTCTGCTTCTTCTTCTTTGGCCTGCACACTTCAGAGTTTATTCGTCAAGGCAAAAACCTACTCTACCCCCCTCCCCCGCGTATCTCTCTCTCTGAAATCACTCTTCGGAAGCTCTCCCAGAGCGCTACCGGGTAATCGGGTTCGGGTCAGGCCCGGGTCCAGGCCCACCGGCGTGCGTGGTGGGCGAGGAGTGCAGGTCAGTCTAATCGGGTCGGGCCAGGTCCGCGGAGCGTGGTCACGGACGAGGCCGAGTCGGGTCGGGTCGGGTGAGAGGGACCTCACCCCGTGGTAACTGAGGCAAACAGCATAAGGCAGTTTTTGCCTTTATGCATCCGCGCGCCTTTGAGAGATTCCGAGGTGGGACTAAATGTCCCACCCCAATTCTCTCACGCCTGCAGCAGGGATGGTGCTCCCAATTGCATCGGCTGTTGAGGCGCACAGCTCCAATTGAGGGCCAGGGTGTGTGCGCGAGACTCTTCCGCGCTGGCCGTGGCTATTCAACCTGGGATATCTCGGCTTGGAGCAACCTTGAGCAGGCTTCGAGCTTCCTCGCCAATGGCGGTCAAGGCCTGGAACCTGAAACCAATGGCACGGCCTCTCGGCCAGATCAGACAGGCGGGGGACCTTCGCCGTGGCACGGCGAAGGTGGTCAGGGGGTCTGCAGGGGGCGAGAGGGGGCTGTCTGGTCGTCCTAGGTCAAACTGTGAGCGAGGGAGTGGGTGTGTTCGGTGGGTCTGCAGAGGGTGTTTGGTGGGAAGTGGAGGGGCGGAAGAGGATCTGGGTGAGGAGGCGGAGGTTCTGCGGTGGTCGGCGAGCCGTGTGGGTTGCTGAGGTGGTGGGAGCGGCTCGCCGGAGGGTGGTCGGAGGCGGAGAGGATGAGGGTGAACAGGGTCGGTAGAGGGCTTAATTGACTAAATCGAAAGCGGGGAAAGAAGGAGGAGGAGAAGGGGAGTAGATCTAACTTAACTGCAGGGACGAAGGGGGGAGGAACAGGGCGACAGTCGTATCGACTGTCGCCGGAGAAGACGATGCCCAGTGGGGGGAGGACGGCGGTGACGACGGGGCAGAGGCAGCGCGCGCCGGTATTGCGCGACGCGGAAAGAGCAGGGGAAGAAATCTCTGCTGCTGGTATTGCGGCAGAGCGAAGAGGAGGAGGAGGAAGAACCGCCGGAGCTGGTGGGCGTCTGCCGGAGTGAGAAGAGAGGAAAATTGGGGGTTTTCTCCGTCAGATCCAGGCTGTCTTCGTCGGTGGAGCGGCGGGGGGTATTTATAGGGTTGAAGCAGGGAGGAAGGCGGAGGGAGACGACGTGTCTCCCTCGCCGGAGAATGGTCGGAATACGAACCCATACCGTCCGTGCGTTCGCACGGCCGGTATGGGGGGCTACAATGACCATGGGGGTGCTCCTGCGACGGCTGACGACGCAGGGCACCCCCGGTACACTTGCCAGGTCCTCTATCTTACCCTGCGCGGCGCCATGCTCCGCGCAAGGTCGCCGGAGCATGGTGCTGGTAGGGTTTTGCAGGAGGGACCTGTTTGCAAAGAACGAAGGAGAGTTAGGGGCCTAAATGCGAGGGTTCAAAAGTTGAGGGCCAAAGAGTAAATATATGAGGACCAAAGTGTAAAGTCGGTCAAGGAGGTTTCTTCTTAGGCTCAAGTTTTTATACATGACTAATTAGAACCTAAGGAATCTGATGGTAAATTTCATTTTCATATTAAACCTTGTTTGACCGGTCAATTTGCGTAAAGACCCAAATTAAGTTATTAATTGGGCATGGTTCTCAATGTAGGTCAAAATGGGTTCTAAAGGCCAAATTGAAGGTTCTAAACCCTAGAGATTATTTTTCTATGAATTTTAGAGGGTTTATTCTATTTTTACTTTGCCTCGAACCTTGTGAATTGAAGTGGGTTGTTTTAGGGTTACAGATTATCATTTGGTTCCTTGGAAGTGCTGTAGCCCTTGCTAGATCATCTCATCCCACTTTTATTCTTATTAAGCTGTTTTGACCTGTGTTTAGGCCCTGAATTACCCTGTACGCAGATTATACTGATAAAATTGCACTTTTACCCCTTATGACTGGTTTTCTTCTCAAACTCAGAATTCTCTGAGTTAAGCCTTTCCTTGAGATATGTAGGAGCTTTTATCCTTTGTATTGGGTCAAAATGAGCTAGTTATGGCTCATGATGAGGTTCTCATCATACCCCCATGCCTAGCTTTTGCTAGTCCCTTAGCAAAAAAAAAACTTAAGGTTTCAACCCTTGTTCTAGACCATGAAGTTTTCAATGGTTTTAGATAAGTGCCTTTTTATTTGAGCATAGATTAGGTTAGAATGCTGACCATAGGCCTAAAAGATACTCTAGTACCAATCAAGATCCAAATCTGTCTAGCCTTAGCCTCAGTCTTTTAGCAAAGGTTTTTAAGGCCCACAAGAACTAACCTAAGGTTTATTGGACTTCGTGGTTAAAGCACCCGTGCTTGAAATGATTTTAGCCCTGGCTCAGTTCGCAGTGCGTTTTGTAAGAGAGAGATAGAAAGTTTTTTCTGTTTGGAGAGTTTTCTCTCTCTTTTTCTTTTTAGTTCTAGCCTAGGATTAGCTTTTCAACACGGTCTGTATCAGATTCCTTGCTCCCATCATCAATCCTCAAGGGTTCCTGGCGATCGATGCTTCGAGATAGCACCGCCCATGGCAACCCCCGGAACCCTGGCTATTGAGATTTCGAGATAATCCCATCCATGGTATTCCGTGGCCGAATCCAGACCCTGGCAATTGACACTTCGAGATAATGCCATCCATGGAATCTGAACCAGCAGAGTGCTTACATGCCCCCCGTAGGATATGTAAATATCCTAAGAGACAAGCACCGAGGAGATGATATTTTGTTACGCATCTTCGAGGGGATTTTCCGCCTCTCCGCGCTGGGAACTCGTCCAAATCAACTTGTGTTGATCGGCCATTCCTATTCTAGGTGTTCTTTTCAGATTTTTGCGACGCTTCTGCGTGATTCTGATTTTTACGCTTACTGAACCAGGCTGTGTGTGAGATTAGGGTGCTTAGGTTACTGAGTCCCGTAAACCAAAAATTAGTTAACGAGGCCGAATACTCCCTAAGCCTTAGACCTAATACTTCAGCTTTTCATTTTCCTCAACCTCTTGAGGAGTGTCCAGATCTTAATGGGTACTAAGAGTCTATTCAAGAATGCCTAAGGTTTGCATTCTTACTAATCTCATTGTGCACTTTTCAGTTATTTTCTTGAATGAGGTCTAGAACTTAGGTTAATTCCTTAGTTCCTTACTAATGACTATCAACTTTTCTTATAATTTTGTGCTCCTTTTTCATTTTGTTTCTTCTCTCCTTCACAAAATTCTCCTCTTTTCCTCTTATTCTTTTTCGAAAAAATTTTTTAATTTTTATGGTATTTTTGGCATATGTGAATTTTTTTTTTTTTTTTTTTTTTTTGAAACCTTTTCTTACAAGTTTTTGTACTTTCATACCCCCCCATGCCTAAGATTTGCAATGTCCTCATTGTAACCTAGGGGTTTTTATTCAACTAAGTTCATACATTAGGATAGCTGTTTTGATGAGTGAATGGGTCGGGGTGACTGTTGCGGACGATTTCTAATCTCAGATGCAAGCACCTGAGGTGGAGTCGGCTGTCCTAAAGTGTGAACTTCAAGTGCAAAAAGCTGTCAGAACAAGTTTCAGGTTTTCAAAGAGAATGACGGGCTGCCTCCCGTTGAGCGCTAAATTTGATGCCTTCAGCCAAGCGGGAAATGCGATGGAGAGGGGATGGTCAAATCAGCAGAGTTTTGTAAGACAAGCACCTTGATTAAGAGCCTGGTTGGTCCAACCAGGTGCTTGTTCAGATCAACAGGCTGATGATGCAGCCCAAACCCAATCAATCTGGTGGGTTGATAGATGTGTATAAAAAAGTGTGGAACCCACCATAAACTATGAGGCTCAGATGGATGTGGAAGTGTAAACGCAGGGTTTGGCTGTGCCGAATCAGCCTGGTCAGAGTAGGGACCCGTAGGATAATCAGTGGTTGATGCAGGAACCCTACAGGGGTGATCAGAGAATGATAGAGCATGGTATGTAGTCTGATCAATGTTCGAAACCCGATGTGGAAATGCAATCGGCTCGGTGAGAGGTGAATCAGCATAGAAATTGAGTCCGGTTGCGGGTCGGGGTTTGGAAGAGGTTTTGATCCGTTCTGTGTGTGCGGATGAGGTGGCCATTGTGTACGAGGGCTCTTCTAGAGACGGATGATAGGTGGTTTCCTGTAGAGAGTCCTCTGGGTAACTATCAAATGCCGGAAGAGTGTTTGTAGGATGAAAGAAATCGGATTCGAGAAAAAATTTGGATTCTTGGTTGCAATTACTCTTGGCATTTTCTGTTTTTGGTTCCTGAGGATCGAAAAGGAATGATTCTGTGTTATCAGTGATCTCGGGAATCAGGACCTCAGAGTCAGAGTCAAAGTCAGAGTCATGTGAACTGAGGTCGTAGATAGGCCTGGCGTGTTCAGGAAGGGGAATCTCTCCGCAATTATAGTCAGATCTGAAATTGTCGGAGAGTTGGCGAAAATGATCATGAATTCCACCACAGCAGAAATTATCAGATGTGGAATCAGCAGCCTGATTAGGTTCTAGCCTATATGTCAATTCTGGGCTCAAAAAGGTGTTCTGTTCAAGCTCGAAGCTGGTAGGATAGAGCCCATTAAAACCTTGCTCATCCAACTCCTCAGTTTCTGTATCATAAATTGGCATGTTTCCTGAAAAATCGATCAGATTTCCTGAGGATGTTGGAGAGGGATATTCATTAAATAGAGGCCCGGAATCATATTCTGTAAAAATTTGATCTTTCTCATAAAGGGCCTCATAATCTTCCCAATAAGTTTCAGATCTAGGTTCTAGGCTTAGGGTGTGGGTAGAATTATTAGAACCTAAGTCCGAATAACCTTCGAGGGTCACCTTATCAAAACAAGGGGTGGAATTTATACCCTCGAGAGGTTCAATTCTAATCTTGTCATTGCAGGAGTCTTGGAGTTCTAAGCTTGGTGATTTGTGGCCTAGGGTTGGCTCAGCATTGTGTTCTCCTGCAATATCCCAACCTAATTCAACATTGTCTTCTATCTGGGTTGGGATTTTACAACCACTTTGTGCCTCAATCCCGAGATCTGGGAAACTGAATTGTTCCTTAATACTGTTCCAAGATGGTTCATCCTCTGTTTCTGGTTTATACGGGTATTTCTGGTTGATAATTTGTTCTACTGATTTCATCATTTCTACCCGTTTTATAAGGGCATCTTGGTGTTGTTCCCAAAGTACAGGATTTGTCAAGCATTGAAGGTATTCAGATTGGTGTAATTTTTCCATCTCAATGTATCCTGTCATGAGCATATCTCGGGTTGATCCTTTTGAAATTCCAGTCAATAGAATTTGGGCACAGTTTATGATGAAGGATGTGGTTGTTGGGACATCAACCTGAATATCTCCTCTTGGTGTTGAGCTTTTTTCTTCTTTTTCATAGAATTTTATGGCATCCTCGATCATTTTATCTTTCATAGATCTCCGATATTCAGGTTTCTTGAATGGTAGTCTTGCTAGGTAATTAGGCTGCATAATTGGATCAGGTGGTGGAATCAAAGTTTGAATCAAGATGGAAGAAGGGGATTTTGTTCAGAATCAGAGGAAAGAGGGGCTATGTGAATGATTTCTGCAAAAACAAAGGAGCCGAGGCTTAGCCTCGGGGAGAGTGAATTTCTATAGGAGGTTTCAAGGACCTCCTGAAAAATACTGAAGGGCTGGATGAGATAAGCAGGTGCTGGACCCAATCAAGACACCCAAAAATTGTCGGGTGACTATAGAGGTTCGGGGCAGATGGACCCCTTGATCAGAAAGATCGTCCACCTGAGAATTACCTGGGCAGCCAGAGAGGGAGAGTCCCGCGAAGACCCCTACACGGTAGAGCGTCCCCACGGGTTACAGGGTTTCCCCCACCCGACCTCTCTTGTCACTGCGGTTCCAGGTAGACCAGAATGGGGATCTTGACCTCTTAAGTCTACCAATTTTAAGATCAGGGTGCTTAAGGTTTCACTTGAACTTTAGTCTTTTTAAGTGCAAAGAGTGACCTAATTTAAGGTTGGTTGACCCAAGGGGTCAACTTTACCTCTTGTTTTCTTTGAGAGCTTTTAGGTCCTGTCTTTTAGGGTTCAAGTGTTTAGAGAGCCAATTGTTTTAGATTTTCTTTGAATAGGTATTTTCAGACAAGGGCTTGGGCACACTTCATTTGGTTTTCTCAATTCTTGCTTAAGGAGTGTGTCTCTAAATCCCTAGTGTTGGATCCTAGGTTGGCTCTACTTGGTCCAGTTAATTCTTTGTTGGGTAATTAGGGCTCAAGCAAGAGTGTGTTAGCCCTTAAATACCCTTAATAGTGTGCAGAAATAATGAGTTGAAAACATGCCACTTTTATGTTTACTAAATATGGAAGACAGGTTAGCCCTATATTGCTTGTTCTTTTCTTTTCTTCCTCTTTAGAGCTTAGGGGTTAATAGTGAGAGGAAAAATTTACCTGTCTTTGGTGTGGTTGCTTGTCTTCTTGAGTTCCTGTAGCTGCACAAAAGAGAGGAGATTGTCAGAACTTAAAAGAAACAGGAATGTTTACCTCTAGAATAGCCGTTGCTCCCCGGCAGCGGCGCCAAAATGATACACGTCGGGTTCGACCGGGTTCGTGTTATGTCGTTGTAGTAAAGCCGGTTGTTACCAACGTTTTCATATAAAATTTTTTACTCGGAAAAATAAAAGAGTTCCCGAGGTCGAACTCAGGGAGCAAGTTGTATTCTAGAGATATACAAGTTCTATTACAAAAATAAAGAGAGAGAGAGAGAGAGAGATGAAAATTTGGCTTCTTCTTCTTTTCTTCTTTCTTCCTCTTTGTCTGTGGTTTTTCCTGTTCTTTGTTCTTCTTCTTCTTCTTCTTCTTCTTCTTCTTCTGCTTTCTTCAGATCTTCCCCTCGTGCTCTACTTCTTCTGTTCTTCCTTGTTTCCTTTCTTTCTTTTTCATCAGATCGTCTTCTTCTTTTCTTGCTTCTTGCTTCTTGCTTCTCTTCATTCCCTCTTCTTCTTTGTCTTCACCTGCCTTGACCTCTCTTTTTCTTCTTTCGCGATGGCCGTTGCTCTTCCTTTTTCTTCAGCGGGTCTTCTTCTTCTTTGGCTGCTGACCTTCCGTCGTCTGCGCCAGTGCTGAGACGACTTAACAATGCCTTCGCTACAGTGCAGCAGCTCCTTCTTCTTCAGCGGGTCTGCTTCTTCTTCTTTGGCCTGCACACTTCAGAGTTTATTCGTCAAGGCAAAAACCTACTCTACCCCCCTCCCCCGCGTATCTCTCTCTCTGAAATCACTCTTCGGAAGCTCTCCCAGAGCGCTACCGGGTAATCGGGTTCGGGTCAGGCCCGGGTCCAGGCCCACCGGCGTGCGTGGTGGGCGAGGAGTGCAGGTCAGTCTAATCGGGTCGGGCCAGGTCCGCGGAGCGTGGTCACGGACGAGGCCGAGTCGGGTCGGGTCGGGTGAGAGGGACCTCACCCCGTGGTAACTGAGGCAAACAGCATAAGGCAGTTTTTGCCTTTATGCATCCGCGCGCCTTTGAGAGATTCCGAGGTGGGACTAAATGTCCCACCCCAATTCTCTCACGCCTGCAGCAGGGATGGTGCTCCCAATTGCATCGGCTGTTGAGGCGCACAGCTCCAATTGAGGGCCAGGGTGTGTGCGCGAGACTCTTCCGCGCTGGCCGTGGCTATTCAACCTGGGATATCTCGGCTTGGAGCAACCTTGAGCAGGCTTCGAGCTTCCTCGCCAATGGCGGTCAAGGCCTGGAACCTGAAACCAATGGCACGGCCTCTCGGCCAGATCAGACAGGCGGGGGACCTTCGCCGTGGCACGGCGAAGGTGGTCAGGGGGTCTGCAGGGGGCGAGAGGGGGCTGTCTGGTCGTCCTAGGTCAAACTGTGAGCGAGGGAGTGGGTGTGTTCGGTGGGTCTGCAGAGGGTGTTTGGTGGGAAGTGGAGGGGCGGAAGAGGATCTGGGTGAGGAGGCGGAGGTTCTGCGGTGGTCGGCGAGCCGTGTGGGTTGCTGAGGTGGTGGGAGCGGCTCGCCGGAGGGTGGTCGGAGGCGGAGAGGATGAGGGTGAACAGGGTCGGTAGAGGGCTTAATTGACTAAATCGAAAGCGGGGAAAGAAGGAGGAGGAGAAGGGGAGTAGATCTAACTTAACTGCAGGGACGAAGGGGGGAGGAACAGGGCGACAGTCGTATCGACTGTCGCCGGAGAAGACGATGCCCAGTGGGGGGAGGACGGCGGTGACGACGGGGCAGAGGCAGCGCGCGCCGGTATTGCGCGACGCGGAAAGAGCAGGGGAAGAAATCTCTGCTGCTGGTATTGCGGCAGAGCGAAGAGGAGGAGGAGGAAGAACCGCCGGAGCTGGTGGGCGTCTGCCGGAGTGAGAAGAGAGGAAAATTGGGGGTTTTCTCCGTCAGATCCAGGCTGTCTTCGTCGGTGGAGCGGCGGGGGGTATTTATAGGGTTGAAGCAGGGAGGAAGGCGGAGGGAGACGACGTGTCTCCCTCGCCGGAGAATGGTCGGAATACGAACCCATACCGTCCGTGCGTTCGCACGGCCGGTATGGGGGGCTACAATGACCATGGGGGTGCTCCTGCGACGGCTGACGACGCAGGGCACCCCCGGTACACTTGCCAGGTCCTCTATCTTACCCTGCGCGGCGCCATGCTCCGCGCAAGGTCGCCGGAGCATGGTGCTGGCAGGGTTTTGCAGGAGGGACCTGTTTGCAAAGAACGAAGGAGAGTTAGGGGCCTAAATGCGAGGGTTCAAAAGTTGAGGGCCAAAGAGTAAATATATGAGGACCAAAGTGTAAAGTCGGTCAAGGAGGTTTCTTCTTAGGCTCAAGTTTTTATACATGACTAATTAGAACCTAAGGAATCTGATGGTAAATTTCATTTTCATATTAAACCTTGTTTGACCGGTCAATTTGCGTAAAGACCCAAATTAAGTTATTAATTGGGCATGGTTCTCAATGTAGGTCAAAATGGGTTCTAAAGGCCAAATTGAAGGTTCTAAACCCTAGAGATTATTTTTCTATGAATTTTAGAGGGTTTATTCTATTTTTACTTTGCCTCGAACCTTGTGAATTGAAGTGGGTTGTTTTAGGGTTACAGATTATCATTTGGTTCCTTGGAAGTGCTGTAGCCCTTGCTAGATCATCTCATCCCACTTTTATTCTTATTAAGCTGTTTTGACCTGTGTTTGGGCCCTGAATTACCCTGTACGCAGATTATACTGATAAAATTGCACTTTTACCCCTTATGACTGGTTTTCTTCTCAAACTCAGAATTCTCTGAGTTAAGCCTTTCCTTGAGATATGTAGGAGCTTTTATCCTTTGTATTGGGTCAAAATGAGCTAGTTATGGCTCATGATGAGGTTCTCATCAGAGAGCAATCCCTCTCTGAACCTCGCCGGAGCTCGGTTCTGCCCTAACAATGGCGGCAGGACCGGATTGCAAAGGGGGCGAAGAACTTGGGGGCTCTTTGCATGGATATTCAAAACATAGGGACCTATTTGTGATTTGGGTGCACTAAATTGCAAAGTAGGTCAAGATGACCTCCCCTTAGCTCCAAATTTTGGTATAAACCTAATTTGGACCTAAGGAATCCAATGGCGAAGTTGGATTTCAGGTTTGACCTCGTTTGACTGGACATTTTACGTAAAAACCCAAATTTGGTTTTGAGGAGCTAGGACCCTAATCTAGGTCAGACTAGGTTCCAAAGGCCAAATTAAGTGTTCTAAACCCTAGAGGATTTTTTTCCATGATTTTTAGAGGGTTGAATTGATTTTTATCCTGACCGGAACCTTGTTGAATTAAGCAGGTCTGTTTTAGGGTTACCACATGTCATTTACTTCCTAGATTGCACATGAACCCATTTCTGATTGACTCAACCCACTTTTTATCTCATTTAGACCTTTTGACCTGCGTTTTGCCTCTGAGAAATCCCGTTTATGTACTACAATGGTAAAATTGCAGTTTTAACCTTTATTTCATGTTTTCTTCTCAGAGCACTTGTTCCTTCAGTTAAGCCTTCTTCTAGGTTATGTAGGAGCTTTTATCTTCTTTATTGGGTCAAAATGGGCTAGTTATGGCTCATGATAAGGCTCTCATCATACCCCCATGCCTAGCTTTTGCTAGTCCCTTAGCAAAATTTCAAAGTTTTAACTTCCATTCTAGACCCTGAATGTCTGTCAATAATGATAAGTGCTTCTTTTGTGATTAGGTAGGAATGCTGACAATAGGCCTGGAGGTATTCAAGTACCAACCAAAATTCGGACCTGTTCTGCTTTAGCCTCAGTCCTCCGCAAAGGTTTCTACGGCCCACAGAAACTATCCTAGGGTTTGTTGGACTCCGTGGTTAAAGCACCCGTGCTTGAGACATTTTTAGCCTAAGTTCAATTTGCAGTGCATTTTTTTGTAAGAGAGAGATAGAAGATTTATTTGTTTGGAGAGCTTTTCTCTCTCTTTTCTTTTTATTTCTAGCTTCGAATTAGCTTCTCAACATGGTCTGTATCGGATTCCTCGTCCCCATCATCAATCCTCAAGGGTCCCTGGCTTTCGAGATTTTGAGATAATCCTGCCCATGGCGTTCCGTGGCCGAATCTAGACCCTGGCGATCGACATTTCGTGATAATGTCGCCCATGGTATCTGAACCAGTAGAGTGCTTACATGCCCCCAGTAGGATATTTAAATATCCTAGGAGACAAGCACCGAGGAGACGATATGTTGTTACGCATCTTCGAGGGGAATTTCCCGCCTCTTCGTGCTGGGAACTCGTCCAAATCAATTTGTGTTGATTGATTGCTCCTAATCTAGGTGAATTTTTCAGAACATTAAACGCTTTTCGCATGATTTGGATGTTTATGCGCACTGAACCAGACTGTGTGTGAATTTGGGTGCTTAGGTTACCGAATCCCGCAAATCGGAGGTCAGTTAACGAGGCCGAATACTTCCTAAGCCTTAGACCTAATACTCAAGCTTCACATTTTCCTCAACCTCTTGAGGATTATCCAGATTTTAACGGATACGTGAATTTTTAAGCTAAAGGTGCTAGCCCAAAAGGCCTTAGACCGGCGTTCCTACTAATCTCTTGTTATATCTCTGTAGCTCTTTTCTTTTTCTTGATTCGGTCTAGAACTTCAGTTAACCCCTTAATCTTTTACTAATGACTATTTCTTTTCATTTTCCTTTTGTGCTCCTTTTTGTCATTTTTCTTCTTTTTCTCCTCCTTATGCTTAAGTGGCTCACAAAATTTCCTCCCTCCCCCCATTTTTTGTTCTTTTTCTTAATTTTTTTCAATTTTTTTGTGTTTTTGACATATGCAAATTTTTTGTGTGTGAGACTCCTGATTTTTTTCTTGGTTCTGTATGTATACACTTTATCACCCCCCCATGCCTAAGTTTTGCAATGTCCTCATTGTAAACAGAGGGTGTAAATTAGTGTTGAGGTCAGGGAATGGGTCGAAAATGACTGATGAGGATGATTTTAAGCTCTGATACGTGTACCAGAGGTGGGATCATCTGTCTAAGGCTGGACTCAAGGTACAATAGACGTGGAGTACAGATGGATAATCAGACAGGTCTCTATTTTTGGGAATGACAGGTTTCCTCCCGTTAAGCGCTAAATTTAATGCCTTCAGCCGAGCGGAAAATGGGGTGGAGAGGGGGTGGTCAAATCAATGGAGTTTTGGAAAACAAGCACCTTGATTAAGAGCCTGGTTGGTCCAACCAGGTGCTTGTTGAGATCAGCGGGCTGATGATGCAGCCCGAACCGAATAAGTCTGGTGGGTTGATAGATGTAGATCAGCAGATGCGGAACCCACCATATGCAGTGACGTTCTGATGGATATGGAAGTGAAAACTCGGGTTCAGGGTGAGTTGAATCAGCCTGGTCAAAGTAGGGTTCCGAAAAATTATTCATGTAAGGTGTGGAATCCCTACAGGGGTGATCAAAGGATGGAGGCTCCTGATTTGTGGTCTGATCAGTACCCGATACTCGATCTAGATATGGAGTTGAATCATCTACAAACGGCTCAGTGGGAGGTGAATCGGAATAGAAATTGAGTTCGGTTGCGGGTCGGGGTGGGGAACGGGTTTTGATTGGTTCTGTATATGTGGAGCAGGTGGCTTCAAAGAAGATTGACATGTTATAATCAGGAGGCAGATTTTCTCCGATGTTATGGTCAGATTCGAGATCGTCGGAGAGTTTGCGAAAATCAAAGTTTGAATGAGATTCTAGATCATGAGTTCCACCATAGAATAAATCATATGTTGTATATTCAGCAGCCTGACTAGGATCTAGCCTAAATGTTAATTCTTAGCTTAAAAGGGTATCCTTATCTGGTAGAGGCTCAGATTCTAAGCTAGTAGGGCAGACCCAATTGAAACCCTGCTCGTCCAACTCCTCGATTTCTGTGTCGTAGATTGGCATGACTTTCACAAAATCGATTCGTTCCTCTGAGGAGGTTGATGAGGGATATTCATCAAATCGAGGCCCAAAATCATATTCTTCATTAAGAGATTGATTTTCTTCATCTGGGGCCTTGAAATCTTCAAAATATGTTTCAGACCTAGGTTCTAGGCTTAGGATGTGGGTTGAATTACTAGAATTTAGGTCTGAATAACCTTCGAGGGTCACCTTATCAGAATAAGGGACGGAATTTACACCCTCGAGAGGTTCAGTTCTACTCTCATACTTGCAGGAGTCTTGGGATTCTAAAATGGGCTCATCATGGTCTTTTCCTGCATTTGGAGCTTCCCAACCTTCTTCAATATCAGGTGCATTATATTCCATCTGGGTTGGGAATCCACAACCATTTTGTGCCTCAAACCCGAGGTCAGATTTATCCTCGATGTTGTTCCAAGATAGCTCATCCTCTATTGGTGGTATGTACGGGTATTTCTGATCAATCACTTGTTTTATTAATCTCATTATCTCTTCCCATTTTTCAAGACTATCTTGGTGTTGCTTCCAAAGTCGAGGATTTGTCATACATTGAAGGTATTCACTATTGTGTAATTTTTCTATCGCAATGTATGCAGTAATGAGCAAGTCACGGGTTGATCCTTTGTTGGCTTCTGCTAATAGTACTTGGGCACAAGTTATGACAAAGGTTGTGGTTGTTGGGACATCAACCTGAATGTTTCCTACTGTTGTTGAGGTTTCTTCATTTTCATAAAATCTCATGGCATCCTCAATCATTTTATCTCTCATGGATCTCCGGTATTCAGGTTTCTTGAATGGTAGTCCTAGGTGGTTCAGCTGCATACTTGGATCAGGTGGTGGAATCAAGATCAGAGTTTGACTCAAGATGTGTTATGAAGCGATCAGATCTGAATAATGAGTCCCACTGAAAATGAGTGTGTGTGCTCTAAAGAGAAAAGATGCAGGACTGGAGATGTTCTTGACCCAATCAAGACACCCAAAAGATGTTTGGATGACTATGGAGGTTCGGGGCGGATGGACCCCTGGATCCGAAGATCGTCCACCTGAGAATTACCTAGGCAGCCAGAGAGGGAGAGTCCCGCAAAGACCCCTACACGGTAGAGCGTCCCCACGGGTTACAGGGTTTCCCCCACCCGACCTCTCTTGTCACTGCAGTTCCAGGTAGACCAGAATGGAGACCTTAACCTCTTAAGTCTACCTTTTTTATTTTAAGATCAAGGTGCTTAATGTTCCACTTGAACTTTTAAGTATTTTGAGTGCAAAAGTGACCTAATATTAAGGTTGGTTGACCTAAGGGATCAACTTCACCTCTTGTTCCTTTGAGAGCTTTTAGGTTCTTCCTTTTATGGTTCAAATGGATTATCAGCCTGATTTGCTTAGGGTTCCTCTTGTATAAATCGTTTCAAACACGGTTTAGGCACACCTCTTTTTGGAAAGTTTGTTTCTTTGTTTTAGAGAAGATGTGTCTCTAAAAACCCTAGCTTTGCAATCCCTAACTTGGCTCTAGTGGGTCCAATTTAGTTGCCTTAGAAATTAGCACCTAGGGCTCAATCAAGAAAGTTTTAGCCCTAGTTGCCTTAGTTGGATGAACAGACAAAAATATGTTGAAATGAAAATCAGGAAACTTGATGAGTTACTAAATATGAAACAGGTAGCCCTAAGTTGATTTTTTCTCTTTTTTTTCCTTTTTAGATTGCGAGAGGGTTAAGAGAGAGGGCTTATGGAGATTACCTGTTCCTTGGAGAGTCTATTGTGCAGTTATTGTTCTTTCCTTTTTGTTTTGCTTTCCCTTCTTGAACACAACAAAAGAGAGAAGTTAAGTCAGATATTAGATAGAAAAGTTGTAATCAAAAGCTTTAAAAGTGCCCGTTGCTCCCCGGCAATGGCGCCAAAATGTTCTCAACGATTTTGTGCGGATTTAAAGCGTATTACATTGTAGTATAACCGACAAAACATTTAAACAAATATAAAGAATTTTATTACTTGAACAACTAGAGTATCCGAGGTCGAACACGGGGAGCAATCTCAGTACTTTGTAAAACCAAAGAATACAACTGTTAAATGCAAATATAATTGATTCAAAGAGAGAATTTTAAAAAGGATTTGTGAAAAAAAAAGTAGAATTGGACATCTGATTTCTGTATCAGACGTCTTAAATGTGATCTCTCTTTCTCTCTTCTTCTCCTTTCTGCTTCTGTATCTTCCTGCTTCTCCTGCCTTGCCTTTCTTCTTTCTTCTTCTTTTTCTTCTGATCTCTTTGCAGTCTTCACTTGGCCTCTTCTTTGTTCTTCTCTTTCTTCTGCCTTGTCTTCCTTCTTCTTCTTCTTCTCCTCGGCGAAGACTTCTCCTTTCACTGCTACACAGCTCTTCTTTCTTCTCTTCCTGTTCTTCAGCTGCTAAGTGTTCGCTGCCTCGGTCGCTTCTTCCTTCCTACACACACCACACAGTAGCAAAAACCTACCCCCATCCCTCTACCCAAGCGTCTCTCTGTTTCTCAAGCAGTTCACTCAAGCACGCTATCCTAGAGCCACACGAGTAGTCGGGTCGGATTCGCACCCGGGACCAGGCGCACCGGCAAGTGGTGATGCGCGAGGAGTGCGTAGGTTTAGGTCGGGTCAGATCCGCCAGATCCGCGACGTCAAGCCGCGGAAGAGGCATGTGGGGGCAGTGAGGGACCTCACCCCTGTGCTTACGGAGGCAGTAAGAAGAAAACACAAAAACAATTTATATGATACCTGAGTTTTGCAATACCACGATGTGGGACTATCTAGTCGGTCTTGCCTTCACGCGTGCCTGCAGAGCTTTCGTCACTCGATTGCCCAAGCTGATGGCTCCTCTGTGCGACTGGTTGGCCTCGTTCGCTTCGCGACCTTCGCGAGAGTCTGCTGCACCTGCAGCCTGGGAAGCCTGATGCCCGAAGCTGCTCCAAGCTCCCTACTGCTTCGGCTGTTAATGGCGGCCGGAGCGTACACCTGACATCCAATAGAACATCCTATTGGCCCAATCAGAATAGCTGGAAACCTTCGCCGTAGCATGGCGAAGGCGGTTGGCGATGTTGCAGGTTGCAGGTCGACCTAGGCGTGCATGCCTAGGTCAACCTGTGGCCGGAGATGGTGTGTTGGTCGGGGGGTGCTTGTGGAGGTCTGGAGTGGCAGTGATGGGGTGGAATGGGTTCCAGGTGGTGAGGCGAAGCTCACGAGGGGGTTGGCGAGCCGTGTGGTGGGGCAGAGTGGTGTGGGCAGCTCGCCGGAGGGCAGTCGGAGGCGAGAACGATGGAGGTGGTTAGGTACTGTCGAGGGGTAATCAAGTAAAATAGTAGGGGGAAAAAAGAGAGGAGAGGATGGAGAATGTATCTGGGGTTGTCTGGAAGGAAGGGAGGCGGTGGAGAGGACGGCTCGTAACTACCGTCGTCGGGGAAGAAAGACCCTAAGGGAGGAAGCGGCGACGAAGATGAGGTCAGGAGCACGCGCGCAGGGTACAGCGCGACGCGGGAGAAAGAGGCAGAGAGGACTCTGCTGCTGGTATGGCAGCAGAGTGACGAGAAGGAGGGGAGGAGGTCGCCAGAGCTTGCGGGTCGTTTGGCTGGAGATGGGAGAGAGGGAATTTGGGGGGGATCTCCGTCAAAATCAAGCTTCAATCCTGCGGCAGGGTCTGGGGGATGTTTTATAGGTGCTGGCCGCTCCTGTCAGCACGTGGAGAGCGTGCAATTAGGTCTGCCGGCTCATCGAAGTTGGAAGGAAGGTGGATACCCAAATCTCTCGTGCGTTCACACGAGAGATTGGGTTCACACCAGCGATTGTAATTGGCTTTAGAAGGAAGGGAATTCCTCAGAAAATCCCCCTTCCATTTCTGGGAGGGAATCTCTGAGGGATTAGAGAGCAATCCCTCTTTGAACCTCGCCGAAGCTCGATTCTGCCCTAACAATGGCGGTAGGACCGGATTGCAAAGGGGGCGAAGAACTTGGGGGGCTCTTTGCAAGGATATTCAAAACATAGGGACCTATTTGTGATTTGGGTGCACTAAATTGCAAAGTAGGTCAAGATGACCTCCCCTTAGCTCCAAATTTTGGTATAAACCTAATTTGGACCTAAGGAATCCAATGGCGAAGTTGGATTTCAGGTTTGACCTCGTTTGACTGGACATTTTACGTAAAAACCCAAATTTGGTTTTGAGGAGCTAGGACCCTAATCTAGGTCAGACTAGGTTCCAAAGGCCAAATTAAGTGTTCTAAACCCTAGAGGACTTCTTTCCATGATTTTTAGAGGGTTTAATTGATTTTTATCCTGACCGGAACCTTGTTGAATTAAGCAGGTCTGTTTTAGGGTTACCACATGTCATTTATTTCCTAGATTGCACATGAACCCATTTCTGATTGACTCAACCCACTTTTTATCTCATTTAGACCTTTTGACCTGCGTTTTGCCTCTGAGAAATCCCGTTTATGTACTACAATGGTAAAATTGCAGTTTTAACCTTTATTTCATGTTTTCTTCTCAGAGCACTTGTTCCTTCAGTTAAGCCTTCTTCTAGGTTATGTAGGAGCTTTTATCTTCTTTATTGGGTCAAAATGGGCTAGTTATGGCTCATGATAAGGCTCTCATCAGTTGGGCTGCCAAGATTACGCCACGTGGCACCATCTTGGCCGTCCATCTTCTTGGTGATGTAGATGGTGCCACGGGTATCGGATTGAGTCGATTTTCTCATTGTTAAGCTACTATCGTCGATTCGAACCCATCCGTGCGGTTGGATTTGTTGTATGAAGTTCAGATTAACACCATCTTGGCCCTTGATCTTCTAGGGTTCCTCGATCTCTATCTGATGCTACGGATATCCGATTAGGGTGATCTTGGAGTTGTTAAACTCCAATCGTCGTTCTGATCAGATCCGTGCAGTTGGATCTTCGATTCGAATCCTTGATAAAAGGTCGCCCTATCCCTGACCATAAAAGGAGACAATTAACCTCCATTTTATTCAGACTAATCTAGATGTAAGATGATGCATGTTATGCAATATTTATAGTATGTAATGCAATTCTATGCTTAAGAACATGCATAAATAGACATTTTATGTAATATAAACATGTTTACATCACTCAGTGACAATGAAGGACAGGTGGGGGAAACCCTGTAACCCGTGGGGATGCTCTACCGTGTAGGGGTCATTGCGGGACTCTCCCTTCCTGGCTGCCCAGGTAATTCTTGGGTGTGCGAATTTTTGATTTAGAGGCATCATCTACCTCGAAGCTGCCTTAGTCGTCCAAAAATCTTTGGGTGCCTTGATTGGGTCAAATCTCACATCCAGTCTCTCATCCCTTCAATTAGAGCACATACACAAGAAGGCTATTAGGTTTTTAACCTAAGGAGCCTCACTAGATCTTCTTGGGAATCTCTTTCAGATCTAATCAATTTCAATCTAACCTGAGTTTTGATTCTACATTTTGATTCCACCATTTGATTCAAAAATGCAACCTAACATGTTAGAAGACCCGTTTGAGGATATACAAGTTAATGTGTCAAACACAACAACACTCATTTTAGAACAAGCACAACTGATTTTGACACAACTAGAAAATGGGGCAACTTGGGATGTTCTCATGCCAAAATACCAGGAAATTGAGAGATGGCATAATGGTGAGTATATCTTGTGTAGATTTGAGCCATCACTATGGAAAATACATTGAGATGACATTGAAAAAGAGGCAAGATAATGCAAATGTTGAAATGTGTTATCGATCATAGGCATCAGTACACCCTTGCGACATCTTCGATTAACCAGCACAATCTCCCAAATCCCAGGTTTGATAATCAAGCTTATTACGGATCCCCAACCCAGAGGAATTCCAATTAAAATTTCATAGCAATTGACATACCTGATCTTGAAATGGGTAGGGAAGATCCAATTACAGGTGATCACGATTACGAGCCAACCCTACCATGCCCTAATGTTTCAGACACCTATGATACCAAGATTGAATCAGAACCTCTCAAGGGTGTAAATTTCGTCCCTTATTCTGAAAAGGTGACTCTCGAGAGCAATTCTAACATCCCTGTAGAGGCCAATGTAGATCCTAGTGCTCCAACCCACACCTTATCCTAGAATCTAGATTTGAGCCTTATTGGGATGATTATGAGGCCCCGTGCAAAACAAATCAGATTTTGAATCTGGATTATGATTCAGGGCCTGTTCATGATGTGTAGAGCGTGTGTTTTCTAGGAAAACGTCGTAGTATAGTGCATAATACGATCAAACAAAGATATTCAATAAAAGATAACAAGACTTGAGTCCCGGTCGTTCATCTCTGGGAGGTGTTTGTTTTACTTTTGAATTCCATCTTTTACCACTCTACTCTGTTTAGAATCACACGCCGGTTTATGATTATTACGTATTGAAGTACGACATGCTTCTCAACACATAGACATATATATAGAAAATATATTTTTCATTCATTCATTTGGAGAGTGTTTGCAACATGAACTTGTAGAGGAAAGCTTGTACATGAATGCTTAAAAATGTAAAGCTAGTTATCAGAAAATGATTGCATACAAGAATCTACGGGGGGATTTCACATGCATCATTGGGGGAGAATAAGGGCTACACTACTAAGCAGTAAATAAAAGTAGAAAATGTAAAGAGCTAGCTACTAATCTATCAGAAGTGACGGCATTCGGAGGTAGGCTCCGATGGCCTTGGAGTGGTGGAGAGGAGAAAGAGGGGCGGCCAATGGAGCTTAGGCTGGCCCTTGGAGAGAGGTTAGAGGAGTGATCTAGCATCCTGGCATGGTGTCCTTCATGGTGGTTCTCAGCTCGTGGAGATGGTGGTGGCTAGCCTAAGTGGAGGTGGATGGAGCCAAGTAAGTATGGACAAAAAGTGGATGGGTGCCAAGGAAGTGAATGGGTGCAAATGGCCACCCCTTAGGTCTTTTTATAGATCTAAGGGAAGCTCCCTAGAGAATTATGGAATTCTCTAGAGAGGCCTATGGTGGGAGCTCGTGGGAGAGTGAGAGAGAGAGGATGGATGGATGGTGGGAGCTCATGTGGATCTAAAAATTGAATGGCTCTTGGTTGCTAATTTTAGCAACCAAGGCAACCACACATGGTAGAGAGTTCTAGAGAACACTAGGCTAGGTATTTTCGTGTGGATGGTGTGTGTGGGTGTGTGTGGGTCGAAACTTATGTGACTAGGTAACTAGGTTAGGTTCTAGTGGGTTTAGGTCAAGGATGTCTCAAATTAGGGTTATAAACCCTATTTCATTAAGGTAAAGTGCAATTAAACTTAATACAAATCTAATTGGGTGTGTTGAAACTTAATTTAGAGTAAAACAACTCAATTAATTTAGGTTTAGGTCAATTGGACTCTCACTGAGTCCAATTGGATAGTGTGTGCCGAGATCAGGGCTCAATTGGACTCAATGAGTCCAATTGAATAGGCTAATGCAATTGACTAAGATCCAAGTCAATTAGGTTTAGTGAGGACCTAATTAGGTCCTTAGGGAGGTCTAGAGGTGTTGTACTAGGGTTAGGGCACCTTAATTTAGGTTCCTATAGGGTTAGAATTGGGTTTAGGGACCTAGAGATCCAAGATCAAGGCTTGAATCTCAAAACATGAACTGGAGAGCAGTATCAGACGTCTAATAATAGTGTCAGACGTCTTATACTAAAAAATCAGAAATCCAGACTTGTTTTCTGGACGTCCAATTAGAGTCAGGAAGGATTCAAGATTCTGTCTTAGGTATTCTGCAGAAATTGGATGTCTGACCAAGTGTCTGGACGTCCAATAACACTGCAGAAGTGGGTTTAAGGTGTGCGGGAGTTGGCTAAGGGTTCTGGATGTCCTATAATTCATCTGGACGTCTAGATAAGGGTTGGAACTAGGGTTTTGGACCTTCCTAGGGTGCTGTGACCTAATCTAAGGGTGGCTAAAGCTTGGGGAAGTCTCTAAGCTATCCTAGGGCTAGGATGGACATAAGCTCGTCACATTTTACTGCTTTATTCCTACTTAATAGAATAGAAAACCTTAACTCCCTTACATCATTATTCCTACATCTAATCTAAGTCTTTTGCTCCAGTCTGCTGCAACACCCATTATTCCTGATCCAGCTTTAGATTCTGCTGCAGATCCTGCTCCAGATCTAGCTCCTGATCAACTTATTTCCTGCAATCGACATAATGTACTTAATCAGCACATTATAATATTATTTTAGGCATAGCTAAAGTAAAGCAGTAAAGATGCAGATAATGCTTATGCATGCATGAATAACCCTAACTTATGCTAAGTTCTAGCCTAATCTAGGTTAATTAAGACCTATGATTGCTGCGTAATCATACCCCCATGCCTAAATCTTGCTAGTCCCAAGTAAATGCAAGACTAAATTACTTACAGCAAGGGTCCCTAAGGGACTGATTATTTTATCAAGTGTATGCCTAGAGATTTTTCTCCTTTTTGTTTTCATCCTATGCTCTAGAAATCCAAACAATCGTGAAAGTGTAGCTATGTAGCTTTTGCAACAGATTCGAGTGAAAAACTAATACACCTCTAAAGCCTGTACTTGACCCCTAGTAAAAATTCTAGTGGGATAGGTGAACTTCTTCCCTCGGGGTATTCAAAATATTCTATGAATTCCACCCCAGCTTTAGGCTTAGGTAGAGAATCTCTGAGGGGAAAGATTATATATTTGGTGGCTCACTCTCGACTGGTGCTACATAGAGGTTAGTACTATAGAATCTAGATTCCCAAATTATTACGTAACTCAACTCAGATAAAGACGAGAAAAACTATGCTCTCTTTTGATTCCTTTGTATTCATTCTCTCTTACTCTTTTTCTACTTCTTTTCTTTTCTTTTTCTTGGAGCTCACAATCTCACCAGATTTACATGTATGACCTGTATTTGGTGGTCTCACTAGGCATTAACACTTTAATTGAGTTTCCATAACCCTAACACTAAGTCAGAATTCCTCAGCCAGTATTTGGGCAGTCAGAAACACAAGAAAGGTGGGTTAAGGCCATATTTGGTGGATCTCAAATTTATTTGGTGGTATTGCCTCAATGCAACTGAACTAAATATTCACTCTTATTTCTTTGCTTTTTCTTCTATTTCTAATTTTTTTTCAATTTTTCTTTCTTTTCATCATTTTTTTTTTCATTTCATTTTTTTCTCTTTTTTTTTTCTTTTTCAACATAACACAACTAGCAAACATCCATGAACTTTATTGAGGAGGCATTATTAGGGATTGGTGGTATTCAAGAGACATTGGGTGGCTTATTTGGTGGAAGTGCCTACTCATGACACCTGGAGAGATGGATAGGACGGTGTATTTCTGGCTTTGGCATCAATACCCTCCTTCAGTCGAGGATTCCATAAAGAATGGTTGTAACCATCCACCTTAGCCCTAGTTTTATGAAAACTCGCTCTCCTCGTATTTGCCTTATTTGGTGGCTCTCAATATTTCGCAAAAAATGTATACGCAGGAACTGAGAGAGAAAACTATGTCTAATCTCAGAGTATCATCACCTAATTATCTAGGATTCCAGATTCCTTGCACTAGTCTTAGAGCACCAGTACACTCTACTCTCATCTCACACTATTTGGTGGATTTTTGGAAGAAGATCTACCTGACTCCCAAAACACTGTCTAGGGGTTCAGGAAAAGAAGCACTGCTTCTTCTCGATTGACTAAAGAAGTTTATCAGCCTTCACCGTGAATCCATTGCAAATTCTACGTGTGTGTGAAAAATTGTACCGGATTCTAGATTACAAGAATCAATTAGAGGATAAAATCTCTAATACATTCTCTTAATAAAATAACCTTATTCATGAATGCAATATGCATATATACTATAAACAAGTAACCTTGTATAATTTGTACTTCATGAAATTCCCGTATCGTGTTACATTCAGTTTGACCCTAAATTTAGAACAAGAGGTCAGCGGGCGAGTCAGAAATGGCTGTTGCAGACGATTTCTAGCTCCAATGCGAGCATTGGAGGTGGAGTTCATTGTCCTTTCATTTAGGGTCCTAAAGTACATTTTACATGCAGCTCCAAGGTTTTTCTAAATGTTGTCATAAATTTTTTCAGTTTTGTTGTATCTACCCCCCCGTGCCTAAATTCTTGCATGTCCTTATGCATGAATATAAAAGAAAATAAATACAAGGAGTAAATGGGTAGAAATCACCTGTAATTGCTCCTGAAATTATACATT
This sequence comes from Thalassia testudinum, assembly GCA_037157565.1. Taxonomy (NCBI): domain Eukaryota; kingdom Viridiplantae; phylum Streptophyta; class Magnoliopsida; order Alismatales; family Hydrocharitaceae; genus Thalassia; species Thalassia testudinum. The sequence continues at coordinate 11,302,136 of JAZHRO010000026.1, read as the reverse complement.
CAGCACCGGCCAACTTGTCAGTATGCAATATGCAGAAAGAAAATATGCTAATAGAAAAAAATATGCTATATATAAAAATGGTTATGTATAGATGCTGGTGGAATGTGGGATATATGCTATTTATATGTGCTGAGTTTAATGCCTCCAGTTGGATGGTCGTGCATGTTTAGCGTGTTTAGAAATCAGGGTTACAAGTAACCCATCGTCGTAGTTGCAAAACACGTCTATCAGATAAAATTTATACCGAAACTCCAAGGGAGTCCCGGGTCAAACACAGGGAGGTGACATTTACTTGAAAACCACGCTTCATTTTGTTTCTTTTTTGTATTTTGGGATTTTGTTATCTTTTCTTGTATTTTTGAAATAAAAGACAAGTAGAATGAATCACAAGATAGAAATGGAACAAATATAATATATATATCAAGCCAATGTCAATTACAATGAACTATGAAAGCATAAAAAGTGAGGGAGGTGAGAGGAAATCTCCCGAATTGGCTGTTCGGCGAGACGACGGTGCCTGGCGGAAGCTAGGACGAAGGAGGTGAGGAGCGAGATGACGAAGGTGAGATGCTGGAGGATGTCAGGTTGAGGAAAGCTTCGACGTGGCTCCAGAATGGATGTGAGAAGACGGAGTTGATCTGCTACCGGAATGGAGGTGAGAGGATGGCTCCAAGGTGACCTATGAAGGGAGATGGGAAGTTGGAGGAGTATTTGGTGGGGTAGAGGTTTGCTACACTAATAGGCACCTTGGGAGCTTATGAACAAGCTCTAATGGAGCGTTGGTAGGCTTGCTAGAGCTTGGGAGTAGGTGAGAGCAGAGTAGGTAGAGATAGCTTGGAAGGGAGGGAGTGTAGGTCCTTTTATAGTGGTAGAGAAGAGGCAAAAATCGTATCTAGGTCTTTACTGATGTCCACAAACGTCGCTGCGGTTGTCGCTGAAGATCTGCCCTTCAATTGTTCCTGCTTCCACGCACGGGCCTTTAGTGACATCCATAAAAGTCGCTGCAACTGTCGCTGAAGATCTGCCTATCAAATCCTCTTGCTGGCGTGTGCAAACCATTAGTGACAGCTGCAAGAGTCACTAAAGGTGAGTCGCTGAAGATCCGCGCACCTCCTTGCTAGCGTGCGATCCGCTGGTGTTGCGCGCTTCACGCACCCATGTCGCGCACGCGCTGACGTGCACTGGCATGCGCGTACGCGTACGCTGCGCTGGCGCTGCTGTGCGCTGCGCGGCTATGTGCTACTGCTGAGCGGCCGACGAAATTGAAAATTAGGGGGGCTGCGGGGATTTGAACCCGCGCCCCTCCTTTGCAAGCCAGTGCTACCACCATTGTGCCAACCCCTCCCTTGTGTCGTGTGGAGCAGTTTGGTGCGTCCGCTTCCCAGCCGTTGGATCTTGATCCAACGGTTAGGATTGAAGGGCGCAGATGAAGGAGCTGGGTGGTGCTGTTGGCCGGTGTTGGGTGGTCTGGATGGCGCCACGTGGCACCATCTGGGCTGTCTATCTTCTTCTTGTAGAGGGTGTTATGGTGCTCAGATCAAGATGATTCCTGCGATGCCGAACTGCGATCGTCGCTTTGGATCCATCCGTACGGTCGGATTTTCCATTCGAAACCTGTATGGATGTCGCATTGCCCCCTGGCCGTTGATCTTCCTCAAGCTTAATGTGATGCTATGGGACTCCGATCTGGACAATTTCAAAGGCATTAGTCTCCGATCGTCGTCCCGATCAGATCTGTATGGTCTAATCATCCTTCCGAGGCCTTGAAATAAATCCTCTTTTCTCTTGACCATAAAAAAGGACCTAATTAACCTAAAATATAAACAACTACTCTAAATGCGGAATGATGCATGCTATGTGATATTTATATCATGATATGCAATGCTAAGCCTAGGAACTATCACAAATAAGTATTTTATGATGAATTTATACGTGTTTATCACTGGGCAAGAATTTAGTCACACGTCCTCAATAAGATGAACCTCGTCAGGTGGAGGAGGTTCCTAGGACAAAATTGGCTTGAGGCACTGGCCATTTATAGTAGATATATGCCCAGATTTTGGGTCCTTGATCTAGACTGCCCCACTAAGATATGGATGAATCACAATATACGGGCCAGTCCATTTAGACTTGAGCTTCCCTGCGAAAAGTTTTAGTCGTGAATCAAACAACCAGACTCGCTAGTTGGGCGTGAATGCTTTCCTTCCGATGTGGCAATCATGAAAGGCCTTGGTCTTGTCCTTGTAAATCAATGCGTTCTCGTAGGCCTCCCGCCGGATCTCTTCTAATTCACTGGGCTGGAGTTTCCATTCTTGACCTCCTGCATCGAGGTCAAGGTTGCATTTTCGCACCACCCAAAAGGTGCGGTGTTCCAGCTCTACCGGAAGGTGACAGGCCTTGCCATATACCATGCGATATGGTGACATTCCGAGTGGGGCCTTCTATGCGGTTCGATATGCCCAGAGTGCGTCAACTAATTTGTCAGACCAGTCCTTCCTGTCTGGTCTAACCATCTTCTGGAGAATCAGCTTGATTTGACGGTTAGAAACTTCAGCCTGCCCATTGGTCTGCAGGTGATACGGGGTGGCTATATGGTGATGTACCCCATATTTCTTTAATAATGACCTGAAATGGGCGTGAATGAAGTGGCTTCCCCCATCGCTAATCAGAGCATGGGGTATTCTGAATCTCGTGAAGATGTTCTGCTGTACGAAAGAAATGACGGTCTTATGGTCAGCCTGTCTCGCCGGGATGGCTTCGACCCACTTCGAGACATAGTCAACAGCTAGTAATATGTACTTGAAGCCATGCAAGTTCGGAAAAGGGCCCATAAAATCGATGCCCCAGATGTCGAACACTTCTACGACCATGATGGGCTGGAGTGGCATCATGTCTGTCCTGGTCATAGAATTGACCGACTGGCATCGTTTGTAGTGTTGGGCGTATTCATGTGTATCTCTGAAGATGGTTGGCTAGAAAAATCCCTACTGCAAAATTTTTGCAGTGGTTTTCTGTCCCGAGAAATGACCATCATAAGCATCATTGTGGTAGAAAGATAACACACTGGGGATCTCAGAATCTGGGATGCATCTTCGAATAATCTGGTTCGCTCCAATGCAGAAGAGCAGTGGGTCATCCCAGAGGTGGTATTTAGCTTCTGCAGTGAAATTGAGTTTCTAGTCCTTAGATAGATTCGCGGGAATCTTGCCTACAGTAAGGTAGTTCGCTATATCCGCGTACCAGGGGAACTCAACAGAATGAACTGCCAAAAGAGATTCATCCGGAAATTGCTCGTGGATAGGCAGGGAATAAGGAATGTGATCTGGTCCAGTCTAGATAGGTGATCTGCCACAACATTCTGCTTTCCAGCTTTGTCACGGATTTCGATATCAAATTCCTATAGTAGAAGGATCCATCTGATGAGTCGTGGTTTGGCATCCTTCTTTGCCACCGAATGCTGGAGAGTGGAGTGGTCAGTGAAAATGATGACCTTGGACCCTAATAAGTAAGATCTGAATTTCTCCAACCCGAATACTACTGCTAGCAGCTCTTTTTCGGTGACAGTGTAATTGCGCTGAGCATCATTCAGCATCATACTAGCATAGTATATGATGAAGGGTTGTTTCTCCCGACGCTGGCCTAAAATAGCATCGACATCAAAATCAGAAGCGTCGCACATCATATCTCGAAATCGAGCGACCAGTCGGGTGGTTGGAGAATTAGGGAGTCGTAGATAGCGCTTCGTAAAGACTCGAAGGTGCTGAGACACGAGGTATCAAATTCAAATGGGACATCGGCAACCAGGAGATTCATCAAGGGCTGTGCAATTTTCGAGAAATCACGTATAGATCTCCGATAGAAGCTGACGTGACCCAAGAATGATCTAATCTGCTTGACCAAGCTAGGTAGTGGTAAGTGGGAAATAATATCCGATTTAGCTCGATCGACCTCGGGTCCATTTTTGGAGATCTTGTGCCCTAGTACTATGCCATCCCTCACTATGAAATGGCTTTTCTCCTAGGATAGTACTAGGTTTACCTCAATACACTATTTTAGGATCTTGGTGAGGTTATCAAGATAAGATGCGAAATCATCTCCGAAGACGGAGAAGTCATCCATGAATACCTCCACATAGTCCCCAATCATGTTAGAGAAGATGGCCATCATACAATGCTGAAATGTTGCTGGTGCGTTGCAGAGGCCAAAGGGCATCCACTTGAAAGCGAATGTTCCAAAGGGCATGTGAATGTGGTCTTGTCTTGATCTTCCGAGCTAATCGCTACTTGATTATACCCGAAGTATCCATCCAGAAAGCAAAAGAAATTACGTCCGGCTAACCATTCCAAGATCTGAACAATGAAAGGCAAAGGAAAGTGATCATTCTGGGTAGCCATGTTCAGTTTCCTGTAGTCGATGCAGACCTGCCAATATGTCATAGTGCTGGTTGGGATGGATTCGCCTTTTTCAATTTTTACAACGGTGAGTCCGGCCTTCTTGGGCACTATCTAGATCGGGCTTACCCACTGGCTGTCTAAGATTGGGTATACAATACCTACATCCAGCAATTTAATGATCTCTTTCTTAACAATCTCTAGCATATTCGGGTTAAGCCGTCTTTGAGGTTGTCTCGAAGGTCTCACCCCCTCACCCATGTAAATGTGATCAGTGCAATACGAGGGGCGAATACCTCGGAGATCAGCAATACTCCACCCGATAGCAGCTTATGGTCTTGCAGCGTGGAAATCAATTGATGCTCCTGTTCTTGGGTTAAGTCGGCCTTAATAATGACTGGGTATGTCTCACTTTCACCCAAGAACACATACTTAAGTGAGTCAGGTAAGGGCTTCAATTCAATTACGAGTGGGTCAGAGTAAAAAATGAGAGTGGGAGGAGCAGAATCGAGGGTGGGGATCTGCTGATTCATGTGCATGTGAATTCTCATTGAGTCACTCCCTGTGAAATAATCGGTTGTGATTGCGTTAACAGGAAACCCATTAGCTGTGGCCATGTCTTCCTGCAACAACAGGGGCGATTCAGTAATGTGTGGATCAGGGTAGCTGGATTCAGGGGTGCTGTGGTCAGAAGCACACCCTAAACAGTTAGATCCTCGAGGAGATATGTGTAGTGCAGCGGTCTCAGTCCCGTGTGGATTAAGGTCCAAGAACCCTGATAGTGTAGACAAATGAAACATTGGGTTGTCGCAAAGGAGCCCATTGTTACCACAATATGTCGCATCTTTGTCTTCACCATCCTCCTCTATTCAATCATAGTCAAAGTTCTTTGCTGCCCTGAGTATGTCCAGTCAATGTCACTTATTGCCTAAGGCTATCTCCATACACTCAGATGCACAATCGATGTTCGCTCGGGCTATCGCCAGAAATGGGTGACCTAAAATAATTGGTGCATCTCGGAGATTAGGAGGAACTTCCATATCGGGAACGAAAAAATCTATGGGAAAGCAGAACCCGCGGACTTTCACGATCACATTCTCAACCACCCCCATGGTGTTTTGACTGATCTATTAGCCAGTTGAATCATGACCGAGGTGGGCTTCAACTCCCCAAATTGAAATCGATCAAATACGGCAGTGGGAGTTAGGTTGATGGACAAGCATAGATCTAGAAGGGCCCAATCAAATGGAGAATCCTGCAAGAAGCAGGATCTGAGTGGGGTACTAGGGTCTTTCTTCTTCGGTGGTAAGTCAGCTAGAATCATGGCGCTAGCCTCTTTCGACAGTACCGCCTGTCGTCCAATTCTCAGCTGTCTCTTCGGGGTACAATAGTCCTTGAAGAACCTAGCGACAGCGGGAATGTGATTGATTGCCTCAAGGAGGGGGACCTAAATATGTACCTCCTTGAACATCGATTTCAGGTCCTCAAAATTTTGCGTGTCCTTTTTCCATACTACATTTCGTGTCAGAGCCTTAGGAAAAGGGACGGGAATCTCAGGGTTGAGTGGCCTCTTACCCTTATCTACCGTAGGTGGCTCTTGAGATGAAGGAGTCGAACCTGCCTACGGTGAAGGGTGGGAAAAATAAAGACCCGCTTGCCTATGTGGTGGGTCGAATGTCTTCCTTCCGCTCCTCAAAGAGACTACGAGTGCATCGGCTTGCTATCCATGAGGTGGTGGGGGGGTGGAAGGGGTAGGATATGTGGGGTTCTGCAAAGGCGGCTGGCCTTGCATGTAACCGGGTGGTGCAGGAGGTGCCTGTAGTATGGCGTATGCCTGTCCCTGTGGTGCCTGAAAACTAGGCGGGGCACCTTGGTTCTGCACATATCGAGGATTCGGGGCAACTTGGGAGGGTAAGGCTCCCTGAGTTCTATGCTCCTGCAACAACTGGTTTTCCGTGTTCTGTATAGTCTGTATCTGATTAGCCATCGCCTTCATAATCTGCAAGCTATCTTGTGTAGATTTCCTCATTGATTCTTGCAGCTCCTCTTTCAGTGCCTCCAAAGGGTTAGCCCGCTTTGGGGGGTGATTGGCAGCTTGGTGCAGCGGTTGGTATAGAGAATGGGGTTGCTGCTGATGCGGGAATGGCTGCTGCCTAGGGTACGTGTTTTGCGCATTCCCGTATTACCTGGTCTGGTAGTGTTGTGGTCTCTGTGAATTACCAGACCAGGAGAAGTTTGGATGCTGGCGCCAACCAGGGTTATACGTCTCTGAATACGGGTTATTACGCCTGTATCCTTGGATAGCACTGACATCCTTGTAGGCCGAAGATGTCTGAGACGTATATCCGTCAAGGGGATACGCATTATAATCTGTGGGTGGTGCGTAACCCTGGTCATAGGGTGCCAGATCTGGGTTATTTACGGAATCTTGATATGCAGGATCTCGTAAATACGGAGAAGATGCATCCCGAGTGAGTAGATTAACTCGAGCAGGAGGGGCTCGAGGTGCATAGGAGGGTCTTGAGGTGGCAAAGCTCAAGTCAGATTGACCCTGACTAATCTGGTCAATCTTCTTCTCAATTAGGTTTATTCTATCCAGCTGCTTGATGATGATATCCATGTCAGCTCAAATAGACTCGGTGTGAGCCTCGTGGACACCAACCCACTGTTGACCAGGCCACTGGAATTGGTTCATGGATGCGGCATTCATTGAGTTCTCTACTAATGATTCAAACAGCTCAAATGTGCTATTCTCATCTTTTGCGAGGAAATTCCCGCCACTAGATGCATCAGCCAGATACCGATGTGTGTCATCCAACCCATGGTAAAAGATCTGAGCGAGGTGCCATCTGGGTATATCATGATGTGGGCATTTCCGAAGAAGGTCGTGAAATCTGTCCCATGCTTCGTGTAACTTCTCCCTAGCTCCTTGGGAGAAAGTCGTGATTGCGCGCTGCATCGCGTTTGTTCGACCGATTGGGAAGAACTTTTGAAGGAATTCACGTCGTAATTCCGACCAGGTTCCAATTGGCTTCCTAATGGTCTTGAACCAGTATGAAGCTTTGTCCCTTAGAGAGAATGGGAAAAGCTTCATTAGAATAATCCCAAGATCAATGTTCCTGGGTCGAATTATTTCTGCGATTCGACTCAGGTCCTCAAGGTGCTGGAATGGATCTTCACTTGAGTTCCCATAGAAATGAGTGCTGATCAACCCAATCACATTGGGATTGAGCTCAAAGGTGTCTCCGCCTACGGGAATTTTGATTAGTGGTGCGGCGATTTGTGTGGTTGGGTCGTAGAAATCCCGCAGTTGTTCTCCTCGCGGTGGGTGCTACATCCTGTCCAGCACTGTCAAAATGCGATCCATGCTCTGCCGATGTCGCTCCTCGGATTCAACTACCTGGGCTTCCAGACGAGCCATCAGGTCCTCAAGGTGCTGGAACGGATCTTCACTTGAGTTCCCATAGAAATGAGTGCTGATCAACCCAATCACATTGGGCTTGAGCTCAAAGGTGTCTCCGCCTATGGGAATTTTGATTAGTGGTGCGGCGATTTGTGTGGTTGGGTCGTAGAAATCCCGCAGTTGTTCTCCTCGCGGTGGGTGCTACATCCTGTCCAGCACTGTCAAAATGCGATCCATGCTCTGCCGATGTCGCTCCTCAGATTCAACTACCTGGGCTTCCAGACGAGCCATCAGGTCCAGATTCTCGATATCCTGGCCCAGTCTAGGTCTAGGTCCAGGATTAGCCATGATGGCTCTGGGAGTAGAGGAAGTGGGGGGAGAAGATGGTTCCGGCGAGGTGACTCGCCTCCTTGGGAGTGGCTCCCAAGGTCCAACCAACTGAGGTCTAAGTGACCTCTTTCCTTGCATACACCACCCAACCCCTAGGTTGGTGTAGCCAAGCAAGACAATGCTAAGGCCCTATCAATCAAATGGTCCTTATGAATCAGATGACCGGATTTTTCATTTTAGGTTTTAATTCCTGAAGAAAATTTTTCATACAACCGACTGAAAGTGATCCCTGCCTCTTCGCTAACCCAGCCAAGAGGTTGAAAACACCCAGTAGTACAACAACGAATTCGGGTTTTATTTCATGTTTTAAAATTTGTTTTAGCCCATTTTCTTCAGTGGGGTTTTTTCTTGGTGAGTGGCTCACAAGGTGACCAATCTCACCAGCTAAGCACTATACTTGATTAAGTCTAGGTTAGCCCAAGTGTGATCTCTAAATTGTAACCCTAAAGATTTACCCTAAGGTTCATGCACTTCTAGGGTTTTGTTCTATTTCAGCAGACCACAAAATAAAATTCGTTCTCTGATAGTAGTTGAAATCCAATTAACTTGAAATTTGGTGAGTAGATTTTCTTTTCAATTATATTTTCATAGAATATTTTTTTGGAATTTGTATTGTTTCAACCAAATTTTTAGGGATTTTTGAATGTTAGGGGGTTAGATGTGGAATTTTGACCCTTGGTCGGTCTTTTGCTTTGAAATAGTATCAAATGACCTTCAAAAAATTGGACAAAATATGGAAAATAAAGGCAATGAGATAACCTTTCAAACCCCACTATTTTTAGTCAAAACAGATTCGTAGATTGCTCGAAATTACTTTTTGAAATTTGAAAAATCTTGAATCTGGGTTAGTCTAACTTTTGCGCATTTCACAAATTTTTAAAAATTTTATGCTTAACATCTTTTCAAACGAATGGTGGCATTTGAAAGATGGTTTGAAAATGAAAGTTTGGCCTGAATTTCAGAATTTTTTGCTTACTAATTGTTTGGCAATCGAATTTTTAAATCAGACTTGAAATCTGGTTGAAAATCAGAAGATGTTGGAAAAGCTTTTAAAGAGGGTTTTGGGTTTGAAATCCAAGCTTTCCACAGAAAATGTTTTTTTTTTCGAAAAATTTTGCAAACCTTTCTTTTTTTTTCAAAAAGAATTTTTCAAAGGATTCAAAGACAATATCTCTTTTTTTTTTTGCTTTTTTTTCAAACTAACCTAAGATTCAAAAAGTAACCTAACTAGATTTTTTTTCAAATTTCTTTTTGATTTTCTTTTTCAAGAGAACTTGCAGAAAGTAAATCTACTCCTAAAGTTCAAAAAGGAAACCTAATCTAAAGGGGAGATGATGTGCACCTGATTTTTTCTTTGCTGTGCTCGTTGTGTGTGCAGATCCCATTTTTCTTCTGTGTTGCCCTACACATCAGAAACAAAGTAGAGAGAGATTTGTCAACGATAGCTTAAAAGATCAAAATCAAAGAAAATGACGTTGCCTCCCCGGCAATGGCGCCATTTATTCGTGATTTGTAGAGCGCGTGTTTGCTAGGAAGATGTCGTAGTATAGTGCACAATACTATCAAACAAAGATATTCAATAAAAGATAACGAGACTTGAATCCCGGTCGTTCGTCTTTGGGAGGCATTTGTTTTACTTTTAAATTTGATCTTTTACCACACTACTCTGTTTAGAATCACATGCCGATTTATGATTATTACATATTGAAGTACGACATGCTTAGATGCAAGTATATTAGGAATTGAAAACAAGAAACATTAATCACACAAAAGATATTGCAATGAGCTCATGGTGATTCTCAACACATAGACATATATATATATAGAAAATATATTTTTCATTCATTCATTTGGAGAGTGTTTGCAACATGAACTTGTAGAGGAAAGCTTGTACATGAATGGTTAAAAATGTAAAGCTAGCTATCAGAAAATGATTGCATACAAGAATCTACGAGGGGATTTCGCATGCATCATTGGGGGAGAATAAGGGCTACACTACTAAGCAGTAAATAAAAGTAGTAACTGTAAAGAGCTAGCTACTCATCTATTAGAAGTGAGGGCATTCGGAGGTGGGCTACGATGGCGTTGGAGTGGTGGAGAGGAGAAAGAGGGGCGGCCAATGGAGCTTAGGCCGGCCCTTGGAGAGAGGTTAGAGGAGTGACCCAGCATCCTGGCATGGTGTCCTTCATGGTGGTGCTCAGCTCATGGAGATGGTGGTGGCTAGCCTAAGTGCAAGTGGATGGAGCCAAGCAAGTATGGCCAAAAAGTGGATGGATGCAAAGGAAGTGGATGGGTGCAAATGGCCACCCCTTAGGTCTTTTTATAGACCTAAGGGAAGCTCTCTAGAGAATTATGGAATTCTCTAGAGAGGCCTATGGTGGGAGCTCGTGGGAGAGTGAGAGAGAGAGGATGGATGGTGGTTTTTAGATCCACCAAATGTGGATCTAAAAATTGAATGGCTCTTTGTTGCTAATTTTAGCAACCAAGGCAACCACACATGGTAGAGAGTTCTAGAGAACTCTAGGCTAGGTATTTTCGTGTGGATGGTGTGTGTGGGTCGAAACCTAGGTGGCTAGGTTGATTAGGTTAAGTTCTAGTGGGTTTAGGTCAAGGTATGTGTCAAATTAGGGTTATAAACACTAATTCACTAAGGTAAAGTGCAATTAAACTTAATACAAGTTTAATTGGGTGTCTGGAAACTTAATTGAGAGTAAAACAACTCAAGTAATTTAGGTCTAGGTCAATTGGACTCTCACTGAGTCCAATTGGACAGTTTGCGTTGAGATCAGGGCTCAATTGGACTCAATGAGTCCAATTGAATAGGCTGATGGAATTGACTTAGATCCAAGTCAATTAGGTTTAGTGAGGACCTAATTAGGTCCTTAGAGAGGTCTGGAGGTGATGTACTAAGGTTACGGCACCTTAATTTAGGTTCCTATGGGGTTGGAATTGGGTTTAGGGACCTAGAGATCCAAGATCAAGGCTTGAATCTCAAAACAGGAACTGGAGATCAGTATTAGATGTCTAATAATAGTGTCAGATGTCTTATACTCAAAAATCAGAAGTCCAAACTTGTTGTATGGACGTCCAATCAGAGTCAGGAAGGATTCAAGGTTCTGTCTTGGGTATTCTGTAGAAATTGGACGTCTGACCAAGTGTCTGGACGTCCAATAACATTGCAAAAGTGAGTTTAAGGTGTGTGGGAGTTGGCTAAGGGTTCTGGACATCCTATAATTCATCTGGACGTCCAGATAAGGGTTGGAACTAGGGTTTTGGGCCTTCCTAGGGTGCTATGACCTAATATAAGGGTGGCAAAGGCTTGGGGAAGTCTCTAGGCTATCCTAGGGCTAGGATGGATCTAAGCTCTTCACATTTTACTGCTTTATTCCTACTTAATAGAATTGCAAACCTTAACTCCCTTACATCGTTATTCCTACATCTAATCTAAGTCTTCTGCTCCAGCTCTGCTACAACACCTGTTATTCCTGATCCAGCTTTAGATCCTACTCCAGAACCAGCTCCAGATCTAACTCTTGATAAGTTTATTTCCTGCAATCGACATAATGCACTTAATCAGCACATTATAACATTATTTTATGCATAGCTAAAGTGAAGCAGTGAAGATGCAGATAATGCTTATGCATGCATGAATAACCCTAACTTATGCTAAGTTCTAGCCTATTCTAGGTCAATTAAGACCTATGATTGCTGCACAATCAGAGCCCATATTTTATGAGTACACCTCTCCAAACGCCTCAGAGATGTAGATTGATTTTTTGGAAGTCACGCCTATTTATGATACAGAAATAGAGGAGTTGGAAGAGTTGGGATTTGATTGGATTTTCCCTCCAAGCTAAGAACCTGAGCCCATTTCGAATAGGGACACCTTTTTGAGCTTGAAATCTGAAACTAGGTTAGATCCAAGTCAGGTTGCTGAGTCTACATGTTATGATTTATTCTGTGGTGGAACCTCTAATCAGGAATCAGATTTAGAACATGATTCTTGCAAGTTCTCTGATGATTTCCAATCTTACCTTGATTTCGGAGAATTGTTGTTTCCTGACAACTCTGAGCCAATTTACGACCTCAGCAACTATGAACCATCTTTTGATTCTGACGCTGAGGTCAATGATTTGAAAGAAAACACCTCTTTTATAGCACATACAGAACAAACCCATTTTCAACCCTGACCTGCAACCAGACTTAATTTCTACTCTGATTCTCTTCTCAGTGATCCGGTTGCACATGATTCTCCTCCACATTTTTATCGGGTTTCAGACATCGTTCAGACTACAAATCACACCCCATCCTTCTTTGATCACTTTCGTAGGGTTCTTACATCCTCCACTAATTCTTTTCATTTGAGGATCCCTACTCAGATTAGGCTGATTCGATTCAGCCAAACCCTAGCTATACACTTCCACATCCTTTTGAGCTCCAAAGTATCTGATGGGCACCACATATTTTGATCTACATCTATCAACCCTACTGATCTGAACAAGCACCTAGTTAGACCAACCAAGCTATTGATCAAGGTGCTTGTTTTACAAAATTTGTCTAATTTGACCACTCTTCCATACCATTTTCCGCTCGACTGAAGGCATTAAATTTAGCACTTAACAGGAGGCAACCCATCATTCCAGAAACCCAAGATCATTCAGATTATCCTTGTGTACTTCGTGTCTATTGCACTCTGAGTTTAGTTTTAGAATAGTCGATCCCACCTCTGGTACTCATATCGTCCGCAACAGTCATCCCAACCCGTTCGCCCACCCGATTATCCTGTTCTAACTCTTGAACCCTAATTGTTTCATACCCTCTATGTACAATGAGGACATTGAAAAACTTTGGCATGGGGGGTTGTTAAAGTGCAAACATACAAAAATTCATAGTCTGGAAGGATTCTCACAAAAAAAATACATATTAAAAAAAAAAGCCAAAAAAATAAAAAATTGAAAAAGAACAAAAGAAAATGGAGAAGGGAGGAAATTTTGAGAATTAATTGCATATCATTCTTGAGAAAAGAGAGGAGGTGATTAAATGTAAAAAAGGAGCAACAATTTGAAACAAAAAGAGATAGTCATTAGTAAAAGATTAAGGAATCTACTTTGTTCTAGACCAAATCAAAAGAAAGTAATAAAAGCCAAAAAGTACTAAGAGACAAAAGAGATTAGTATGAACGGTGATCTTAGGCCTCTTGGGCTTGTGTTTAAGCATAGAAATTCAAGTATTCGTTAAAATCTGAATAGTCCTAAAGAGATTGAGGAAAATGCGAAGCTTAAGTATTAGGTTTAAGGCTTAGGGATTATTCAGCCTCGCTAACTGACCTCTAGTTTATGGGACTCAGTAACCTAAGCACCCTAATCCACACACAGTCTGGTTCAGTGAGATAATTATCAAAATGATGCAAATGCGTTAATTCTGTTCTGAAAAGCTACCTAGATTAGGAGCGGCTTATCAACACAAGTTGATTTGGAAGAGTTCTCGGTACGGAGAGGTGGGAAATTCCCCTCGAAGATGTGGAATAGCATACCGTCTCCTCGGTGCTTTGCTCTTAGGATATCTAAATAACCTACTAGGGGCATCTAAGAACCTTGTGTTGATTCAGGTGACATGGGTGGGAATATCCCGAAATGTAGATTGCTAGGGCCTGAATTTAGCTACAGAACGTCATGGGTGGCACTATCTCGAAGTGTCGAAAGCCAGGGTTCTAGGGGTTGAGAAGGGTGGTGCTATCTCGAAGCATCGAAAGCCAGGGACCCTGTGAGGATTGATGGTGGGAGCAAGGAATCTGATACAGACCGTGTTGTAAAGCCAATTCGAAGCTCGAAATAAAGAAAAGAAAAGAGAGAGAAAACTCTCCAAAAATGCAAAATTCTTCTATCTCTCTCTTACGAAACTACACTGTAAACTGAACCGGGACTAAACATGTTTTAAGCAAGGGTGCTTTAACCGCAGAGTTCAATGAACCTTAGGTTAGTTCCTGTGGGCCTTAGAAACCTTCATGGCAGACTGAGGCTAAAGCTGGTCAGGTCCAGATCTTGGTTGGTACTTAAGTACCACTAGGCCTACTATTGGCATTCTAACCTAATCTACAAAAGAAAGCACACATCAAAAATTTGAGCATAAAAAGGCATGGTCTGGAATTTGAGTTAATTCCATGATCTTTTGCTAAGGGACTAGCAAAAGCTAGGCAAGGGGGTATGATGGAAACACCATCATGAGCCATAACTAGCTCAATTTGATCTGATTAAGTCATTAAATGCTCCTACATAACCATCAAAAGGCCATAATTCATTGCAAATCCTTTCAGAGAGAAATACAAGAAATTGAGGTTACAACTGTAATTTTACCATCATATCTTGAATGCAGAACAATCATGGGTTTCCTCAGGGGTTAATTAAGGGTTAAATGGTCTTAAGAGTCTAACAAGTGGGTTAGTACAGACAGAGAAGGATTTTCACGTGTTTTGAGAATTAAATGACATTTGAAATCCTAAAAACAAACCCACTTAATCTACTGAGGTTTTGGTTAGGATAATGTTAAAGCTCTGAGTTGCTATGCTAACTTATTTGGTTTTGAAAACCTGTCGTTATAGTTTGAAAGAGAAGAACCCGTGTTCAACAAATAAAATTTATACCGGAATAGAAATCCGAAGTCGAACTCAGGGAGGCGGATGTTTGATTAAAAAAATACACGTTTGTTTTATTTGTCACAAAGTAGATTAATTAATTAGAAATTATCTATTTACAATAAATAGAAGAGAGAGAGAGAATGAGAGAGAGAGAATATTACAAACAAAAATCAAAAAGAGATGTAGAATGAACATAGAATTCATTATCAAAGAAATTGTTTGTTACAGTAAACATTACGACTAGAAAGCAGGAAACGATTACACTAGAAAGAAGTAAATCTACTCTAGAAAGCATTAAAAAGAATGGAGAGAGAATTATCCTCCTCGACTGTCGCTTGGAGGACGAGCCGGATGGGACGACACCTGGAAGATGGGGAATGGAGTAAGACGAAGGAGGACGAAGTGGGAAGAACGGGACTGGGGCAGCACGTCGTCGTCGTCGTGGGATCCACTTCCGAAAGGGGGATGAAAATTTGACTTTATCTCTTGAGAAGCATCCCGGGTGTGGGACAAGCTTCTCTTGAGCTTTGGAGAGGGAGAGAAGAGAAAGAGGGGATGAGAATTTCATATGGAGGGGGTCTCCTTTTATAGTTGCAAGGAATGAGGTCAATTTGATCTTTTAAATCTCAAAACATTAAATCAGGGGTCTTTAGTGACGGATAAAATCATCGCTAAAGCCCCATCATGGGCGTAGTGGGGTGGCGTGCATGCGCCCGCTCGCCTCCTCTCGCTCAACGCCTTTCCACATTCTTTAAATCTCGGTTGTTCGATGGCGAGATCGAACGGCTGAGAGAGCTCCTTGCCGCACCTCCTCTACGCGTGCTTGCCGCATCTGATGATGCGTCGCGTGTGGGCATGCAATACGGCGTGAGGGCTATCACGCACGCGTAACCGCTCGATCGTGATCAAGTGGTCAATCGTGCCTCCTCGCTGTGCCTCAGCTGCCGCTCGCCAAGGTTCGAACGTGTGCCCCACCTTCTCGCGAGTACGTTCGACCAACGTGCTATTAGTGCATTTGTGTTGCACTTAAGTTTTGTGTTCACGTGCTCACAACTGTTGGATGTGCATCCAACGACAGAGAATCATCAAAGAAGAGGGGTGCAGCGGGTGTAGCGGCCGGTTGGGCGGCTGAGATGGCGCCATGTGGCACCATCTTGGCCGTCCATCTTCTGGATGATGTCCATGGTGCCACAGTTGTCGGATTGAGTTGATTTTCAAGCCGTTAGGCTGCGATCGTTGATCCGAATCCACCGTGAGGTTGAATTTGTTGTTTGAAGTGTAGATTCACACCATCTTAGCCCTTGATCTTTAGGGTTCCTCAGTCTCCATCTGATGTTACAGGTGTCTGATTAGGGCAATCTTGGAGTTGTTGAACTCCAATCGTCGCCCTGCTCCAATCTGTATGATTGGATCTTCGATTCGAGGCCCCGATAAAAATTTTTCCCTGTCCCTGAACAAAAAAGGAGACAATTAACCTCCATTTTATTCAAACTAATTTAAATGCAAGATGATGC
Organism: Thalassia testudinum; assembly: GCA_037157565.1. Classification (NCBI taxonomy): domain Eukaryota; kingdom Viridiplantae; phylum Streptophyta; class Magnoliopsida; order Alismatales; family Hydrocharitaceae; genus Thalassia; species Thalassia testudinum. The sequence goes on along the minus strand of JAZHRO010000026.1, from coordinate 11,285,804 downwards.
ATGTTATGCAATATTTATAGTATGTAATGCAATCCTATGCTTAAGAACATGCATAAATAGACATCTTAAGTAGTGTAAACATGTTTACATCATACCCCCATGCCTATATTTTGCTAGTCCCTAGCAAAAACTACATGCTATTTGTGAAAGAATCAGGTTGGATTATTTGGGTATGAGTTATTTTCAATCATTAAGAAAATGTTTACTTAGGATCTGAACTTTCAAAGACACAATAGTGCCTGGGTATTTGCCAAAATGCAGACCGTTTCAAGCCCTTGCCTTATTCAAAGAAAATTTTCTTTTTCTCTTTTTCTTCTTTTCTAATTTTTTTGGATTTTCGAGTTTTAGTGTTTAGGAGTGGCTTTCTACGACCATTCAACTCACCCAAGATTTGATGAGAACCCTAAGTTCTAAGCATCTTATTGTGAATGTGATAGACTCATTGATCGTTAGTTAAAACAGACTTCAGATTTCTACGCCTCTAGGTGACCTTAAAAAGAGAATTCTGCATAAAGGTATATCTTTACAACCGGTAGCTTTCTCCCTACTTTTATTTTTACGGGGTCAACACAAGGGTGAATCCAGTGTATATCTTCCGATTTATTCTACTTCTTCACTTCTTCCTAAGTGTTTTGGGAATTTTCAGTGCATTTATTGAGCTAGGTTTTGGACAACCGGTCAATGAGTCGTTACCACTGATAACTTACCAGCCATACTCGTGTGACGAAATGTGGCTTATTTCTTTTATTTTCTTTTCTTTTCTCCTTTTCTTTTTCTTTTCTTTTTGACTTTCTTTTTCTCTTTCTTTTTTTTTTTTAAGTAGGTCGCTTCCCTAGTGTAAGATTTACCTAAAGGCAGCAAAAAGAGAAGGGTCCAATGACTGGGCTTTGGACAACCTACCTATGAGCTATTACCCACAACAACTTGCCAGCCATATCACCCTAGAAGATTCATTAGCTACCCAATTTCCGTTAAAATCGTCGAACAATGAGTCAGTGCAAAGAAAGTGTGTAGATGCTTAAAACTCAAAGTTCCCTTAAATCAGAGAGCGAGTTGATAAGTCGTGTACTTATCACCTAAACTTATTTACTCCAATTATAATAGAATTAAGATTGGCGATGACTCAAAAAATAAATCCACATTTTAATGGATACACAGGCTGATTAAGTCTGAAGACTTGAAGGGTCTTTGTGTTCAAATCATAATCTAATATTTCCTAAGATTGAAAAGTCCTAATGTCCAAGTATTCCTTCCTAATTCAATTTTTTTTTAACTAAATAATGAAAATTAAACGAATCTACGGAGCTGATGAAATAATTCAGCAGTGAATATCCACCCTCTTATGCCTATCTAATGCAATGTCCTCATTATATTAAAAAGACATAAAACAGAGTGGAATAGAGTAGAAAGCACCTGAATTGCATGAATGTCGGGTCCACTCCAAGATAAAACTAGAAAAAACTATATACGTGTTGAATTTAGTGCCTTCAGCTAGGCACACTATACAAAGAAGAGAAATAAAGAATTCACAAGTGTAGATCAGAATCAGAATAAAAAGAAGAAACCTCTGACCTGCTAGCAGATGTCCACAAATGTGGACCAGATTGTGGTGCAGACCCATACCCCATAATCGAGAATATCTAAGGTTCTGGATAAAAATTATCCAAAACCTAAAATCTGTATGTAAGAGGGGTCGGGCCTGCGATTTATGAGGATGCAACCCAAGACCAAAAAGTCGAGTTACAGAAGAATCAAGCTCTAAAGGATAATCAATGAATGTGTGCTTGGGTTGGTAATCCTCAGTACAAATGTCGTAAGGGTCCTGGTTTAATGATTTCAAATGCATTGGAACCCTTAGACTCGGTCTTCTACTTCCTTCAGAGTTTGCTTCCCAAATCAAAATTTCCCAGCTCCTATCCTCCTCATTCAGAATGTCAAATTCCGGGACCTCCTGCATATTAATCACCCCATCTGAAATTTTCAAGTCTAAAAGATGTTTCTGAATCAGAATTGACTTGGGTCTAGTTATCTCAAAAACGGAATCATCGATAAGCTCAATGGGGTGTAACTGAAAATCAGGGCATTGAATTGAATCCTCCAGAAAATGCGATTCTAGATCCATAATATGGGACCCAATAAGATTAGTTTCCTTAGTTATTGGGCTATCAAATGATCTTTCAGATTTCTCAGGCCCAATCGTCTCACAGAAATCATGTTCTGTAAACTCGCATGAGACTTTGCAACTTGAATCTTCACCATCAGAATCAGAGAAATCAAAATCTATATTAATGTATGTCTCAAAATCATCCATCACTTTCTGGTCCATGGAGACATACGTTTCCTCGTACCCTAACTCAAGGATTTCAAGTGAAGAAATCAGATCGTCCTTAATTGGTTGCTCTAATTCAATCTGGTCAGCCTCATAACACGTGTCCCCCGCGGCAGGTGCCTGAGTGGGTTCTGACCTTGGCTCTCCTGAAGGAGGTTCATCCTGGGAATCATCCCAAGATTGAACTAAAGCAACCATAAATCTCATTCTCAATTTTACTAACTTCCTAAGTAGAAACTCACCCGAGTTCTTATCCTTAACATCCTAGAGCCAATCCAACAAATACATATTCAAATCATCAATCATCTGAATCAAGGGCTCCAATCTTTCAATGTAAGGTATTGCTAAACTTCTAAAGATTGTATGATATTCCTCAAGTTAGCCAGAACCTTCTCTTGAACCTGGTTACCGTGAACCAAATGAGTTGGTTCAGGGTTGGGTGGGTTTGGGATCAGTGCAGAGGAGTTAATGAATTGAGATTCGTTATACCCTTCCTGATAATAGGTCATTTTGGATTGTTCAAAAGGTGGTGATGACCTAAAGGCAATGTAATCAGAGGATGGGTAAGGATCAGTGTATCCTTCTTGATTGTAGATCGTATTAGGTTATCCGTGAAAGGGTGACGATCTATAATCGATGTGGCTCTGAGAAGGATAGAAATCACAATCATTGTGTTCAAGGTTAGACCCTAAACACAGAGGTCTAGAACTGTATCCCTAATCCGAGTTATCCCAACTAACTGATGGTTGAGTACAGTACGAGTTGGGATAATCGTTATGTTGAGGATAACTCAAAACAGGAGGGAAAGAGTGGGAATGTATATAATATGTGGAAAGATTCATGAGAGACGGGAGAAAGAAAGGCACCCTGCAATACAAGCAATCAAACCTGTCCTTAAGCGGGCTAGCCTAAAGACCTACAGACTCCTAGAACCCGTCTTGAGATAGAGAAACAATTTGATCTGCTTCTGTCTGTTCAATCCAACCAGTTAGAAGGAGGGACTGGGGAGAGGGTTCTTCCTTTGGCTTGCACCTCCGGTTCCTAGTGTACCCCCCAACCGTGATCATTTGATTTTACTCCCCTAGCTAAACATCAAATTGAACAGTAGAAACAGACTAATCGAAAATAATCTCGTTCTAGGCTCTGAAGAGAGAGTCGAATCCTTAAGGCCAACGTTTACTCTATTTTATTTAGGGTTAGGTTTCAATGTGCTTTGGAATGTGATGGGCCCTTTATCTAGGTTGTGCCCTTAATAATTGATTGATGTGTGTGTGCGTGCACAACCAGTGGTTTTCAAGCAACATTATTTTTTATGCGATGAATTTTACGGTTCAAATCTTGCTTAGTAGCTTTTAGGATTCAACTTTAGGTATTTTCAAATAAGTTTTGTTGGCACATCAGGTTTTGAAAGCACAGGTAAAGATGTTTTCCATTAAAGCTTAAAAGAATGCAGAGTGCCTGGTAAATCCTTAAGAGTTGAACATAAACGGCAGTTACTTGATGAGTTGATTTTAGTTGAAGTGGTGCGGCCCAATCAACTCAAACAACTGCCCTGTTGCACCACTTAATTAGGCACACAAATGATTACCTAATATGATTTCTACTTAATTATGTGTTTAGATGTGTGTACCAGCTCCAAAGATCGGTTTACCGGTTGAGTTTGAAAATCATATGAGGTTGTGTACCTCTGTAAGATTTTTTTTATTTGTCTTTTTAAATGTGGAGGTTGAAGTGGGTGTGGGTGTCAAACAAACAAACAAAACTAACCTTAGAGTTTATAAGAACACCTAGGTTGATTGATGTTTGTGTTATTATGTGGTGAAATGAAAACTAATGGGTAGGGGATGGGAGATAACTTACAGAACCTTCAACAGCACTTTACTCCAATCTACCGCTTTTGCTCATCTCAAAAGAGTACTTGCAATCATAATAAGAAAGGAGAGAAGTGAGGTAAATGATTCGTAAGTTATAAAACGCGAAAAAAAAAATCAAAGAGCATCGCCTCCCCAGCAATGGTGCCAAAATGTTGAAGCTGCGAGTTGCTACGCTAACTTATTTGGTTTTGAAAATCTGTCGTTGTAGTTTGAAAGAGAAGAACTCGTGTTCAACAAATAAAATTTATATCGGAATAGAAATCCCAGGTCGAACTCAGGGAGGCAAACGTTTGATTAAAAAAATATGCATTTATTTTATTTGTCACAAAGTAGATTAATTGATTAGAAACTATCTATTTACAATAAATAGAAGAGAGAGAGAGAATGAGAGAGAGAGAGAATATTACAAACAAAAACCAAAAAGAGATGTAGAATGAACATGGAATTCATTATCAAAGAAATTGTTCGTTACACTAAACATTATGACTAGAAAGCAGGAAATGATTACACTAGAAAGCAGTAAATATACTCTAGAAAGCATTAAAAAGAATGGAGAGAGAATTATCCTCAACGGTTTCTTGGAGGACAAGTCGGACAGGACGATGCCTGGAAGATGAGGAATGGAGCAGGACGAAGGAGGACAAAGTGGGAAGAATAGGAACGGGGTAGCACGACATCGTCGTCGCGGGATCCACTTCCGAAAGGGAGACGAAAATTTGACTTTATCTCTTGAGAAGCATCCCGGGTGTGGGACAAGCTTCTCTTGAGCTTTGGAGAGGGAGAGAAGAGAAAGAAGGGATGAGAATTTCGTATGGAGGGGGTCTCCTTTTATAGTTGCAAGGAATGAGGGCAATTTGATCTTTTAAATCTCAAAACATTAAATCAGGGGCCTTTAGTGACGGATAAAACCATCGCTAAAGCCCCAACGTGGGCGTAGTGTGGCAGTGCACACGCGCCCGCTCACCTCCTCTCGCTCAGCGCCTTTCCACGTTCTTTAAATCTTGGCCGTTTGATTGCATGATCGAACGGCTGAGAGCGCTCCTTGCTGCACCTCCTCTACGTGCGCTCGCCGTGTCTGATGACATGTCATGCGCGAGCGTGAGATACGGTGTGAGTGCTATTGCGCCCGTGCGACCACTCAATCGTGATCAAGCGGTCAATCGTGCCTCCTCGCCACGCCTCAGCTGCCGCTCGCCAAGGTTCTAACGCGTACCCCACCTTCTCGCAGACACGTTCGACCAACGCGCTATTAATGTGTTTGTGTCGTGCTTAAGTTTTGTGTGTGTGTGCTCACAGCCATTGGATGTGCATCCAACAGTGGAGAATCGTCGAAGAAGAGAGGGTGCGGCAGGTGTAGCGGCCGGTTGGGCGGCTGAGATGGCGCCATGTGGTGCCATCTTGGCCATCCATCTTCTGGATGATGTAGATGGTGCCACGGTTGTCGGATTGAGTCGATTTTCATGCCGTTAGACTGCGATCATCGATCTGAATCCATCTATGTGATCGGATTTGTCGTTTGAAGTGCATATTCACACCATCTTGGCCCTTGATCTTCTAGGGTTCCTCGGTCTCTATCTGATGCTACAGGTGTCTAATTAGGGCGATCTTGGAGTCGTTGAACTCCAATCGTCACCCTGATCACATCTGTACGAGTGGATCTTCGATCCGAGGCCCCGATAGAAATTTTTCCCTATCCCTGAACAAAAAAGGAGTAAATTAACCTCTATTTTATTCAAACTAATCTAAATGCAAGATGATGCATGTTATGCAATATTTATAGTATGTAATGCAATCCTATGCTTAAGAACATGCATAAATAGACATCTTAAGTAGTGTAAACATGTTTACATCAGATAAAATTCACATAAACCCTCTAAAATACATAAAAAAATATTCTCTAGGGTTTGGTACCTTTAATTTGACCATTAGAACCCGTCTTGACCCAAAACAAAGTCCTAGATAGTTATTTGCCCTAATTTGGGTTTTTGCATAAATTATCTTGTCAAACTAGGTTAAAACCTAAATCTAACTTCACCATTGGATTCCTTTTGTCCAAATTAGGTTTATACCAAAATTTGGGCCCAATCTGAGATCATCTTGACTAGGTTTGCATTTTGATCCAGTCAGACTCTTTTTACCCCATTAGATCCTTAGCTTTTTGAATTCATTGCAAATAGCCCCCGAACTTTGTCATCTTCTTCACAAGAAGGTCCCTTCCACCATGAAATCCTATTCCTACAACTCCAGCGACCTTTGATTGAAGAGAACTCCTTCTCTGATCAATCAATCCCTTCCAAAATTGGAAGGGAGATTCCTTGAGAAGTCATCTTTCCATTGAATCCGATCTTGAGCCCCAAAACTTTCCCAATCTCTCATGAGAACGCATGGGAGATTCGACTATTTTTAGGTTTCCAACTCCGGCGAGCCTTCCAAGGTTGGGAAGCTTACTTCCCAAGCTCTAATCGATCCCTAAGGCCTATAAAAGGATCCCCAAGGCTCGGCCAAACTTGTCAGCTAGGTTTTGGCTAAAAACCTCTTCAAATCCCTATCTCTGGCCTCCTCCGACCTACAATCTAGCAGCCTTCTCAACCTCCTTCACCCACGCCTCCAATGGCCAAATTGAAAGCGCAGCGACCTTCCCTATCTTCCTCCGCACCTCGCCCGTCACAGCAGGCGTCGTCTTCCCCTCTCTTCACCGCCATCCCCCTCACGGAGGGTTTGTCTTCCCCCACATTCGGCAATCACACCGGCATGGGAACCTCCCTTATTTCATCCCTAATTTAGGTCCAATCTCTCTCTCTTTCTCTCTAGGTTCTATCTATCCTTTTTTCCTTCGTTTCAACCACCGTTCGTGCCGTTCGCCCTTCGTCTTGCCCACAACTGGCTGAGCTCCGACGAGGCCTCCACAGCTCCACAAGCCACCGTTCGCGTCCCCACGACTCCCATAAGCATCGTCTTGCACCACAAACCAAAAGCCCTCAAGAAATTGAGGGGATTGGTCCCTCACTCACCTCACCGGACACGATCACCTTCGCACCGCCTTCTTGCCTCTATCTGGCCACCACACACCCCAATTCACCACAAAATCACCGCCACTGCATTCACCGTGGTCCGGTGATGCTTACGAGCTATTCCAATAAGGTCGTGAGGCCATATTTGTGATTATCAGGTTTCACCGTCCTCTGCCATTGCTGCCACCTTCTCCTGCCAAATCTGCCCTCCTCTGGCCTTGTTCTTCATTGCTATTACTCCCAGGCCCCGTAGACCACCTTCAGGTCCTTTCCCAGGTCCTCAATCGAAGACCACAAGAGCAACAGCTACTTCAATTGAAGGTGCCATCAGCACTGCACACGTGAAGGAAGGAGGGGGACAATAGTCCCACCTCATGAATGAAAGAAGAGGCAGCAGCGGATAAAAGAGATTTGTGCTATGGGTTGTTTGCCAAAGAACACTGGGGGGTCGGGTCCCTCGCTTCATGTGCTCCGCACCTCACGCCTCGCCCATGCACACATGCACGTGGGTTTGGCCAAACCTGGTTAACCGGATCCATATACCCGATTGTCCTAGATTGAAAGAGAAAAGAGGAGAAAGAGAGGAGGATTTGTGAAGAGAAAAGGAGAGAGAAGGAAGGGAGGTTTTGCTCTCTTGGGAGTCGGTTGACACTTAGCTGCTGGAAGGATTGCCTCCCTCTGTACATGAAGAAGGAAAGCCAAGAGGAGAAGGAAGAAGGCTTTGATAGAAGAGAAAGAAAGGAGAAGAGAAGGAGAGTGATAGAAGAGGCACACACCAAGGCAGAAGAGGTTGAAGAAGAAAGCCTGAAAAACAAGAAGGAAGAAGAAGATCAACAGAAGAAGAAGAAAGGAGGAGAACTATAGCTGGGCTGACTTAAGACATCTGATATAAGCCTCAGCTGTTAGATAAAGTGCACGGTGCACTTAAGATTTACATGGTTAAACTGTTCATTTATTGTGATGATTAAGAAATTATTATATGTGTATCTAAGCTAGTAATTAGTGATTCAAATTACCATTATTTTATCTTAGATGACTTTTTGCCTCAATAGATTCTTGATATACTCATGTGCTACATTGATTATGAATTTTTGAGTAATTAATTATGCTCATTCACATTATTTATTGAGATTAGCGATTGAATTCCTACTTGCTCCCTGTGTTCTACCTCGGACTTTCATTCGAGTATAAATTCTATTTGTTTTTCACGCTGATTCAATCTATACTACAATGCATTGATTTTAAAATCTGATTCAGAGCGACTAACACGTCCCTCTGCAACTTCGCTCCGACCTTCATCCCGGTGCTCTGGATTTGAGGTGCTGCTGCATCTCGCACAAGCATCCTACAAACGACGTTGTCTCTCTCCCACTTTCTATCTCTCTCACTATCTTTCTATTTAATTCTAGTAGCATTCTTTATTGTGAAAATTCTATTTAATTGAAATAAGATTCTGATCTTATGAATGCATAATATATGATTCGTATACATATTTACATATATAAATATATGTTTAGAGCAAGTTTTCTTGAAAAGCTTCTGCAAAAATTGAGATTGCCTCCCTGCAAATGATCCAGTACTCACCGATTCTATAAATTTTTTTGTCGATGAGTTTTCATGCTATACTACAACTAATTAACTTTTAAAATGTGAATTACACACCAAAAAGTAGGGAGCAATATAACAATTTATCTCAAGATCACAATTTTAAGGAAGAATATAGCAATGTAATAACAATTTCAAGCACAAATGATATAGATATAAATTCAAGAGTCAATGTGGAAAAAAGATTAGGGTAAAAATGGTGATTTGAATCACCAAATTACCCTATTACAATTCTACTTAAATAATGCACTAGTATCAATCAACCAAATGTTACATCAACTTAAGTGCTACAATGTCTCGGAACTAGCTGTTTTTCCTTCAAGCCTCAGGGAGAGGCACAGGCATAGCATGGCACAGCACCAACAGAGGTAAAGGCCTCTTCAAATTTTGCTAAGTGTAGAGAGCAGTAGAGGGCAGAAACACGCCCTCTCTCACACTTTCTCTTCTCTCTTGGATCAGGAAAACTAGACTAGACTTGGGTAACTAGGCAATCGGATTAGGACCCAGACCTACGTGGCATGAGCGCAGGCGAGGGCGTGATAGGGACCTAACCCCAGTGACTCGAAGGCGATAAGCCCTCATCACAAAAATAATATAACCCCTATTGAAGGTGCGCTGCTCCATGATGTGGGACTATCTGGTCTCTCCTCTATTACAACGTAGCAGCTGGTGAAGATGCGTCCAATTGAGGTCAAGAAGAAGGCTTTGGAGTTCAATTAAGCGTCGTGTTTGCTTCCTGGGACTTAGCTGTAGAGCCTGGGAGTGAAACCTGGATCAGTTGTGGCTAGAGAATTGAAGGCGTGGTCAGTGAAATCGCAGGTGGTGGTGGAGGTCTAGTTAGTACCTGAAAAACAAAGTACGACCTTGCGGCCACATCAAATAAGCTCAGGAGCTTCGTTGTGGAGCGGCGAGTGCTTTGGTGGGTGTTACATCATGTGAGAGTGTGTGTGGTGGTCTACCAACTTCGGGAAGGTGGTGCAGTGAGGGTGGTTTCGGGTGGAGGCGTTGAGTGGCCAATCCCCTCAATTGCTTGACGGGTTTCTGTGGGCGAGGAACGGCGAAACTTATGAGGTGGTTGGCGAGGTGTTTGGGGCGATGCTACGTACAGAAAACCTCGCTGGAGTGGTTGCCGGAGCAAAGGAAGATTAAGTCACGGGAGGCAATGTAGTGGTCGAGTTAGAGTGGCAAAGACAGAGTTATTAAGTAACGGGGTTAGGGAGTTGATCTGAGTAGGTAGCAGACAACGAGGAGGAGGAGCGACGTCGAGTCTGGTGTGGCCGACATTGGAGACGAATGAAGCTCCGGTGGGAGAGAATGGCGATGACGAAGGGGATGGAAGTGCCTCGGGGGTATGTCGAGTTGCGGAGGAAGCTGGGGAGTCGAGACTGAACGGCTGTGGTCTGTGACGGCCGCTGAAGAAGCTTGGAGGAAGGGGTCGTCGGAGCGAGATGAGGAGAAGAGGAAATAGGGCTAGATTTGGCTCAATTTCTCACTAAGGAGGTAAGGAATGTGGTCGCACGCATTTCGCGAGTTAGAAATTGGGGTTACGAGTAACCCGTTGTCGTAGTTGCAAAACACATCGATCAGATAAAATTTATACCGAAACTCCATGGGAGTCCCAGGTCGAACACATGGAGGCGACGTTTACTTTAAGTGAAAATTGTGTTCGATTTGTTTCTTTTTGAAGTTTTAGGGTTTTGTTATTTTTTTGTGTTTTTGAAATAAAAGACAAGCAATCACAAGATAGAGATGGAATCAAATGTGATGTATTGGATTAATGTCTATTACAATAAACTATGAAAGCATAAAAAGAGAGGAAGGCGAGAAGAAATCTCCCGAATCGGCTGTTTGGCAAGACCACGGTGCCTGGCAGAAGCTCGGATGAAGGAGGTGAGGAGCGGGATGACAGAGGTGAGATGCAGGAGGACGTTGGGTTGAGGAAAGCTTTGGCGTGGCTTCAGAATGGAGGTGAGAAGATGGAGATGATATGCTACTGGAATGGAGGTGGGAGGACAGCTCCAAGGCAACCTATGAAGGGGGATGGGAAGTTGGAAGAGTATTTGGTGGGGTAGAGGTTCGCTATACTAATAGGCGCCTTGGGAGCTTGAGAGCAAGCTCTAACAGAGCATTGGTTGGCTTGCTAGAGCTTGGGAGTAGGTGGGAGTAGAGTAGGTAGAGATGGCTTGGAAGGGAGGGGGTGTAGGCCCTTTTATAATGGAGGAGAAGAGGCTAAAAATGGGTAAAGGACCTTTAGCGATCTTCAAACCGTCACTGGAAACGTCACTATAAATAGCTCACATCCGCTCACACCCTTAGCTGGCTTTGCTAGCTTGGAATGAAGTAGAGATGGCTGGAAGCATCGCTGTAGGTCAACCCAGCTGTCACTGAAAGCGGGCACCAACCGCGCATGTGCCCACGCTGCGCTGTCGTCCATCATGTGTGCTAATCGCATGGCATCCTGTTGGGGTGCGCGTTGGCACGCGCGTGCACACTAGGCTACTGCTACTGCTTGCGTGTGGTGCTGCCCGACCGATTTGAGAATTGGGGGGCTGTGGGGATTAGAACCCGGGCCCCTTGTTGGGACTCGTAGAGCGCATTTTTGCTAGGAAAACATCATAGTATAGTGCGCAATACGATCAAACAAAGATATTCAATAAAAGATAACGAGACTTGAGTCCCGGTTGTTCGTCTCTGAGAGGCATTTGTTTTACTTTTGAATTCGATCTTTTACCGCTCTACTCTATTTAAAATCACACGTCAGTTTACGATTATTACGTATTGAAGTACGACATGCTTAGTTGCAAGTATATCAGGAATTGAAAATAGGAAACATTAATCACACAAAAGATATTGCAATGAGCTCATGGTGATTCTCAACACATAGATATATATATATATAGAAAATATATTTTTCATTCATTCATTTGGAGAGTGTTTGCAACATGAACTTGTAGAGGAAAGCTTGTACACGAATGCTTAAAATTGTAAAGCTAGCTATCAGAAAACGATCGCATACAAGAATCTACAGGGGGATTTTGCATGCATTATTGGGGGAGAATAAGGGCTACACTACTAAGAAATAAATAAAAGTAGTAAATGTAAAGAGCTAGCTACCAATCTATCAAAAGTGAGGGCATTCGGAGGTGGGCTCCGAGGGCCTTGGAGTGGTGGAGAGGAGAAAGAGGGGCGGCCAATGGATCTTAGGCTGGCCCTTGGAGAGAGGTTGGAGGAGTGATCCAGCATCCTGGCATGGTGTCCTTCATGGTGGTGCTTAGCTCATGGAGAGGGAGTGGAGATGGTGGTGGCTAGCCTAAGTGGAGGTGGATGCAGCCAAGCAAGTATGGCCAAAAAGTGGATGGGTGCAAATGGCTACCCCTTAGGTCTTTTTATAGACCTAAGGGAAGCTCTCTAGAGAATTATGGAATTCTCTAGAGAGGCCTATGGTGGGAGCTCGTGGGAGAGTGAGAGAGAGAGGATGGATGATGGTTTTTAGATCCACCAAATGTGGATCTAAAAATTGAATGGCTCTTGGTTGCTAATTTTAGCAACCAAGGCAACCACACATGGTAGAGAGTTCTAGAGAACTCAATGCTAGGTATTTTTGGGTGGATGGTGTGTGTGGGTGTGTGTGGGTTGAAACTTAGGTGGCTAGGTTGATTAGGTTAGGTTCTAATGGGTTTAGGTCAAGGTATGTCTCAAATTAAGGTTATAAACCCTAATTCACTAAGGTAAAGTGCAATTAAACTTAATACAAGTTTAATTGGGTGTGTGGAAACTTACTTGAGAGTAAAACAACTCAATTAATTTAGGTCTAGGTCAATTGGACTCTCATTGAGTCCAATTGGACAGTGTGTGCTGAGATCAGGGCTTAATTGGACTCAATGAGTCCAATTGAATAGGCTGATGGAATTGACTAAGATCCAACTCAATTAGGTTTAGTGAGGACCTAATTTGGTCCTTAGGGAGGTCTAGAGGTGATGTACTAGGTTTAGGGCACCTTAATTTAGGTTCCTATGGGATTGGAATTTGGTTTAGGGACCTAGAGATCTAAGATCAAGGCTTGAATCTCAAAACAATAACTAGAGAGTAGTATCAAATGTCTAATAATAGTGTCAGACGTCTTATACTCAAAAATCAGAAGCCCAAACTTGTTGTCTGGACGTCCAATCAAAGTCAAGAAGGATTCAAGGTTCTGTCTTGGGTATTCTGCAAAAATTGGACGTCTGACCAAGTGTCTGGACATCCAATAACACTGCAGAAGTGGGTTTAAGGTGTGTGGGAGTTGGCTAAGGGTTCTAGACATCCTATAATTCATCTGGACATCCAGATAAAGGTTGGAATTAGGGTTTTAAGATTTCCTAGGGTGAAGTGACCTAATCTAACGGTGGCTAAGGCTTGGGGAAGTCTCTAGGCTATCCTAGGGCCCGGATGGACTTAAGCTCTTCACATTTTACTGCTTTATTCCTATTTAATAGAATAGCAAACCTTAACTCCCTTACATCATTATTCCTACATCTAATCTATGTCCTCTGCTCCAACTCTTCTACAACACCCGTTATTCCTGATCCAGCTTCAGATCCTACTCCAGATCTAGCTCCAGATCTAGCTCCTGATCAGCTTATTGCCTGTAATCGACATAATGCACTTAATCAGCACATTATAACATTATTTTATGCATAGCTAAAGTAAAGCAGTAAAGATGCAGATAATGCTTTTGCATGCATGAATTACCCTAACTTTTGCTAAGTCCTAGCCTAATTTAGGTCAATTAAGACCTATGATTGCTGCGCAATCACTCCTCCCTTGAGAACCGCCGCTCCCACCATTGTGCCAAGTCCACTAATGCATCGCGAGGAAGAGCTACAGCTGCGTGGTGGGGGAGAGCTCCCAGTTGTTGGATTCTCATCCAATGGCTGAGATCACTTGATGATCGGCCTTTGGAGAAGTGGCGGGTGGCGTTGGGCTCTCCAGATGGTGCCATGTGGCACCATCTAGACCGTCCACCCTTCCTTGCTTGCAGAGGATGCCATAGTGCTTGGATCGAGGTGATTTCTACGTTGTCGGACTGCGATCGTCGCTCCGGACCCATCTGTACGGTCGGATTTTTCATCCAAAGCCCGTAAAGATGTCACATTACCTCTAGCCATATTAAATGAAGGAATTAATATACAAAATATACAACTATCCTAAATGCCATGCAATGGATGTTATGTAATATTTATAACATGATATGCAATGCTAAGCCTAGGAACTATCATAAGTAAGCAATTTATCATGAATTCATGTGTGTTCATCATACTCCCATGCTTACTTTTTGCTAGTCATTTGCAAAATTAACCTAAATGCTATGTATAAAAATAGAATCAGGGTTCTAGTATTTAGGAAAAATTCATTGATTGCTTTAGAAAATCTCAACCCCATGACCTAATTCCAAAAACTCAACAGTGCCTGGGTGCCTGCCAGAATGCAGACCATCCAAGCCCTCGCCTTAATGGGCAATGATGCCAAAATGGGTGCACACGTTTCACGTGTTAGAAATCGAGGTTACAAGTAACCCGTTGTCATAGTTGCAAAGCACATCGATCAGATAAAATTTATATCGAAACTCAAAAAGTGAGTCCCGGGTAGAACACAGGGAGGCGACGTTTACTTTAATTGAAAATCGTGTTTTGATTTGTTTCTTTTTGGTATTTTAGGGTTTTGCTATTTTTTTTGTATTTTTGTAAGAAAACAAGCAAACGAATCACAAGATAGATATGGAACGAAAATGGTATAGATATCACTTCAATGTCTATTACAATCTTCTATGAAATCATAAAAAGAGAGGGGGGTGAGAGTAAATCTCTCGAATCGGCTGTTCGGCGAGACGATGGTGCCTAGCGGAAGCTCGGACGAAGGAGGTGAGGAGTAGGACGACGGAGGTGAGATGCAGGAGGACGTCGGGTAGAGGAAAGCTTCGGCGTGTCTCTGTAATGGAGGTGAGAAGACGAAGATGATTTGCTACCGGAATGGAGGTGGGAGGACAGCTCCAAGGTGACCTATGAATGGGCATGGGAAGATGGACGAATATTTGGTGAGGCAGAGGTTTGTTACACTAATAGGAGCCTTGGGAGCTTGAGAACAAGCTCTAATGGAGCGTTGGTAGGGTTGCTAGAGCTTGGGAGTAGGTGGGAGTAGAGTAGGTAGAGATGGCTTGGAAGGAAGGGGGTGTCGGTCCTTTTATAGTGGAGGAGAAGAGGCAAAAATAGGTATAGGTCCATTAGTGACATCCAGACCGTCGCTGGAAGCATTGCTGTATGCAGCTCATGCCCACTCATGCCCATTCACGCCCACAGCTGGCTTTGCTGGCATGCGAAGAATTAGCGATGGTTGTAAGCGTCACTGTAGGTCCAACTCATGCGTCACTGTAGGCCAGCTCATGCGTCGCTGGTGCACGCTAGCGTTGCGCTGTGCGCATGCACGCTTACGTGCGCCTGGGCACTCGGGCTACTGCACGCATGCGGTGGCACGTGCGTGAGCTGGGCGACCTGGGCTTGGCCACGTGGCACAATTTGGGTCATCCATATTCTTTTTGTTGTAGGGGCTGCTACAGAGGTCGGATTGAGTAGATTTTTGCACCGTTAGGCTGTGATTGTCGACCCGAATCCATCCATGCGGCCGGATTTGTCATTTGGAGCTCCAAATTATGTCAACTAGTCCCTTAGCCATTGATCTTTCTTAGACTGCATATGGTGCTACGGGACTCTAATCGAGGCGATTTCAAAGGCGTTGGACTCCGATCATCATCTTGATCAGATCCGTACGGTCAGATCATCAACCTGAGGCTCCAAAATAAATATCTTTCTCTCCTAACTAGAAAAAGGATGCAATTAACCTAAATTATATACAACTACTCTAAATGTAGAATGATGCATGCTATGCAATATTTATAACATGAAATGCAAATCTAAGCCTAGGAACATGCATGAATAGGCATTTTACCCTCAATAAATGTGTTTACATCATACCCCCATGCCTATCTTTTGCTAGTCCCTAGCAAAATTAAACTTTATGCAATGTATAAAAGCAGAATTAGGATTAGATTGCTTAGGCCTAAGTTGTTTATTAACAATAGAAAATTTCAACTAAGGTCCTAAACTACGAAAACTTAATAATACCCAGGTGCCTGCCAGAATGTAGACCGCCCAAGTTCTCGCCTTATTTGAAAAGGGAAGATACATTTTTTTTTTATTTTTCTTTTTTCTAATTTTTTTGTACTTATGGAGTTTGAGAGTTCCGGGATAACTTTTTATAGGTATCCGACCTGGCCAAGACTTGAAAAGAACTCTAAGTGCTAAGCATCTTGTGAACATAGTGAAAGACTCACTAGACAGCCGTTAAAATGGACTTTGGGTTTCTACCACCCTAGGTGACCTTGCCTAGAGGTTTATCTTTTTGATCTGTAGCTTTCTCCCTACTTTTATTTATGGGGTCAACACAAGGGCGAACCTAGTGTATATCTCCCCAATTTATTCTAATTCCTCGCTTCTTCCCAAGTTGTTTTGGGAAATATTGTGCAATTTTTTGTGAGCTGGGTTTTGGACAACCGGCCGATGTGCTATTACCACTAACAACTTGCCAACCATACTCGTGCAGTGAAGTGTGATTTTATTTTTTTTATTTTCTCCTTTTTCTATATATGTATATTTTTTTTTTCTCTATATTTTATTTTATTTTCTTATCTTTCCTTTTTTTTTAAGTAGGTGACTTTCCTGATCTAAGATTTACCTAAAGGCAATACAATGAAAATGGTCCTATGATTGGGCTCTGGACAACCGGCCGATGAACTGTTACCACCGACAACTTGCCAGCCATACCACCCTAGATAGTTCATTAGCTACCTAATTTCTAGAGAAATCGTCGAAAAGTGAGTCAGTGCAAAAAATGTGTGTAGATGCTTAGGCTTAAAGCCCCCCCAAATCAGAGAGCAAGTTGATAAGTCGCATACTTATCATCCCAATTTATTAGCCAAATTAAAAATGAATTTGAATTGGCGAGGACTCGAGACTAAGTCCACATTCGAGTGGACACCCGAGCTAATTAAGCCCGAAGATCTGAGAGTCTAGGTGTTTAGGTCCTCTCTTATCATTTCCTAAAGTTAATAACTTCCAAAGGCCTAAGTTCTCTTTTCCTAATTTCTTTCTTTTTTTTATCTTTTTTAAAATTTCAAATTTTCTTTAATTTTATAAGAAACTAAAAGAAATTCTACAGAGTTAACATAATGATTTCAGGAATTGATTATCCACCCCCCCATGCCTAAATGATGCAATGTCCTCATTGTAAAAATAAAGACATGAAAAGGGCAGACTAAACAGAACATCACCTGAGTGTCGTGAAAATCCTGTCAGGTCCGTAGAGAGAAGAGTGTATACACAAGTACTAAGTTTAATGCCTTTAGCTAGGCATAACATACATACAAAGAAGAAATTGAGAATTCACAAGTGTGGGTCAGAATCAAAATAAAAATATTGATCCTCAAACCCGCCAATAGAATATGTCCACAAACGTGGACCTGATTATGGTGCAGACCCATGCTCCAGGGTCGAGTGGTTCTCAGGTTCTAGATGAAAATCACCCAGAACCAAAGGTTGTTAAGCTTGCGAGGTCGAGCCTGCGGTTTAGTAGTGTGCAACTCAAGAATAAAGTGTTGGACAACGGGTAAAGATGGTTCAATAGGTACAGTTGTCCACTTAACATCTAGCTCAGAAAAATATTCAGTTATTCCAGGCTTAGGTCGCACACGAAAGATATCATAAGGGCCCATATAGAAGATAGGTGGTTTCAGGTCAACAGGTACCCTTATATCCAAACTTGCTTTTCCCTCAAAATTAACCTCCCAAATTTTCATTTCAACATTCCTATCCTCCAACATCAAGTGCTCAAGTTCCGGGGCCTCTAGCATATCATTCACCCCATAAGATTCTCCAAAGTCCAGAAATCATGGCTGACTCAAGATTTACTTGGGTACAATGATTTCCAAATCAAAATCAATCCCTTTGGGGTGTGGTTGAGGAATGGGGCTATTGATTGAATCTTCTAGTAAATGAGGATTCGAATCCTCTAAGTTAGTCTTAATCGAATCCAAATCTTCAATAATTGGGCTATCAACTGGTTCGTCAGATTCCTCAAGCCCACTTGTCTCAGTAAAATCCTCTTCCTTAAGTTCAACTGAGACTTCACCACAAGATTCTTCACCCTCAGAGTCAAAGAATCCATGATCCTCATTTATATATGTCTCAAAATCATATGTCATTTCATGGTCCGTGGAGACATATTTTTCCTCGCTCCCTGGCTCAGGGATTTTGGGTGAATCAATCGGTTGCTCTAGCCTAACCTAGTCATCCCCAGTTTCAGAAAACGTACCCCCCCAATAGGTGCCTGAGCGGATTCTGACATTGGCTCTCCTGAAGGGGGTTCATCTTGAGAATCATCCCAAGATTTGACTAGGGCAACCACAAATTTCATCATCAACCTCGACAATTTCCCAAGAAGAAACTCACCCAGGTCCCTACCCTTAACACTTTGGAGCAAATCCAATAAAGAGCTATTCAACTCGTGAATCATTTTTATCATAGGCTCCAATGCTTCAGTGCATGGTGTTGCCTGAGCTTCTAACGATTGTATAGTGTTCCTCAAATTAGCCAACACCCTATCCTGGATTTGGTCCACCTGAACCGACTAGTTCGATTTAGGTTTGGGTGGGTTTGGGTTAAATCTAGGGGAGTCAAGATGTCGAGGTTCTCGGGTCCCTCCATGAAAGTAGGTCGTTCTAGGTTGTTCAAAGGATGGTGATGACCTATTATCAATGGAATACTAAGGAGGGTAGGTGTTATAATCATTATATCCTTCCTGATTGTAGATCAGGTTGGTTTGGTGATCTAATGATGAAGATCTACAACCATTGTAGCTTTGGGAAGGATAATAGTCATAGTCTTGTTGTCCAGGGTTAGGCCCTAGACATTGAGGTCCGGATTTGTATCCCCAATCAAAGTTATCCCGGCTAGAGGATGGGTAATTACAAGTTAAGTCGGGATAGTAATCATCTTGGGGATAAGTGGTGGTAGGAGGATAGGATTGGAAATGGGTGTAAGATGTGAAAGGGTACATGGTGAAGTAAGGAGGGACATCAGAAGAGAAGGGAGCCCTACAATACAAAAATACAAGCCTGTCCTTAGGTTGGGTAGCCTAAAGGTCTACAGACTCTCAGAATCCGTCCTAATATTATGGACAATTTACTCTACTTATATCTAGGTAATCCAACCAGTTAGAAAGAGGGACTGGGAAGAAGGTTCTTCCTTTGGCTTGCGCCTCTAGTTCATAGTGTACTCCTCAGCCGTGGTCGTTTGACACTACTCCCCTAGCTAGACATTAAATTGACTAGTATAAGCAGGTTAATCATAAACAATCTCAATCTGGATCCCGATGAGGAAGCCAGTCCTTAGGGTTAACGTCTAATCAATTTTAGTTAGGCTTGGGACAATGGTGCTTCAGGAATGTGATGGGCCCTTTAGATGGGTTGTGCCCTTAATGATCAGTTAAAATGTGTGTGCGTACACAACCAGGGTTTTCAAACAAGGTTATTTGATGATGTACCTTTTAGGGTTCAACCTTGTTTAGTAGGTTTTAGGATTTAATCTTTAGGTATATTTAATCAAGGTTCAGTAGAACACTCTAAGTTTTGAAAGCACTAGTGTAGATATATTCCTTTAAAAATCAAAAATAAAATGCGAAGTGCCTGGTTCAATCCTAAAAATCAACCTTAAGTGGCAAGCTACTTGATGAATCACTTTTATCTTAAGTGGTGTGGCCCAAACAGTTCAATCAATTGGCCTATTGCACCACTTAGTTAAGGCACACAAAAATGTTTGGCCTATTCAAATTTCTACTCACTTATTTGTGTGTTGAATTAAGTGTACCGAGTCCACAGGTCAGATCTCAGCTAAGTGGTAGAGTCGATGTGATTGTGCGCCATAGGGTGAGAAGTTGTGGGTGTTAAGTGTGTAGCTTTCAGAAAAATCCTACAATCAGATAACACTTTTTATTTATTTATTTATGTGGATGGCGAGGTGAGTGGAGGTGGCAAACAAACAACCAAATCTATCCTAGGGTTTATAAAAAGCACCTAAGTTGATTTGGGTTTGAGTTATTAGGTTATGGAATGAAAACTAAGGTGGGGGTGGTGTGGGGGACACTTACAAAACACTCTACTCGCACTTTACTCCTATCTACTGCACTTGGATCTCCATGCTAGGGTACCTGCAAGACAATAGATCAGAGATAAGCAGGGTTAGTGCTATGTAAATGCAAAGAAGCACAGAAAACAATAAAGTAAATTCTATTGCCTCCCCGGAAACAGTGTCAAAATGGTTGCACGTGTTTCATGTGTTAGAAATCAGGGTTACAAGTAACCTATCGTCGTAGTTGCAAAACACGTCCATTAGATAAAATTTATACCGAAACTCCAAGGGAGTCCCAGGTCGAACACAGAGAGGAGACGTTTACGTTAATTGAAAACCACGCTTCATTTTGTTTCTTTTTGGTATTTTAGGGTTTTGTTATTTTTTTTATTTTTGAAAGAGGAAGACAAGAAGAATGAGTCACAAGATAGAGATGGAACAAATATGATTTATATATCACTCTAATGTTGATTACAATAAACTACATAAAAAGAGAGGGAGGTGAGAGGAAATCTCCCGAATCGACTGTTCGGCGACTCAACGGTGCCTGACGGAAGCTCGGACGAAGGAGGTGAGAAGCGGGATGACGGAGGTGAGATGTAGGAGGACGTCGGGTAGAGGAAAGCTTCGATGTGGGTCTGAAATGGAGGTGAGAAGACAGAGAAGATCTGCTATTGGAATGGAGGTGGGAGGACGGCTCCAAGGCGACCTATGAAGGGGGATGGGAAGTTGGAGGAGTATTTGGTGGGGCAGAGGTTCGCTATACTAATAGGCACCGTGGGAGCTTGAGAACAAGTTCTAATGGAGCGTTGGTAGGCTTGTTAGAGCTTGGGAGTAGGTGGGAGTAGAGTAGGTAGAGATGCCTTGGAAGGGAGGGGGTGTAGGTCCTTTTATAGTAGAGAAGAGGCAAAAATAGGTATGGGACCATTAATGACATCCAGGCCTTCGCTTGAAGTGTCGCTGAAGGCAGCTCATGCTCGCTTACGACCACAGCTG
Organism: Thalassia testudinum; assembly: GCA_037157565.1. Taxonomy (NCBI): domain Eukaryota; kingdom Viridiplantae; phylum Streptophyta; class Magnoliopsida; order Alismatales; family Hydrocharitaceae; genus Thalassia; species Thalassia testudinum. Next base: position 11,264,773 of record JAZHRO010000026.1, on the reverse strand, counting down.
GCTTTACTGGCGCACGAAGAATTAGCGACAGCTGTAAGCGTCGCTGTAGGTCCACCTCATGCGTCACTGTAGGCCAGCTCATGCGTCGCTGGCACGTGCTCCCTGCCTTTGCCGTGCACGCACGTGCCCACACGCTGGCGTTGTGCTATGCGCATGTGCACGCACCCACGCTACTGCGTGTGTGCGGTGGCACGTGCGTGTGCTGGGCGACCTGGGCTGTGCCACGTGGCACAGCCTGGGTCGTCCATCTTGTTGTAGGGGCAGCTATAGAAGTCAGATTGAGTCGATTTTCACGCCGTTAGGCTGCGATCATCGGCCCGAATCCATCCGCATGGTCGGATTTGTCATTTGAAGCTCCGAATTATGTCTACTAGTCCCTTGTTCATTGATCTTCCTCGGACTGCATATGGTGCTACGAGACTCCGATCAAGGCAATTTCAGAGGCTTTGGACTCCGATCGTCATCTTGATCAGATCCATATGGTCGGATTGTCAATCCGAGGCTCTGAAATAAATATCCTTCTCTTCTAACCACAAAAAGGATGCAATTAACCTAAAATTATATACAACTACTCTAAATGCAGAATGATGCATGCTATGCAATATTTATAACATGAAATGCAAATCTAAGCCTAGGAACATGCATGCATAGGCATTTTACCCTCAATAAATGTGTTTACATCATGTGCCTTCTATAGGGTTGTACTATGATGAGTTGAGTCATCTGAGAAGGGTGCCTGTTGTCTGATTTGCTTCAAAGGCATTGTGGCATTATTGCATATGTTACTGTGAACTTAAGTTGACGAGGATATCTGGTTGAGGAATACTGTTGAAATATTTGAGTAATTTGATACTTGGGTATATGCTTAATTAGAAGGATATAAATGGTGATCTAAATCACCACTTTTAGATTTCTTCCATTCTTTTTGCCCCTGCTATTTCATGAGATACATTGATCTATATTTAAATGCTATTTTGACTAGTTTATTCATTAAACATCTTTATTGTGCTTAATTAATTATGCTCATTGTTGAATGTGGAAAACTACGCGTTCGGAGTTGGATTCGAAAACCTGTCGTCGTAGTTCGAGTCGCGAAGAAATCCGTTTAACAGATAAAATTTATACCGAAAATCCATAAAGAAGTTTCGGGTTGAACATAGGGAGGTGGACGTTTGATTAAAAATACATGTTTGTTTTGTTTGTCAAGAAACAAAATAGCTGGTCAAAAACTAGTGATCTATTTAACAAATAATAAATAGAAGAGAGAGAGAATATTACAAATAAAAGCAAAAGGGATGTAGAATAAACATGGACTTCATTATCAGAAGTTGTTCATTACACTACTTATTACGACTAGAAAGTGGGAAATCTATACTAGAAAGCGGTAAATCTACTCTAGAAAGCAGTAAAAAGAATGGAGAGAGAAGTATCCTCATCGACGATCGCTTGGAGGATGAGTCGAACTGGATGATGCCTGAAAGACAGGGAACAGAGTTGGAAGAAGGAGGATGAAGTGGGAGGAACGGGAACGAAGCAGCACGTCATCGTCGTCGCGGGATCCGCTTCCCGAATGCAGAGAGAGGACAACCATGGGATGCTCCATGAAGGGGGATGAAGGTAGAAAATTTATGATTTCTAATCTAGAGGAGAATCTCGAGTTTGGGACAAGCTCTTAAAGCTTTAGAAGGTGTGAGAGAAGAGAAGAAGGGATGAAAAATTCGTAGGGTAGGGGTCTCCTTTCATAGTTGCAAGGATTGGGAGCATTTTGGTCATTATAATATTAAAACATTAATATGGGACCTTTAGCGACGGACTTAAACGTCGCTAAAGGTCCATCATGGGCGACATGTGTACGCTGCACGTGCACCTGCTCCTCTTTTGCGCCTGATCGGCTCCCAGCCGTCCGATCGTGAGATCGAACGGCCCAGATTGCTTCTCACGGTGCTTCAACTTCATAACTACGCACTGACCGTCCGATTGTGAGATTGGACGGTTGAGATCTCACCTCACAGCGCCCATTCAAATGCCCTTACTGCGTGCCCGGGAGTGTGATGAGGCATGAAGATGCGCGTCATCGCGCACGTACACGATCCAACGCATGTCCTTGCGCCATGTCTCCGCTTCATCTACCGCACGATCGCCATCTGACGGTCAGAATCGACGTGCCCCCGCTCTTTGCTCTGATTTCCAGGGCATGGCGATTCAACCTCGCAACCTGTGCTTCACCCATAGTAGCGTAACCGCTGCATTGCGCCTCAGTCTTTGTCGCGAAAAGGATTTAAGCACGCACCCTCACGGCTGTTGGATCAAGATCCAACAGCTCAGATCACGCCTTACCGCGCCTTGAGAAGATTAGGAGCGGTGCTGAGCGGCGACGTGGCTGATTCTCAGCCGTTGGATGGGCATCCAACGATGGAGATTCGTCGAGCGGGTGAAGAAGAAAAGCATAGGTGGGTCCTTGGGCTTGCTCGGGCAGCTGAGATGGCGCCACATGGAGCCATCTTGGCCGTCCATCTTCTATGTGTTGTAGACGGTGCCACGAGTGCGGATTAACACCATCTTGGCCATTGATCTCTAGGCTTCCTTGGACTATATCTAGTGCTACGGATGTCCAATCAGAGCGATCTTGGAGTCATTGAACTCCCGTAGTTGCCCTGATCAGATCCGTACAGTTGGATCCTTGATCCGAAGCCCTGATTAACAAGTTGCCCTGTCCCTGGCCATAAAAGGAGACAATTAACCTAAATTTTATACAGACTACCCTAAATGCAAGATGATGCATGTTATGCAATATTTATAATATGTGATGCAATTCTATGCCTAAGAACATGTGTAAATAGACAGTTTATGTGATATAAACATGTTTACATCACACCCCCAAGCCTATCTTTTGCTAGTCCCAAGCAAAACTACATGCTTTTTATAAGAGAATTAAGTCAATTTCTTGCGCAATAGTTATTTTCAACACTTGAGGATTTCAACTGGAATTTGAACCACAGTGATACAACAGTGCCCAGGTATCAGCCAAAATGCAGACTGCCTAAAGTTCTCGCCTTATTCAAAGAGGGATTTCTTTTTCTCTTTTTTCTTCTTTTCTAATTTTTTTTGGAGTTTTGAGTTCAGGGTTAAAAAGCGGCTTTCTATGGCCACTCAACCCGCCCAAGACTTGATAAGAACCCTAAGTTTTAAGCATGTTTTTGTGAATGTGATAGACTCGTTGATTGGCATTCAGAATGGACTTCGGGTTTCTACGCCCCTAGGTGACCTTAGAAAGAAATCTACTTGAAGGTGTATCTATACGACTGGTAGCTTTCTCCCTACTTTTATTTTTATGGGGTCAACACAAGGGTGAATCCAGTGTATATCTCCTCAGCTTATTCTACTTCTCCGCTTCTTCCTAAGTGTTTTGGAATTTTTAGTGCATTTCTTGAGCTGGGTTCTGGACAATCGATCGATGAGCTGTTTCCACCGACAACTTGCAGGCCATGCTTGTGTGAAGTGTGGCTTATTTCTTTTTGTTTCTTTTTCTTTCTTTTCTCCTTTTCTTATTCTTTTTCTTTTCTTTTTGAACTTTTTTTTTCTTTTTAAGTAGATGGCTTCCATGGTCTAAGATTTACCTAAAGGCAGTAGGAAAAGAATGGTTAGACAACCTACCTATGGCTGTTACCCACGATAACTTGCCAGCCATACCACCCTATAAGATTCATTAGCTACCCAATTTCTGTTAAAACCGTCGAAAAATGAGTCAATGCGAATAGTGTGTAGATGCTTAGACTTGAAGTTCCCTCAAATCAGTGGGCATGTTGATAAGTTGTGTACTTATCACCCCAACTTATTTAATCAAATTGAAATCAAATTTAGGATGGTGAGGACTCGATAAACAAATCCACATTTTAGTGGATACCCGGGCTGATTAAGCCCAAAGACCTGAAGGGTCTTCGTGTTTAAATCATACAATTTTATTTCCTAAGATTGAAAATTTTCTAAAGCCCAAGTTCTCTTTCCTAATTCCATAACTTTTTTTTTATAAAAACAAAATGAATCTACAGAGCTGACGAAATAATTCAAAGATGAATATCCACCCCCTATGCCTATCTAATGTAATGTCCTCATTGTATTAAAAAGACATGAAATAGAGTGGAGTAGAGTAGAAAGCACCTGAATTGCATGAATAACAGGCCTGCTCCGAGATAAACAGAAACTGTATACGTGCTGAATTTAGTACCTTCAGCTAGGCATACTATACAAAGAAGAAGAAATAACAAATTCATAGGTGCAGGTAAGAATTAGAATAAAAAGATTCACCTTAGGACCTGCCAGCAGATGTCCACAGATGTGGACCAGATTGTGATGTAGACCCATACCCCATGGTCGAGTATATCTAAGGTTCTGGATAAAAATTACCCAGAACCTAAAATCAGTATGCAAGCAGGGTCGGGCCTGCGATTTATGAGGATGCAACCCAAGACCAAAAAGTCGAGTTATAGAGAAATCAAGATCAAAAGGATAATCAATGAATGTGTGCTTGGGTTGGACATCCTCAGAACAAATGTTGTAAGGGTCCTAGTTTGATGGTTTCAAATTAATTGGTACCCTTAGACTTGATCTTTCACTTCCTCCTGAATTAACTTCCTAAATCAATATTTCCCAACTCCTATCCTCCTTCAAAATGTCAAATTTAGGGACCTCCTGTATATTAATCACCCCATCTAAAATTTCCAAGTCTAAAAGATGTGGATGAATCAGAATTGACTTGGGTCTAGTTATTTAAAAAATAGAATTGTCAGTAAACTCAAGGGGGTGTAACTGAGAATCAGGGTGTTGAATTGAATCCTTAATGCAGGGATTTGAATCTACCATAGAAGCCCTAATAAGATCAGTTTCCTTAGTTATTGGGCCATCATATGATCTATCGGATTCCTCAGGCCCAGTTGTTTCACAGAAATCGTGTTCTGTAAACCCGCGTGAGACTTTACAAATTGATTCTTCACCTTCAGAATCAAAGAAATCTAAATCCGTATTAATGTGTCTCAAAATCATCAATTACGGTCAAATCATCAATCCGAGGCTTCGAAATAAATATATTTCTCTCCTGACCACAAAAAGGACATAATTAACCTAAATTATATACAACTACTCTAAATGTAGAATGATGCATGCTATACAATATTTATAACATGAAATGTAAATCTAAGCCTAGGAACATGCATGAATAGGCATTTTACCTTCAATAAATGTGTTTATATCATAACACCATACCTATCTTTTGCTAGTCCCTAGCAAAATTAAACTATATGCTATGTATAAAAGCAAAATTAGAATTAGACTGCTTAGGCCTAAGTCGATTATTAACAATAGAAAATTTCAAGTAAGGTCCTAAACTACAAAAACTCAATAGTACTCGAGTGCCTACCAGAATGCAGACCACCCAAGTCCTCATCTTCTTTGAAAGGGGAAGATACATTTTTTAATTATTTTCTTCTTTTTTTATTTTTTGTACTTTTGGAGTTTGAGAGTTCCGGGATAACTTTTTACGGCTACTCGACCCGCCTAAGACTTGAAAAGGACTCTAAGTTCTAAGCATCTTGTGAAAATAGTGAAAGACTCACTAAACGGCCGTTAAAATGGACTTCGGGTTTCTACGACCCTAGGTGACCTTGTCTAGAGGTTTATCTTTTCGAATGGTAGCTTTCTCCCTACTTCTTTATTTATAGGGTCAACACAAGGGCGAACCTAGTGTATATCTCCCCAGTTTATTCTACTCCCCACTTTTTCCCTAAGTGTTTTGGGAATTATTGTACATTTTTTTTTTTTGTGAGCTGGGTTCTGGACAACCGGCTGATGAGCTGTTACCACCGACAACTTGCCAGCCATACTCATGCAGTGAAGTGTGGTTTTAGTTTTTTTTATTTTCTCCATTTTCTATATATATATTTTTTTCTCTATATTTTATTTTATTTTCTTATCTTTCCTTTTTTTTTAAGTAGGTGACTTTCCTGATCTAAGATTTACCTAAAGGCAATACAATGAAAATGGTCCTATGATTGGGCTCTGGACAACCGGCCGATGAACTGTTACCACCGACAACTTGCCAGCCATACCACCCTAGATAGTTCATTAGCTACCTAATTTCTAGAGAAATCGTCGAAAAGTGAGTCAGTGCAAAAAATGTGTGTAGATGCTTAGGCTTAAAGCCCCCCCAAATCAGAGAGCAAGTTGATAAGTCGCATACTTATCATCCCAATTTATTAGCCAAATTAAAAATGAATTTGAATTGGCGAGGACTCGAGATGAAGTCCACATTTGAGTGGACACCCAGGCTAATTAAGCCCAAAGTCCTGAAGAGTCTAAGTGTTTAGGTCCTCTCATATCATTTCCTAAAGTTAATAACTTTCAAATGCCTAAGTTCTCTTTTCCTAATTTCTTTCTTTTTTTATCTTTTTTCAAATTTTCAAATTTTTTTTTTTAATTTTACAAGAAACTAAAAGAAATTCTACGGAGTTAACATAATGATTTCAGGGATTGATTATCCACCCCCCCATGCCTAAATGATGTAGTCCTCATTGTAAAAATAAAGACATGAAAAGGGCGAACTAAACAGAACATCACTGGAGTGTCGTGAAAATCCAGTCAGGTCCATAGAGAGAAGAGTGTATACACATGCGCTAAGTTTAATGCCTTTAGCTAGGCATAACATACATACAAAGAAGAAATTGAGAATTCATAAGTACAGGTCAGAATCAAAATCAAAAGGTTGATCCTAAAGCCCGTCTGCAGAAGATGTCTACAGATGTGGACCAGATTATGGTGCGGACCCATGCCCCAGGGTCGAGTGGTTCTCAGGTTCTAGATGAAAATCACCCAGAACTGAAGGTTGTTGTGTTTGCAGGGCCAGGTTTGCGGTTTAATGGTGTGCAACCCAAGACCAAAATGGCAGACAATAGGTAGATCTAGTTCACTAGTTTCAAATGTCCACTTAACATTCAGCTCAGAAAAATAATCAGTTATTTCGAGCTTAGGTTGCACATGAAAGATATCGTAAGGGTCCTAGTAGAAAGTAGGTGGTTTCAGGTCCATTGGTACCCTTAGATCCAAAATCAAAGTTCCCTCAGAATTAGCCTCCCAAATTTTTATTTCAACAATTCTATCCTCCAACATCAAGAACTCAGGCTCCGGGACCTCTAGCATATCATTCACCCCATATGATTCTCCCAAGTCCAGAAATTGTGGCTGAATCAAGATTGACTTGGGCACAATGATCTCAGAAGTCAGCTCTTCGGGGTGTAGATGAGGAATAGGGTCACTGATTGAATCATCAACTAAATGAAGATTCGAATCCTCTAAGTTAGCCCCAACCGAATCAAAATCTTCAATGACTGGGCTATCAAATGGTTCGTCATGCTCCTCGAGCCCATTTGTCTCACTAAAATCATCTTCCTTAAGCTCAAGTGAGACTTCACTAAGAGATTCCTCACCCTCAGAATCTAAGAATCCATGATCCTCATTTATATATGTCTCAAAATCATATGTCATTTCATGGTCCGTGGAGACATATTTTTCATCATTCCCTGGCTCTAGAATCTCGGGTGAGAAACTCGATTCATCCTCAAAGGGTTGCTCTAGCCCAACCTGGTCATTTCCAAACTCAGAATATGTATCCCCCACAACAGGCGCCTGAGCGGGTTTAGACATTGGCTCTTCTGAAGGGGATTCATCTTGAGACTCATCCTAAGATTTGACTAGGGTAACCACAAATTTCATCCTCAACCATGACAACTTCCCAAGAAGAAACTCACCTAGGTGCCTATCCCTAACACTTTGGAGCAAATCAAATAAAGAGCTATTAAGTTCATCAGTCATTTTGATCATAGGCTCTAGTGCTTTAGTGCATGGTGTTGGTTGAGCTTCTAACGATTGTATAATGTTCCTCAAATTAGCCAACACCCTATTCTGGATCTGGTTCACCTGAGCTGACTAGTTCAATTTGTTGGTGCTAAAGCACCATGATCGTTCATTTTGATGATAACAAAATACGTGTTTTTTAACATTTGCATTTGACTCCTAGTTTTCAGGTCATTTGCAAATGGAAACATGTTTAGACGAAGTTCGAGCTCGCATCCATGGTGGATTGGAGGAGCTTGATGGAGAACGGAGGAGCTTTGTGGGGAGCGAAAGCTTGAAGATGGAAGGACAAGAAGAATAGGATAGAATTCTTTTTATCTTGTTTTATGTACTTTTGTCCTTTTATTCTTGCTCTTTTATTTCTTAGAATATTGTTAAAGTGCCTCAAAGAACCCCTAAAGTAGTCCTAGGAACACTTGCACTAACCTAGGACACTTAAGGCTTCCGTAGAGAACTTAGAAAACCTAAATAAGCTTCAGACAACCTTTTTAGACATCTAATCTGAAAATCAGACGTCTAATAGTGACTTTTAAGACGTCTAATAACTTAAGCTGGACTCTGTAGGTTCTATCTGCTGAAATAAGACGTCCAGACCTTAGTCCAGATGTCTTAGAAGATGTCTAATGGTTGTGCCAGACGTCCAATTAGTGGAACGTTGCTGCATATGTAATTGTCAAGGAAAATGACTGTTAGCCTTATATCAGACGTCCGCAGAGGACCCCAGACATCTTGTTTGTGACCGTTTTGCCTCGACTAACCCAAAATCTCCTTTGTGAGATTTTGTAGCCATTACCCTTCTTGGGAATCGATTCCTACAGAACAAATAGGTTTCCAGATGTCCAGACATAGTGACAGACGAATTGTATGTCGTCTGATGGCCATACACTAGAACCTTGTTTAGGTCTGATTCAAGTCAGGAAGGAAACCCGCCTAGAATCAGACGTCTGACTTAGTTCTCAGACGTTTTAAATAGGTTTTCCAGAAGTCTAATACCTAGACTAGATATCTAATGACCCTGTCAGAATCATGATTGATTCTGATTATGGCCTATTTTGCCTTGATTTCAACCCCAATGTCTATGGAAGATTTCTAAGGGCTTCCAAAGCCTTCCTAGGACCTCTATAAATAGAGGAGGACCCTTTCCTTGCATAGATACACCAAGGAACACACTTTCATATCAATTTGTGTCTTTTGATCTTGAGAAGAAAGCTCTAGCTCTCTAAGCCTAGTTCTACATCCAGAGAGCTTCATCTGAGTTGTGCACCTACTCTCCCTCCGCGTTTACGAGAGCATCGTTGTGCCAAAGCGTGGTTCATGCACCCGCGTCATCACGCTGATGCACTTCCACTCAAAGGGAAGTATCTTTACCTATAGTAGCTAGATTCATGTTTGTTGGCTCTATAGGTTGTTTTGTAATATCTTTCTTTGTTATTTGCGTTGGGTATTTGCATTGTGAATTCCCATCTCCTTCGTGACACAAAATCCTCCTTATGAAAAGGAGGGGTTGAGGAACGCTACCCTCGTACTCGTAGCGTGGTTGTAATTGAGGTTGAACTACCCTCGTTTAAGTAGTTCATATAGTGGATTTAATCAACTAAATCGATCGAAAAATCCTAACTCGAGAGGGTTAGGTGGTGGTTTTCACCCGATTTGGGTTTCCACCTAAAAATTACGTGTGTCTTGTGTGATTGCTTCTTTTGAGATTGTTACTTACTTTATTCTGCATTTTTTACATCATGCATATCTTACCCCCTCCAAGTAGGAAATTACACAATTCAGGTTTGGGTGGGTTTGGGTTAAATCTAGGGGAGTTAAGGTGTTGAGGTTCTCGGGTCCCTCCTTGAAAGTAGGTCATTCTAGGTTATTCAAAGGATTGTGGTGACCTATATTCAGTGGAATACTGGGGAGGGTAGGTGTTATAATCATCATATCCTTCCTGATTGTAGATCGGGTTGGTTTGGTCATTAAAGGATGGAGATCTATAATCATTGTAGCTCTGGGAAGGATAGTAATCATAGTCTTGTTGTCCAGGGTTAGGCCCTAGACACTGAGGTCCGGATTCGTATCCCCAATCATAGTTATCCCGGCTAGTGGATAGGTAATTACAAGTTAAGTCGGGATAGTAATCATCTTGAGGATAAGTGGTGGTAGGAGGATAGGATTGGAAATGGGTGTAAGATGTGGAAGGATACATGGTGAAGTAAGGAGGGAAATCAGAAGAGAAAGGAGCCCTGCAATACAAAAATACAAGCCTGTCCTTAAGTTGTGTAGCCTAAAGGTCTACAGACTCTCAGAATCCGTCCTAAGATTATGGATGATTTACTCTACTTATCTCCAGGCAATCCAACCAGTTAGAAGGAGGGACTGGGGAGAAGGTTCTTCCTTTGCCTTGCACCTCCGGTTCCTAGTGTACCCCCTAGCTGCAGTCGTTTGATGCTACTCCCCTAGCTAGACATCAGATTAGCTAGTAGAAGTAGGTTAATCGTGAATAATCTTAGTCTGGATCCTGATGAGCGAATGAATCCTTAGGGCCAACGCCTAATTGATTTTATTTAGGCTTGGGAAATTGGTGCTCTGGAATGTGATGGGCCCTTAATGGGTTGTGCCCTTAATGATTTGTTTGAGAATGTGTGAATGTGCACAACCAAGAGGTTTTCAAGCAAGATTATTAATGATGAGGTGAGTTTTAGTATTCGAATCTTGCTTAATAGCTTTTAGGATTCAAATATTAGGTGTTTTCAACCAAGTTTTGTGAGGCAAACCAAATTTATTTTTGAAAGCATGTGTTCAAGTATCTTCCTTTAGAAATCAAGAAAAATATGGAGTCCCTGGCTTGACCTAATTATTGAATCCAATGGGGTAGCTAGAAAATGAATCTCTTTTAGTTTAGGTGGTGCGGCCCAAACAATTCAATCAATTAGCTCAAATGCACCACCGATTAAGGCACACAAAAAGGTGGTTAACCTAATATGATTTGTACTCTTTTATGTGTTGAATTCGTGTATCAGGTCCACAGGTCAGAAGCCCAGTTGAGTAGATGAAAATCAAGTCCGATTATGTGCCTCAAATGTCGGTGTATAGAGTGTGTATATTGATTTGTCCCACAAAAGGTATCCTTTTTTTTTTTTGAATGTGGGGGTGAGGTGGATGAAGGTGGCAAACAAGACAAACAATTCTATTCTAGGGTTTTTGCAAACACCTAAGTAGATTAGGTCTTGGTTATGAGTGTGGCAAAATGAACTAGTGGGGGGGAATGTGGGGGACACTTATAGAGTACTCTACCCGCACTTGGACCTATATGCTATGGTACCTGCAAGACAGTAGATCAAAGATAAGTAGGGTTAGTGCTATGTAAATGCAAAGAAGTGCAACAAACAATAAAGTAAATTCCGTTGCCTCCTCGGCAACGGCACCAAAATGGTCGCACGCATTTCGCGAGTTAGAAATTGGGGTTACGAGTAACCCGTCGTCGTAGTTGCAAAACACGTCGATCAGATAAAATTTATACCAAAACTCCAAGGGAGTCTCGGGTTGAACACAGGGAGGCAACGTTTACTTTAAGTGAAAACTGCACTTTGATTTGTTTCTTTTTGAAGTTTTAGGGTTTTGTTATTTTTTTATGTTTTTGAAATAAAAGACAAGTAATCACAAGATAGAGATGGAATCAAATGTGATGTATTGCATTAATGTCTATTACAATAAACTATGAAAGCATAAAAAGAGAGGAAGGTGAGAAGAAATCTCCCGAATCGGCTATTTGGCTAGACGACGGCGCCTAGTGGAAGCTTGGATGAAGGAGGTGAGGAGCGGGACGACGGAGGTGAGATGTAGGAGGACGTCGGGTTGAGGAAAGCTTCGGTGTGGCTCCGAAATGGAGGTGAGAAGATGGAGATGATCTACTACCGGAATGGAGGTGGGAGGATGACTCCAAGGCAACCTATGAAGGGGGATGGGAAGTTGGAAGAGTATTTGGTGGGGTAGAGGTTCGCTACACTAATAGGCGCCTTGGGAGCTTGAGAGCAAGCTCTAACAGAGCATTGGTTGGCTTGCTAGAGCTTGGGAGTAGGTGGGAGTAGAGTAGGTAGAGATGGCTTGGAAGGGAGGGGGTGTAGGCCCTTTTATAATGGAGGAGAAGAGGCTAAAAATGGGTAAAGGACCTTTAGCGATCTTCAAACCGTCACTGGAAACGTCACTATAAATAGCTCACATCCGCTCACGCCCTTAGCTGCCTTTGCTAGCTTGGAATGAAGTAGCGATGGCTGGAAGCATCACTGTAGGTCAGCCCAGCTGTCACTGAGAGCTGGCACCAACCACGCAGGCACCCGCGCTATGCTACCCCCCATCACAGGCGCTGATTGCGTGGTATCCTACTAGTGTGCGCCTGGTGTGCGCTGGCATGCATGCTAGCGCGTGCGCTGCGCTATCGCTGCTGCTTGCGTGCGGTGCTGCCCGATCGATTTGAGAATTGGGGGGCTGCGGGGATTCGAACCCGCGCCCCTCCCTTGAGAACCGTTGCTCCCACCATTGCACCAAGTTCACCAATGCATCGCGAGGAAGAGCCATAGCTGCGTGGTGGGGGCGATCTCTCAACTGCTGGATTCTCATCCAACACCTGAGATCACTTGATGATCGGCCTTTGGAGAAGTGGTGGGTGGCATTAGGCGCTCCAGATGGTGCCACGTGGCACCATCTGGACCGTCCACCCTTCCTTGCATGCAGAGGATGCCACGGTGCTCGGATCGAGGTGACTTCTACGTTGTCGGACTACGATCGTCGCTCCGGATCCATTCGTACGGTCAGATTTTTAATCCGAAGTCCGTAAGGATGTCGCATTACCTCCTGGCTATATAAAATGAAGGAATTAATATACAAAACATACAACTATCCTAAATGCCATGCAATGGATGTTATGCAATATTTATAACATGATATGCAATGCTAAGCCTAGGAACTATCATAAATAAGCAATTTGTCATGAATTCATGTGTGTTCATTAGAATGCCATGGGGGGTCTTTTATAGGCTAGTGGGTGAGCTTTCAAGCTTGGAAGCTCCCAAGCTTCGTAAAATAGGAGACCTGAATCTTTGAAGGATTTGCACAAGCTTTTTAGAGAGATTTGGAGACTTGGACATAGCTCAATAGGAAAGAGATTACCTAAGGAATATCCTTTTCAATTTTGAGAGGGATTCGTCAAGTAATCAAAGAGCTCTTGCCAAAAGAAGCTAGCTGGAGTAGGATTCCTCCACGACAATGGTGGAGGGACCGCTTTGCAAAGAGTGACAACAAAGATAGGGGCCTATTTGTAATGAATTTCAAAAGCTAGGGGTAGTTGTGAAACAGAAAGAATCAAATAGAACTGAAATGCAAACTAGGTCAAGACAATCTCTGATTGGGCTCAAATTTTGATACAAACCTCATTTGGACCTAAAGAATCCAATGGTGAAGTGGATTTTGGTTTTGACTTAGGTTGATTGGGTAATTTATGCAAAAATCCAAATTAAGGTAATAGTCTGTCTGAGACTCTATTTCCGGTCAAAATAGGTTCAGATGGTCAAATCAAGGATGCCAAACCCTTGAGAATATTTTTCTATGATTTTTAGAGGGTTTAGATGAATTTTATCCTGACCATAATCTCAGTTAATTAAGCGAGTCTATTTTTAGAGTTTCAGATATCCATTAATTCTTAAAATGCGTGAAAACCCATTTCTATCTGCATTGACCCATTCATTAGACATTAATGACTAAATGACCTTTAATAAACCCTTGGCATACCCCGTGGTTATTCTGTATTTGTGATAAGATGGTAAAATTGCAAAATAACCCTATTTTCATCTTTTCTTCTCAGAACAACTTAACCTGCCTGAAAGACCTTTTGGCTGATATGTAGGAGCTTTTAGTGATTTTATCAGACCAAATTGAGCTATTTATGGCTCATGATGGTGTTCCCATCAATAACGCTACAATTAGTGGACTGCTCGATCACCACACAGAAGGGTGTTATTGAGGATGTAATCGTCAATGTCAAGGATTTCTATTTTCTCGTGGATTTCCTGGTCCTTGACATGGATGTACCTAATGATTTGAGGAACACACCCATCATTCTAGGGTGCTCGTTCCTAGCTACCACTAAGGCCAACATAAACTGTGAGAGCGGTAGTATGGAGATTGCCTTTGGGGATAGGAAGCTAACTCTTGATATTTTTAAGGCGATAAGGGGATTTGAGGATTGTGGATTCATTGAGGAGCTTGAGGATCATGATTTAAAGACTTGTATGATGATCAGTGCACTCGAGGACTCCACCAGCTTTAGCAAACCCAACCCACAACCCTCCATGGCAAACCTACCACGTCCTAAAGAGGCTGTTGATTTTGTTCATTCCCAGTCTCTTCCACTGGATTGTCCTAATGAATCTTCATCAGCATCCTCCCTACCTTCTACACTAAACCCACCTCAACTTGAATTGAAACCATTGCCTAAAAGTTTGAAATACGAGTTCTTAGGACCTGAGAACATGCTATCTGTGATTATTAGTGCTAATTTGACTAAGGAGAAAGAATTGAGGTTGATTAAGGTCCTTAAGAACAATAAGGAGGCAATTGGTTGGACCATCCATGACCTTAGGGTGATCGAGCCATCTTATTGTAATCATCGTATCTTCATGGTAGATGGATCCCGCCTTTCTCGCGAAATGCAAAGGAGACTAAACCTAAATATGAGAGAAGTGGTCAAGAAGGAGATAATCAAGTGGTGTAATGCTAGAATTATATACCCAATCTCGAATAGTTCGTGTGTTAGCCCTGTTCAAATTGTACCCAAGAAGGCGAGAATAACCGTTAAACTAATGAGAAAGGGGAAACCTTCACCACTTGTTCAGCTTTTTCTTGGAGAGTCTGTATTGACTATAGGAAGCTGAGCACAACCACCAAAATGGATCACTTTCCCTTGCCATTCATTGATCAAATCCTGGAAAGGTTAGCTGGGCAAAAAATACTTTTGCCTCCTGGACGGTTATTCGGGATATAACCAAGTCCCTATCCATCCTGAAGACCAGGAAAAGACAACTTTCACATGTCCATATGGAACCTTTTCATTTCGTAGAATGCCGTTTAGGCTTTGCAATGCACCCGCGGCTTTTCAAAGGTGCATGCTGGTCATCTTTTTTGACATGGTGGGAGATTGTCTTGAGGTGTTCATGGATGATTTCTCCATTTTTGGAGATTCTTTTGAGTCCTGCCTAGCTAACTTGGAATTGATCCTCCAGAGATGCATCAAGACACGGCTGGTCCTTAGCTGGGAAAAAAGCCACTTTATGACTTAGGAAGGCATTGTCCTGGGTCATGTGGCCTCTAATTGGGGTATTGAGGTTGATAAGGCTAAGGTGAATGCTATCTCTAGACTTCCACCACCCACATCCGTAAAATAGATCCACTCTTTCCTTGGGCATGTGGGTTTTTATAGAAGATTCATCAAGGACTTCTCGAAGGTTGCTCAACCCTTGAGTAACCTTCTAGCCAAAGACACGCTATTCGAGTTTGATGAATCATGTCGCAAGGCATTTGATTTGTTAAAAACGGCAGTCACCTATGCCTCGGTATTGCAACCACCAGTCTAGACAGCCCCATTTGAGATTATGGCTGACGCATCTGATTATGCCATCGGGGCGGTCTTGGGTCAAAAGATTGAGAAAAAGCCCTTTGTGATCTACTACACTAGAAAGACTCTGGATGAGGCCCAGAGGAACTACACCATTACTGAAAAAGAATTGCTAGCTATAGTTTTCGCTTTAGAAAAATTCAGGGCTTATCCTCTAGGTTCTCATGTAATCATTTATATCGACCACTCGGCCTTGAAACATATCTTGGCCAAAAAGGATGCCAAGCCTCATCTTATTTGCTAGATCTGTTGCTTCAAAATTTGATCTTGAAATCAGGGATAAAGCCGGGGCACAAAATGTTGTGGCGGATCACTTCTCGAGAATCCTAATTGATTCTCGTCATCCAGATATCCCTATTTTAGACACTTTTCCAAATGAGACTATCCTTACAATCTTGGGTATCCGAACCCCCTAGTTTGCGGATATTGTAAATTATTTGGCCGTTGATCAAATCCCTAAGGATTAGACCAAACAACAATGGGACAGACTTGTGTCTGAGGCCAAATATTATTTATGGGACTATCCCGAGATGTATTGCATCGACGCAGACCAAATTATTCGTCGATGCATCTCAGAAATTGAGTTCCACAGTATACCTGAGTTCTACCATACATCCGCGAGTGGTGGACACTTTTCCGGGAAAAAGACGGCAGCAAAAGTCTTACAATCTGGTTTCTATTGGCAATCGTTATTTAAGGATGCCCAGGAATTCTCAAAGTCGTGTGCCCAATGCCAGACACTCAGGAACATGTCTAAGAGAGATATGATTCTCCTAAACCCAATACTTTCCGTCAAAATTTTTGACATTTAGGGCATCGACTTCATGGGACCTTTTGATGATAACGTCATCATCAGTCATAACTAGCTTTAATTAGTCACAATCAAGGAATAAATGCTCCTATATAACCGCCAGAAGAGTCCTAATTCACTGCAATTCCATTCTGAGAGAATAACAAGAAAATAGGGGTAAAAATGTAGTTTTAATAGTACATCTCAATTGCAGAACAATCATGGAGTTTCTCAGGGGTTAATCAAAGGTTAAATGGTCATAAATGTCTAATAAGTGGGTCCGTGCAGATAGAAACGGGTTTTCGTGCATTTTGAGAATTAAATGACATCTGAAACCCTAAAAACTGACCTACTTAATTAACTGAGGTTCTGGGTAGGATAAAATTCACATAAACCCTTTAAAAATCATATAAAAATATTTTCTAGGATTTAGTATGCTTGATTTGACCATCAGAACCCATTGTGACCTAAAATAGAGTCTCAAATAGACAGTTTCCCTAATCTAGGTTTCTGCTCAATTTATCCAGTCAAACTTGGTCAAAACCTAAATCTAAATTTACCATCAGATTTGTTCGGTCCAAATTAGGTTTGTACCAAAATTTGGGCCTAATTAAAGATTATCTTGAACTAGTTTGCAATTTGGTCCTGTCTAACTCTTTTCTCTTACACACATGCCACTAACTTTCAAAATCCTTACAAACAGGACCCTATCTTTGTCGTCACCCTTTACGAATAAGTCCCTCCACCATTATCACAAAGGAATCCTTCTCCGACGGCCTTTGATTGAAGAGAACTCCTCTGATCAATGAATCCCTTCCAAAATTGGAAGGGAGATTCCTTATGGAGTTCTCTTTGCATCGCACCCGACCTTGAATCTTATAACCTTCCCACTCTCTCATGAGAATGCATGAGTGATTTAGGTATCTCTTGAGTTTCCAACTCCAGCAAACCTTCCAAATTCAAGAGCTTGGTTTCCAAGCTTCAACCGCCCTCTAAAAGCCTATAAAAGGATCCCCAATGCACACCGATCCTTTGACACTCGAATTAGATCGGAATTACCCTCAATTCCTCCCTCCTCTCCGGTCGAATAGCTCCTCAATGTTCGACGACCTCCTCCGACTCCATTCCTCATCCATTTGCAATACCAACAACGGATCTACCTTCCTCAACTTCTGCTCTTGGTTGTACCAACAGGAGCCTCCTTTCCATCGTCGTCGCCGCTTCTACCTCATCAGAGCAGTTCTCTTCCACGACATCGGCCACACCATACCTGTCGTCCTCCTTATCCTTTTTGACCCTTGGAGTAGGTAGTTAGGTCTCTCTAGTTCTTTAGATTAACTTCCCTTATCAAAAACCCAAACATAAGTCCTTGACACCGCCGTTCACCCCCGTCTTCTCTGTGTCCAGCCATACCTATGGTGAGGTGCTTCCATCACTACACACATCCACATGCCTCGCTACCATGCCCATAACTTCTGCTGTACTCCACCCATCAAAACTCCTCTCTCTATTTGCCTTCCCATCCACCCAAAATACTCACCAAATTAACCCACCTCTTTCGACCTGATCTGCCTTCGCCACACTCACCCACGACCTCTCACAATACACAACCATCACCACTACACTCCACATCATCTGGCGACACTTCCTAAGTTGTTTTGACATGGTCGAGAGGCCATCTTTTGATTTCAGGTAGTCACTCTTTCTTTGCCATTGACAGAAGCTTCAAGCTTGCTAGAAGCTTGCTCCAGGTCACACCTCCAGGAGATGCGGACACCTCCCAGGTTGCGATCCAAGGTCTCAATTGGAAGCCACGCCCTCAGCAGCTACCTTAATTGGAAGAGCACTCCAGCAGCCGACACACGCAAGAGAGAGCCGTGGGATTTAGCCCCACACATGGAGCACAGTGCCCCCTACTGCGCATAAAGAGAATTTGTGATTGGGCCTCAGTGCCTCAAGACACTTGGGGGGTGAGGTCTCTCGCGCCCCTTCACGCCTCGCCCATGACACTTGCACATGGGCCTAGTCTGAACCTGATTACCCACCTAAGCATCTCACACCTCAGCTATGACACTCACTCACATAACCCTGGTCCCGGGTATGCTCTGATCCAATACCCAAATACCCGGTTACCCTTGCGGAAGAGAAGTGGAGGGAGAGAGTGAGAGAGTGCGGGGTTAGGGGGTTTTGCTCTTGTAGGCAACTATACTACTCTTAGTCGTGAGAAGAGGAAAAGAGACAGAGCCAAAGAAAGGAAGGAAAGGCTAGAGAAAGAAGGAGACATGCAGAAGAAAGCCAAAGAAGAAGAACAGTAGAAGAAAATCAAAGAAGAAGCACTGTAGCAACGCACTTTAAGTCATCTGATTTCACAATCAGACGTCTGATTCACTGTTTGTTCATTTGATTCTATTTGAGTAATTGCTATATATGTGTTAGGCTAATAATTGGTGATCTAAATCACCATTATTTTCTCTAGAGTTCTTTTTATCTCCTCATATACTCGTGTTATACATTGCATATTAGTTTTTGAGTATTTAATTGTGCTCATTTATATTATCTATTGAGATTAGCACGTGAATTCCAAATTTTCTCCCAGTGAATGACCTCAGGCTTCATTTCTGACATTCTGAGCTTATAAATTTTATTTATTGTTCGATTTATTGTGGATTTTAGACTACGACGACAATACTTTGATTTAAATCCCCGATAGATCGCTTCAACACCTTTCCCTCCTTCATTTGGACATCAGTATATTTTGGTCGCTGCTGATTACATGTCCAAATGGATTGAGTCAATCCCCACCTGGATTAATGGCCACAAGGTGGTCATCGATTTTGTGAAGAAAAATATCTTCAGTCAATTTGGGGTTCCTCGGGAAATTATCAGTGATGGTGGCACACATTTCACTCATGCCTAGTTTTGAAATTTACTAGGGAAATATGGGGTAAATCATAGATCTCCACACCCTATCACCCATAGATGAACGGACAGGCCAAGGTCTCCAATTGGGAGATCAAAAACATTTTGTAGAAAATCGTAAGGCCTGATAAGAAGGATTGGACACAAAAGCTAGATGATGTTCTTTGGGCCTACCGTACGGCGTACAAAATGCCTATTGGTATGTCTCCGTTCCGTTTGGTGTTTGGTAAGGCGTGTCACTTACCCGTTATGCTAGAACACCGGCCATTTTGGGCCATTAAGAAATGTAATTTTGACCTAGAGTTGGTCGGGACGACCAGGAAACTCCAACTATCTGAGTTGGAGAAGCTTAGAAATGATACCTATGAAAATGCCAGAATCTATAAGGTAAGGACCAAAGCTCTCCGTGACCATATGATTTCACGTAAGAGCTTTGAGTTGAACCATAAGGTCTGGCTTTTCGATTCTCAATTGAAGCTCTTCCTCAGCAAGCTTAGGTCTAAGTGGGACAGCCCATTAGTTATTGAGCAGATTTTCTCTAACGGGGTCGTCAAAATCTTTGACCCAAAGATGACTAATTCCTTCAAGGTCAATGGACAGTGTCTCAAACCCTTTGTTGACCATGTGCTTCCTGAACCTGTCTCGGACAAGGTTGCTCTTACCTTGCCTTAACCACTGCTCGCTGATCATCACCTAGCCGAAGGCAATAAACTCAACATGTGTAAAGACTGTTTGGAACTGATCGGAACCTCACGGAAATCAGGTGCTATTCTTCTAATTCTACCCTCCTATATGCTTTTATTTTAACAATGAGGACATTGCATTAGCTAAGAATGAGGGTGGATATTTTGTGCAATGATTATTTTGTCAACCCGTAATAGTAAGTTCCTTCCTTTTTCTGAAAAAAAAAACTAGAATCAGGAGAAGAGAACTTTAGGAATTGATACTTTAGGACCTGAACACTTAGACTCTTTAAGTCTATGGGCTTGATTAGCCTGGGTGTCCACTCGAATGTGGATTTAGTCTTGAGTCCTCACCAAGTAATTTTACTTTAATTTGGTGAATAAATTGGGATAATAAGTATACGAATTATTATCCCACCCTCTGATTTGAGGGGACTGTAAGTCTAAGCAACTACGCACTATTTGCACTGACTCACTTTCAGGTGATTTTTATGGAAATTAGGTAGCTAATGAACTGTCTAGGGTGGTATGGCTGGCAAGTGGTCGGTGGTAACAGCTCATCAGCCGATTATTTAGAGCCCAGCCACATAACTATTCTCTTTCTATTGCCTTTAGGTAAATCTTAGATTAGGGAAGACACCTACTTTAAAAAAATAAGAAAAAAAAGAGAAGAAAATAATAGAAAAAGGAAAAAAAGAAGCTACACTTCACCGCACGAGTATGGCTAGCAAGTAGTTGGTGGTAACAGTTCATCAGCCGATTGTCCAGAGCCTAGTGATTAGCCCATAGTTGTGGGCTATTTAAGTATTTAAATGCCTAGACATTAGGTTAATTCAAACATTTATTTAGCATAAATTAGGATGTAAATAGATTAATTCATATTTTTAATTTAATTACATAATCCATGCATTGCATTCATATTTTAACTGCATTTAGAATTAGCTTAGAATCGCACTCATCTAATTAGATAACCAATTAGGTACATTGTTTTCATAAAAGTTGAGGGTCAGTATATAAATGACCCTAATATTTTAACATTATTTTCTTTGTTCTTCTTCTTGCAGGAATAGCTGGCTGCCGCACCAACGCCACCAGCTGCTGCTGTGAAGAACCCATTCAAGGAGGAGCGGATGTGTTGGATCTGGTCGGGCAGCTGATTTCAAATTTGTGCAGGCCACTACAAAAGGAGGAGGGAGGTAGTCGAGCTCGGGAGGCCTCCACCATCGACCAGTCAAATGGCGCCATTGCCGAGGAGGCAACAGATGCAATAATTTCGCTTGATTTTATTTTGATTATTTTCTCAATTGCACAGTGATTTGACCATTTATTATTTTCTTTTCTGTGTGAGAAAATTTGTGCAAGAATCAGACACTGTGAGAGGCGACCCTTAACGTCGCCAGAGGAGAATTGGACGAGCAATTTTTAAACGGAGGAGGAGGAGGACAAGACGGACACCATTGTATTTAGTCGCTAGTTTAATTAGACTAGAATTAAGACTTTAGATTTAAGTTTACATTGCAGTTAGTTTGAACCCTTGTTCTGGGGCATATTTTGAGGGGTTTGTTCCCTGATTTTGTTTTGGGCCTGTGTTGGGTAATTTTTGGGAGCCTGTTCCCTTTTCTTTAGATTTAGGTTTTTCTTTATTACTTTTATTTGCTTGTGCATAAGTAGTTCTAAAAAGAAATAGAAAAAAAAAATGAGCTGCCTGCCTTAGGACGAACCATTTAGGTCTATATGAGCAGCCGCTAGATTTACTTCTCTACATTGCATGCATTCTTGCATCGTAGATCGTTGGAGGCAAGGTACGCATTCTCTTACTTTGCATCCTATTCTTGATCACGCATTGCATTTGGGATTTAATTCAAAGACCACGAAGTTTGTCTTGAAGCGATCTAACAAGTGGTCACATATATTCGAAAAAAGGACTAATTAAAGGAGGGACATCTAAAAATCAAGGAGTTGATTGTAAAACATGGTGTGCGATTCAAAATTCAAAATCATTTTGCAGTGAATGCACACTTATATCTATTGCACCACAACACTCATTTTGACACTCCTAAGTCTTGAAACGACTAGGACAAGAGCCCTCCTATCGTTGGATTCTGAAGTGTTCGGAACTTGAGATCAAATGTTTTGTAAATCCAAAGAGGGGGATACCCTATCACGGATTTTTGGGGGTAGTTGAGAAGCACCGCGAAAGCACAGCTTCAAAGGAAGGCTTAGGCCTACTTGCATCCCTCGATCTTCCGTCTTTGGATTTACTTGACCATTTGAGATTTAGGGAAGAATACCTAAGTTCCAACTAGGTCTTTTTAGGCATTTCGAAGGTTGACAATAGACGCGTAATTGATTGGGCAACTTATTTTGTCACCTACAATTTGAACTAAAGTCAAAAGCCTAAATCTGTAAAGACCAAACAAGTCCTTTTGAATAGTGTTTGTAATGCATGCTTGGTAGGCATTCTCTTAGGAGACAACTTGTATTTGATCCTGAACCTGAAAGAATCCTAAGAAGAGACCTTCCAAGGGTAGAAATGGCCGGTCAAAGGAGCCTTAAGGAATATTTCATCCCAACCAATCAAGCTGGCCCAGTACTACATAGACCTGGAGGGGATAATCCGTATGAGATCAAAAGTAGTACCATATCCTTGCTACCCTCCTTTTATGGTACTACTAGGGAAGACCCTTACAGGCATATTAAGGAATTCACCGAGGTATGTTCCACGATGAAGCTGCAGGGTGTTACTGATGATGCTCAAATGCGGACCGTCTTTCCCTTCTCCCTAAAGGACAAAGCCAAGTATTGGTATCACACCCTTGATAATATAAATACTTGGGATGCCCTGAAGAAGGAGTTTTTGAAGAAGTACTTCCCCATGAGCAAAACAAATCACTTTAGGAGGGAAATTACGAGTTTTGTTCAAAAGGATGGGGAAGCATTCCATGATGCGTGGGAGCGCTTTAACAATTTGCTGAGACTTTGCCCACATCACCAAGTGCCTAAATGGCAACTGGTTGAAAGGTTCTACACCGGACTTAATGATTTGCATAGGCAAACTGTGGATGGTGCCTGTGCAGGAACTTTTCTATCTAAGACTAAGGATGAAGCTTGGAACTTATTTGATACTTTGAGTGAGAATTCTATTCACTTAAATTCTGCCTACATGGATAGAAAGCCCACTCTCATGCAAAGAAAGTTGAAGGCGAATGAAGCAAGGGACACCCAGAATTTAGCCTATCAAATTCAATTATTGAATCAAAACATGGAAATGCTTATGTCGAACCTGAGTTCATTCGTACCTAACACCTCCACATCCCAAGCTTCCGAATGTGTAATTTGTCAAGGCAATACACACGCCACTGTGGATTGCCACTTGGCCTCCCAATTCCCTGAGCTTATACAAGTGGATTTGAATGCCGCTCAAGGGTTCCGTCCAAGACCTCGTAATGCTCCTTTCTCCAACACTTATAATGAGGGATGGAGGAACCACCCAAACTTTTCATGGAGACAAGGAAATATCTCAAATTCAGGGAATTACAAACCACAATCCTTTCAAAACCATCAAATGAACCAACCTCAGACCTTTGCCCAACCTAAAACCTCTGAGATGGATGAATTGAAGGCGATGTTGAAAACTATGCAAGAAAGTCAAAGTGCCATCATCCAATCTCATGACAAGGCTATACATGAGATGAAATCACAAATTGGACACCTTGTTGAGGCCATTAGATAGAGGGAGACTGAGAAGTTTCCCAGTGCTGCTGAGGAAAATCCTAAAGGAAAAGGATTGTCTTTAAGGAGCATGCTCAGGCGGTGACTATTCTGAGGAGTAGGAAAGAAATTTCCAAACCTGATGCTCTTATAGTCTCACCCCCTAAAAAACCATCCACCCCGACTTTCACCCCCACTGGAGAAGATTTTCCCAAATCTTCTCCGCTTGAAATCACCTCACCGGAAGAAGTTGCCCCCGTTCCACCCCTTACTCGACATGACAACCCTTCCACCCAGAGATCGAGAGTGCCTTTTCCAGAGCGCTTATCCACCTTTGGGCAGACTTCTGCTGGCTCATCTGGAGCCAAAGATAAGATAGATGAGATTATGGAAACTTTAAAGCAAGTGAAGATTAACCTGCCTTTGCTTGAAGCTATTAGGCAGATTCTGTCTTATGCCCGCTTCTTAAAGGACTTGTGCACGAAAAAGCGGCAATCTAGAAAACAGGTCCAATCAAAAGTTGTCCTGCCTAATTCTGTTAGCTCAATTGTTCAACATGGCACACCCCCGAAACTTAAGGACCCAGGAGCCCCATATATCTCTGTAGTTATTGGTGACTTACAAATTGATGAGGCTCTACTTGATCTGGGTGCGGGGGTGAACATCCTTCCGAGCAACGTGTATGAACAACTTGGGGGAGGCAATCTGAAGCCTAGCCCTGTAATCCTTCAAGTTGCTGATCGATCACTTAAGACACCACAGGGAATTTTGGAAGACGTCCTCATAAGAGTGGAGGATTTCTTCTTTTCTGTTGACTTCTTAGTTTTGGACACTGACCCTACCAACAAGCCAACCAAACCCTCCATCATTTTGGGCCACCCCTTCCTTGCAACTTCCCATGCTTCAATTAATTGCAATACTGGGGCATTGAAAATGGGCTTTGGGAACATGAAAATCTGGCTTAATGTGTTTGATGCTTACAAACAAGCTGGACTTGAGGATTGTTCTCAAGTTGAGGTGATAGATGACCTAATTGAAGAGGCAACTCCTGCAATGTTATGTGATGAACCCCTTCAGCATGTCATGCTAAATGAGCATTCCCATCTCTTGGAGGAATGTGAAGGGGATATACTAGAACTAGAGGAATTGCTAGGAGTTTCTGCTGAGTCTCTTCCCCCATCATTTTCGCCGAAGGTAGATTTGCTACCTGAGATGGGGACATCTATTATGAAACCCTCAACCATACAAGCCCCTAACCTTGAGTTGAAACCCCTCCCTGACACTCTCAAGTATGTTTTCCTAGGTGCCAATGATACGCTCCCCGTTATCATTTCCGCTGTGCTGTCTGAGGCACAGGAGGGAGCCTTGATTGAATGCCTGTCTAGGCACAAGGAAGCTATTGCTTGGAACATTGCTGACATTAAGGGTATAGACTCTACACTCTGCATGCACCACATTTATACTGATGATTCCATCAAGCCTTTTAGGGACATGCAGAGACGTCTGAACCTTAATATGAGGGAGGTTGTAGTTGTAAAAAAGGAAATCCTGAAGTGGTTGGACGCTGGGATCATATATCCCATTGCTGATAGTAAATGGGTCAGTCCCATTCATGTGGTGCCAAAGAAGGCAAGCTTTATTATGGAACTCAACGACCAAGGTGAACAAGTTGTCACTAGACCCTCAACTGGATGGAGGGTCTGTATTGATTACTGCAAGCTAAACACCGCTACCCAGAAGGATCACTTTCCTTTGCATTTTATTGATCAAATTCTTGAAAAATTGGCAGGGAATAAGTATTATTGCTTTCTCGATGGATATTCTGGGTACAATCAGGTGGCAGTCTTTCCTGATGACCAGGAAAAGATGACATTCACGAGTCCTTATGGTACTTTTGCATTCAGGCGTATGCCGTTTGGATTATGTAATGCCCCTGTAACTTTCCAGCGGTGTATGATGTCTATCTTTTCAGACATGATTGACGAGTGTGTTGAAGTGTTTATGGATGACTTCTCCATTTATGGCTTGTCTTTCGACCAGTGTCTCCTGCACCTGGAGAATGTGTTGAAACAATGTAAGGAGATTGGCTTAGTCCTCAGCTGGGAGAAAAGTCACTTCATGGTACAGAAAGGAATTGTACTTGGGCATGTTGTATCCGAGCAAGGTTTGGAAGTAGATAAAGCCAAGATTGATTCTATTTCCAAACTTCCATTGCCTACGAATGTCAAACAGATTAGATCCTTTCTGGGCCATGTTGGCTTTTACAGGCGCTTTATTAAAAATTTTAGTAAGATTTCTAGGCCACTTTGTTACTTGTTGGCGAAGGAATCTTCCTTTAGTTTTGATTCAAAGTGTGCCGAGGCCTTTCAAACTCTAAAGGAGGCCTTGATCTCTGCGCCTGTTCTCCAAGCTCCTGATTGGACACTCCCATTTGAGCTTATGTGTGATGCTTCGGATTATGCAGTGGGAGCAGTCCTTGGACAAAGGGTTGAGGGAAGACCTCATGTGCTGCATTATGCAAGCAAGACTTTAACAGAACCTCAACAAAACTACACCGTCACTGAAAAAGAATTACTTGCTGTAGTTTTTGCTCTAGAGAAGCTTAGGTCTTATCTACTTGGGTCTAAGGTGGTTATTTTTACTGATCATGCATCAGTGAAACATCTCATTGCTAAGAAAGATTCCAAGCCACGTCTGATTAGGTGGATCTTACTCCAAGAATTTGTCTTGGAAATACGTGAAAAGAAAGGAGTAGAAAATGTTGTGGCTGACCACCTGTCTCGCCTTCCTCTTAATGACTCAATTTCTGAAGACATTCGCGAGACATTTCCCGATGAAACTCTGATGGTGGTAACACCAACTTTACCTTGGTATGCAGACATTGTAAATTACTTGGTCACTGGACAAACTCCTGGCTCTTGGGATGAGCAGAAAAGAAGTAGATTCATTTCTCAAGCAAGATATTTTCAGTGGGAAGAGCCAGAATTACTTAGAATTGGACAAGACCAAGTATTGAGACGTTGTGTGCCTGAAGAGGAACAACAAAGTGTGCTGAGTTTTTGCCATGAACTTCTTTGTGGAGGACACTTTGGTGCTAAGAAACTGCTTTTAAGGTTCTCCAGTCCGGTTTTTGGTGGCCTTCCTTATTTAAGGATTCTCATAATTTTGTTAAGGCCTATATTAGATGTCAACGGACTGGAACGACTGGGAAGAAGAATGAAATGCCTCAACATCCTATTCAATCTGTTGAAATTTTTGATGTGTGGGGAATTGACTTTATGGGTCCCTTCTCGTCGTTCCATGGTTTTGAATATATCTTGGTGGCAGTTGATTATGTCTCTAAATGGATAGAGGCCATTCCTACGCTCACAAATGACCACTCTGTGGTTTTGAAATTTGTGAAGGCCAATATCATATCCTGTTTCGGCTGCCCCAAGACTATTATAAGTGATGGGGGACCTCATTTCCGAAACCACCACTTCAATCGGTTAATCAAGAGTTTGGGAGTGACTCACAAGGTTGCTACCCCTTACCACCCTCAGACAAGTGGCCAGGTTGAAGTATCAAATTGGGAGATAAAAAATATTTTGGAAAAGACCATTAGACCTGGTAGGAAAGACTGGTCCCAAAAGCTCGATGATGCTTTGTGGGCTTATCGAACGACCTATAACACCCCTTTGGGTACTTCTCCCTTTCGGATTGTGTATGGAAAAGCGTGCCATTTACCTGTTGAGTTGGAACATAAAGCACTTTGGGCTATTCGAAGTGTTAACATGGATTTAGAGAAGGCAGGTAAGGCACGACTTCTAGAATTAAGTGAGCTTGAGGAGCTGAGGAATGATGCTTATGACACCTCTCAAGCTTATAAAGAAAGAACTAAGGTCTTGCATGATAAGTTTATTCTTCGAAAGACCTTTGAGCCCAACCAACAAGTCTGGCTTTTCAATTCCAGACTTAAGTTTTTCCTGGGAAGTTAAAATCTCGTTGGGCTGGGCCTTACATAATCACCAAAGTATTTCCGCATGGAGCTGTGGAGATAAAAAATCCTTCCTCTTCAGCAACTCCCTTTATCATCAACGGTCAACGGTTAAAACCATACATAACTTTAGATGGCCATCTGGTTGATGAAGTCACTCTTGAGGAGCCTTAGCTCCTACCATTCTCCGCCTCAGGTAATATCTTCCTTTAGCTATTTTTGTTTTCAATGAGGACATTGTTTGGATCAAGCATGGGGGAGAGGACCTGAGGCATTTTGTTTATAGCATGCATATATATAAAAAAAGAGAGAGAGAAAAAAAAAGGGTTTTGAGCTTAACTGGCTAGATCTTGCAGTCTTAAGCAAATCAAAACTCTAGGGTAGACTAAGTTAATTCTAGGGTCAAACTTTAGAAGCTAAATGAGCTACTAGCTTTAAACCTTTAGGGTCCTTTGTGGACTTAAAAACTTAAGTAGGAGTTAAGTTGCGGACCATTCCTCAAGAGGTTGAGGAAGGGAAGCTAGGGTTTGAGTTAAAAGGTGGGGTAGTACCTAGAGTCTTATTCTACCTTTTGGTCTACGGGTCCTTGTAACCCAAGCATCCAAATTTCACACACATGGTCTGGTAATTAACTTAATTTCTATCTTTCTGAAAAGAGATTTGGTTCTCCTAGTTTTGACTTAAGAGAGGCTTGAAAACACATTTTGATTGGAAGAGTTCCCGCCGCAGGAGAGGTGGAGTATATACTCACCTTGAGGATGCGATGATAACATATTACCTCCTCGGCGCTTGTCTCTTAGGATATCCATCCTACTGGGGGCATGTAAGCGCATTGCGCGGTTCAGGTACCATGGGCGGCCCTATCTCGAAGTGCTGATTGCCATAGGCCTGAATTCGCTTAAGAAATCGATGGGCAATACTATCTCAAAGTGTCGATTGCTAGGAGTTCTTGGGGTCATTATGAGTGGTACTATCTCGAAGCATCGAAAGCCAGGCACCCTTCGAGGTATGGTAATGGGGACAATGAATCCGACACAGACCGTGTTGATAGCTGATCTGAGGTTAGACTTAGAAGAATAAAAAAAAAAAGTACATACATATAATCCTTTAACTCAAATAACTCAGACCAATGCATAGGCACGGATGCTTTAATCTCAGGGATCAATAAACTTTAGGGTAGAGTCAGAAATCAGGGAAACTTGTGCCACCAACTCATCTTTAGCTGACCTAGTCTGTAACTTAGCAAATTCTTAGGAACCTTGGGTCTAGAGTCTGAACTTAATATGCTTCTGAAGGAAAACTGAGTTAATTAGTTTACTTGGAGTGCTAGGTTTCGCTTAATTTTGCTAAGGACTAGCAAAAACTAGGCATGGGGGTATTTGATTAGCCCATAGTTGTGAGCCATTTAAGTATTTAAGTGCCTAGACATTAGGTTAATTCAAACATTTATTTAGCATAAATTAGGATGTGAATAGATTAATTCATATTTTTAATTTAATTACATAATCCATGCATTGCATTCATATTTTAAGTGCATTTAGAATTAGCTTAGAATGGCATTCATCTAATTAGATAACCAATTAGGTACATTGTTTTCACAAAAGTTGAGGGTCTATATATAAATGACCTTAATATTTTAACATTATTTTCTTTATTCTTCTTCTTGCTGGAACAACTGGCTGCCGCACCAACGCCACCAGCTGCCGCAGTGAAGAACCCATTCAAGGAGGAGCGAATGTGTTGGATCTGGTCGGGCAGCTGATTTCAAATTTGTGCAGGCCACTACAAAAGGAGGAGGGAGGTAGTCGAGCTCGGGAGGCCTCCACCATTGACCACCACTGTGCAGACGAGAGATCTCCTTTCTTCCATTCCATACTGCCGGCCTTAATCGTGGTGGCGAGTCTCCACCACCATGGGCGTGTGGTGTGACAGGCCACACCGCTGTAACGACCCGATTCCCAAGTCCCTACGAGACACGAGAACCGGACCGACTCGACTAATCCCAAGACCTAGTCGTCCAACGAGGAAGTAACCAAAAGAGCAGTAAAATAAACCACATTCAGCATGAATATAACTAACAGTAAGGAAATACAGCAGTAAGGAAAGAAACCACTACAGTATATACCACCACAACAGTAGAACAACATTCATAACATAATATGAACTGCAGGTAAAGAAAAGTACAGCGGAAACAAGAACTACTCACTATAACGGAACAAAAAGAGGTACAAGAGAACAGTGGTAACTCTACTGGACCCTACTCGGCCCAGCGTCCTCTACAGCCGCTGACCCTGGCTGCTCAACACCTGGTCCTGAAAGGTAACGAGTGCAACACATCAGCAAAACGCTGAGTAGAGTGGCAGCTAAACTAAAGAAACAGTAAAGTGTACAGTAGCCGTTTTAAATTTTCTTTCTTCCTTTATTTACATCTTTCTATTGTTTCACAATTTATCTATTTCTCAGATCCCTCACTTGATCTCGAATGTTCCTCGTGGGAACGATCTTTGTTGCATTCTTTTCCGAACAGTAGAAGTAGCACGTGGTGCTCTCCTGGCTGGGAGAGTCCCCCGTGGTGATCCTACTCTCAGTCAACCACCCCAAGGTCACTGACAGACGTAATGGTGACTCCGGCACGTGCGGTAAACGCACGGGTAGCTCACCCGCACTGGCACGCGGTCAGTCGTTTCCGTTAACGGGTGCGCCCAAAGCACAGCACGGAACCAGTACAGGGCAGAGCCCTCTCAGTAACAGGTGTCCAACCCCTCCACAGTAACCAAACAAGGGCCTTTCCCCTCCACAGTCCGCGCACCCTCGCCTGACTACCCTGGTTTGCCCCAGTGGGCCTAACAAGTCGGTGTGGGAGGCCAGCAGAACCCCGGGGCCCGTGGGGTAGCTAGTACCTCCCTACACTAGTACCTCTCCTCGGTACTACGTACACAAGGGCCAGCAAGTCGGTACAGAGTGGCCAGTCCTAACCCCAGGTCCCTGGGGCGGCTGGCTCCGCTCTGCACTAAACAGGGGGGACAGTCGCTCTCCTTGGTACTCCGTACTCAAGGGCCAGCTCACTTCCCCAATTCTATTCCATTCACTTTCCAGGAGTTCTACTCCTAATTCCCCGTAGGGCTCCAGCTCTTTAACTCAGGACATTCCAGTTTCACCATTCCAGTTTCACATTCATACATCCCATACTCTTAATCATGTTCATTTATTCATAACAGGCAGCTATTATTTCCTTTCCACATTTTCCAAGACTGCAGTATTCATACATTCCACTAGTTTTCCCGTCCTAGGATTCATGCCATATCCTACGATCTATCATACAATCTAGTTTTCCAGCCCTAGGATTCATGCAACACCCTAGGAATCTACCATTCAACCTATTTCTCATTCCTAGGATTCATGCAATGTCCTAGGTTCTATTTATGGTTTCATAATTTAACAGATTATAATTATAGCCACTCTACCGGTTACAACAGGCGAACTGGGGGCGTGGTCGGGAATCCCGCGTGCCTCCGCAACCCCCGAGACTGCAACGGAACGGGGTCCTCGCTCTGCGTGGGCTCTCAGACGTCCGATGGTCACCCAGGACGTCTGGAAGTCGTTCCCGCCGTCTGGCACTGGAGCCAGACGTCTGATTCGCGTTGGATGCAAATCTCCGACCCTTTCAGACGTCTGGACAGTCTTCCAGACGTCATTCAAGTCATCTGGCTAGAAGCACAGACGTCTGATTCTGGAAAATTTTCCAGAACCAGGGCGCCACTCACCCTCTGCTCGCCACGCACGGCCGCGCTGCGAGTGCTCCGCCTGCTGCTCGAGCCGCAGCAGTCCTCCCGCGTCACTCTGCGCCCGCTGCGCCCCCCGTCGGCCGGCCCTAGCAGCCCCGGCGAGCTCGCCCTCATGGCCGAGCGCTTCCTCCCCCGCACAGCACCTCCTCCCGCACCCGCCGCGGCTGTCGCCGCCGCCGCTGCACCCTCGCGCTCGCTCTCGCGCACTGGCTGAAGGAGAAGAGGAAGGAGGCGGAGGTGACGGGAGTGAGGGAGAGGCGTGGCCCTTTTAAGGCCACGCGAGGAGGAGAGAGAGAATGCGGCAGAGGCGTCTGCGGCGGCAGGAGAGAGGGAAAATGAGGGAGAGAGAGAGAAAACGCAGGTCTGCGCGCTCAGGCGCGTAGACGAACAGCAGCGTGCCAAAATAACCAATTTCCAGACATCTGGAAATGATCCCAGACGTCTGGTACGACGTCTGTAAGTGATTCCAGACGTCTGGCACGACGTCTAGGCCACCTCCCAGACGTCTGGAGCACTCGTTCGTAACACCGCCATCCGAAGCTCGTCTGCATTATCGTGAGCACCTTAGCGTGCATCTCCTTTGCCGTCGTCACCAACCACCACCGCTGCAGCTACCGTTCAACCGCCCTTTCAGTCACTTAAGACGTCCGGGAAATTTCCCGGACGTCTGAAGCCACCCGCTCACCTTCAGCCGGCACCTTACCGCTCACCCGTGCCCTCTGCCAACAGCCTGCGCACCTGTCTGAAGTCCACCCGCACCCGCACAACCACATCCGACCACTTCACCTCCAGTGCCATCTCCACGCCCTCCAGCCGCACCCGCTCACCTCTAGCCGCACCCGCACCCGCTCACCTCCAGCAGCACCCTCAACTTCCCCGCGCCTGCAAAACCTCCAACCGTACCCGCACCCTCTGCTAACCGCCAGCAGCACCCGCCTGAAGTCACCCGCAACATCCCGCACCTGCAGAACCGCCAGCAACACCCGCTCTCCATGCCACCAGAGCACGCACCGGCTGCAGTGCGCGCCCATGCCTTTAGCCAGCACGCAGCAGCAGTGCGCGGCAATCCTCACCGCCAACAAGCCGTGCGCGCTCACGCCAAAGCAGTTGCGGCACCGGCTGCAGCACCTCCTCCGGAGCTC
Organism: Thalassia testudinum; assembly: GCA_037157565.1. Taxonomy (NCBI): domain Eukaryota; kingdom Viridiplantae; phylum Streptophyta; class Magnoliopsida; order Alismatales; family Hydrocharitaceae; genus Thalassia; species Thalassia testudinum. The sequence goes on along the minus strand of JAZHRO010000026.1, from coordinate 11,232,211 downwards.
GTCCGGCTGCCTCCGGCCACCGCATGACACCCCGCCACCACCGCTTCGAAGCCCTTGGTCCAAGGGACTTCCTCCGAGCTTCCCGCGTCTGGCCATCCACTCCTCGTCACGCAAGGCAAAGGGGAAAAAATCCCTGTTTTGCTACAGTAACCTGCCAATTAAAAATTACATTTTCTGCCATTGTCACTTTTTAATAATATTTTATTGATTCTGCATTGCGAAAAATATCCTCTAGTTTCTAAGAATTACTATTTCAACATTGTTTCTTGCTTCAACCTTAATCTGAAGGCAATTTTGGCTTGATTCTTGTCCAAACTAGCTACGAACAAACGTTTTTAACTGGTGCGAATCTTAATACGTCATTGCCTCCCTGTGGAGACGACCCGCTCCTCTGCGAGTGATTATTTCTTTTCTTAAATATTGATTAGTCGATTTTTCCACCACATTAAACTGCAAACGACTTTAAAATGAACAATCGACCAGTCACCCAGCTCACAAAAATGCACAAATAATTCCTAAGCACCTAGGAAGAAGCGAAGAAGTAGAATAAATTGCGGAGATATACACTAAGTTTGCCCTTGTGTTGACCCCAAAAAAAAAAGTAGGGAGAAAGCTACCATCAGAAAGATAAACCTCTAGGCAGAAATCTTTAAGGTCACCTAGGGTTGTAGAATCCTAAAGTTCATCTTAACAGCATTTAGTGAGTCTATCACCCTTTCACAAGATGCTTAGCACTTAGAGTCCTTTACAATTCTTGGACAGGTCGGGTAGTCGAAAAAGTTATCTCGAAACTCTCAAACTCCAAAAGTCAAAAAAAAATTAGAAAAGAAGAAAAAGCACAAAAAAAATGTATCTTCCCTTTTCAAATAAGGTGAGGGCTTGGGCAGTTTGCATTCTGGCAGACACCTGGACACTATTGGGTTTTTGTAACAGGTCTTGGGTTGAAGATTTCTAAAGCAACCAACAAATCATGCCCATGTGATCAAATCTTAATTCTACTTTTATACATAGCATTTAGGTTAATTTTGCTAGGGACTAGAAAAAAGTAACCATGGGGGTATGATTAAGCGTTGGATCTTGTCGCATAAACAGTTCGAGTTTGGAAAACCTGTCGTCATAGTTCAATTCGCAAGAAAATCTGTCGATCAGATAATATTTATAACCGAAACTCGAAATGTGAGTCCCAGGTTGAACACAGGGAGGCGAACATTTAGTTTAAAAGAATTCGCATTTCGCTTTTATTTATTTTTGTTGTTTTTATCTTTTTTAATTTCTTTTGGTATTTTAATAGGGCAAGAGATCAGGTTGATGAATTCTAGTTAATCTACTTGAAAAATATAAAGGAAAGAGAGAGAGAGAGAGAAGAATAATCTATTTATGAATAAATGTTTGTTACAACTACAAAAGCGGAAAAACTACACTACGAAAGAGAAAAAGATAGAAAGAGGTGAGAGAATCCCCCTTGACGATCGCTCAGAGGACAACTCACTCTGACATCGCCTGGAGGATGGTTGTGAGGAGCAGGACGAACGGGGATGAAGCTAGAGGATGGAGGGTGGGGCAGGATGGCGTCGCGGTGAGCATCTTTTTCCTAAAGGGAAGTGAGAAGATGGCCACGGGATGCTCCACGAAGGGGGATGAGAGGCGAGAACAAATGTTTGTTTTCTACCCTAGAGGAGCGTCCCAAGCTTGGGACAAGCTCTCTCTGGAGCTTTAGAGGTGGTGAGAGGAAGAAAGGAAGAGATGGTTTGGAATGGAGGGGGGTAGGTCCTTTTATAGTGGAGACAAAAAATTGTCCATGGGAAATTAGTGACGGCTGTAATCATCGTTGAAGATCCGCCCAATAGTCGCTGAAGATCCACGCCCTTCAATTCCTTTGTTGGCATGCGTGTAGTAGAGGCCATTAGTGATAGCTACAAGCATCACTAAAGGCGTGCCCAACTGTGGCTGAAGACCCGCGCCCTTCAATTTTTTTACTGATGCCGCAGTCAATTGGCCAATTGGGGGGGCTGCGGGGATTCAAACTTGCACCCTTCCCTTGAAGGTCGGGTGCTTAACCACTGCACCAAGACGTCCAAAAGGTCAAGGGGACGACTTGGCACGCACGATGGAGGAGTGTTCTCAATCGTTGGATCAAGATCCAACAGCTGAGAATTGATGATGAAGATGATGAGGATGCCGTCCAGTTGCTACTGGCCGATGTTGGGCGACCTGAATGGTGCCATGTGGCACCATCTGGGTTGTCCATCTTCTATCTATTGCAGAGGATGCCACGGTGCTTAGATCGAGATGATTCCCACGTTGTCGGACTGCGAACGTCGATCCGTATCCATCTGATGGGAACACCATCATGAGCCCTAACTAGCTCGTTTTGACCCATAAAAGAGAACAAAAGCTTCTACATAACCAACTGGAGGTCTTAATTCACTTAATAACCATTTTGAGAGAAAAGCAAGAAATAAGGGGTACAACTGCAATTTCACCATTGTAGTGAAACAATGGGTTTTCTCAAGGGCTAAACACAGGTCAAATGGTCTTAACAAGATAAAAAGTGGGTTGGTTTAAATAGAAAAGGGTTCGTGTGAATGCTGGGAATTAAACAACTTCTTGTAACCTTAAAACAAACCAACTTGATTTAGCAAGGTCTGGTCAGGATAAAATTCACCTAAACCCTCTGAAAATCATATAAAAATATTCTCTAGGGTTTAGAACCTTTAATTTGGCCATTAAAACTTATTTTGACCTAAAATGGGGTCTCAGAAGTATGTTTGCCCTAAATGGGGTTTTTACATAAATTGCCCAATCAAACATGGTCAAACCCAAAATCCAACCTCACCATTGGATTCCTTAGGTTCAAATTAGGTTTGTACCAAAAGTTGGACATAAGGGGAATTCGACCCACTTTGCAAATAGGTCCAACCCAATTACATTTCTACCCCTAGATTTCAAAACCCTTACAATTGACCCCCTATCTTCTTCTTCATTCTTTGCAATTAGGCCCCTACGCCATTATAGCAGAGGGAATCCTACTCCAACGAGCCTAAAAGGGTGATTTCTCCCTAATCTCTTAGAGAATCCCCTTCAAAATTGAAAGGGAGATTCTCTGGGAAATCTCCTCCAATATGAACCCAATTAGAAGCCCTATTTGGTACCCAATCTCTCATCCGAATGCATGAGAGATTTGGGTCTCTCTTGAGTTTCCTCTGCCGGCGAACTTGCCGTGCTTGGAAGCTTGGCTTCTAAGCATAAACTCGACCTCCAGGACTTATTTAAGAAACCCAACTCATTCTGCATCTCCTAAGCTTGAATTCAGCCAGAGAAACCCCTCAATTTCATCTCTCCTCCTCAGGCCGAACTGCTCATCAAGCTCCGGTGACTTCCCCCACTCTCCCCCACCTCTTAGCCACAATACCGGTGGCAGGTTCCTCTTCCTCTCACTCTTTTGCGTTGCACCGCACCTGCCGACGCTCTTGCCTCCCCTTCATCCTCGCTAACCTCCCTCACTGAGCACTTTTGTCTCCGACGTTGGTGATACGAGCTGACAGCCCTCCCTGCCTCCCCCTTCGTCTCTTCACTCTCAGATAAGTCCTCTCACCCTCTACTCTATTTTTCCCTCTTTATTTCCCTCAAACGACCACTGCCACACTCCACCACCATCATCCCCTTCACCACCGGCCACCACTCCAACGAGTTCGCTTCACCTCCACAGACCACCTCCCTCCTCGCCGACCAGTCCATAAGCTCCGCCCTAATTCACTAAACGTAACCCCCCACTCACAACACTCCGCCACTCACCCACAAGTGCCCCCGAACACACCCATAAGCACGGTCGCAGTGTGCCCTAGGCACACTACCTCAGGCGGTCCTACGCCATGCCAACCACCTCTGCACGTTCACCGCACCTTGGAAAAGCTCCCTAAGCTTTTTAACGTGGTCGTGAGGTCGTTTGTGTGATTTCAGGTTCAGGGGTTTGCCGCCATTGACGCACAGTAGGAAGCTTGCTTGCAAGATTCTCCAGGCCGTGCCTGCTCCAGGATCCAGACCCAGGTCGCACGGAGAGCTCTCGCAAACATCCCCAGGTGGCCAATTGAAGGCAAGAGCCATCCCCGTAGCTACAATCGAGCGGCACCTCTCTGCTGCAGGCGCGCGTGAAAAAGGCGGGAGGATAGTCCCACCCCGGAAACATCTGGAGCACCAAAGCCGCATAAAAGGAATTTTTGCATAGGGCTTATCACCTCCAACTCACAGGGTAAGGTCCCCTCTCACCTGATCCAATGCCTCGTCCGCAACCACCCCTCGCAGACCTGGTGACCCGACCCAACCTTACACCTCGCCCACCACCACATGTCTGTGTGCCTGGTCCCGGCCGTGTATCCGACCCGATTACCCGAGAAAGTGGCTCTTGGAGAGTGAACCTAAAAGAGAAAGGAGAGAAGAGAGCTCTCGCGGGTAGGGTTAGGTTTTGCTCTGTAGGGGAAGGAGAAGACAAGGCTGAAGTGGAAGCTAAGGGCTGAAGCCAAGGAAAGAGGAGGAGGTCGAAGTTAGAAGCTAAGGAAGGAGAAGGGCTGCAGTAGAGAGAAGAAGAAAAAGGCGAAGGCAGAAGAAGGAGCTGAAGAAAAGGCAGAAAAAGGGAGAAAAAGAAAGAGAAGGAAGGAACTGAAGGAAGGAGCTGAACGCAGCCAAGATAGTGAAGAAGGCAGAGGAAGAGAAAGACTAAGGCAAGGAATCAGAAGAAGATAAAGAAGAAGAGAAAGAAAGAAGAAGATTGAAAGCAGCCGCTAGAGATTGAGAAAAGAAGGAGAAGAAGAAGAGTCAAGCATTGCAGCATCCACATTTAGATTTATAAATCGGAAGTCCAATTTTATGCTTTATTCATTCATTGGTTCCTTTAGTGCCTTACATTTATTCCTATCTTTTTGCACTATAACATTGATTTTTATTGCATATTATATTCTTTCAAATTCTCAAGTTGTGATCATGATTTATAAACCGTAATTTGCTCCCTGTGTTCGACGTCGAACTTTCAAATTCGAGTAATAAATTGTATTTATTTTGAATGCTTTTTCGACTGTACTACAACGTGACTTTTCTAAAACTCGATCAAGCACTCCAAACATTTTGGTGCCATTGCCGGGGAGCAATGGGCAATTTAGAAATCTGGATTACAATTGCTGATTTGGTACTAACTTGATATATCTCTTTATGTTGTGATTATTTCAGGGGAAGAAGATTCAAAAGAAGGCAGTCGTACAGCAAACACACCCAGGGCAAGTACTTTCTAATTTATCTCTTTCTCTTAAGCCCCTCATTCTGTAAAGGAAAAAAAAACAAGATAAACTCAATTAAGGCTACCTACTTTTCATCTCTAGCTAATTCACCAAAGTTGCCTGATTTGATTTCAACAACATTGATTTGTGCACCCACTTAAGGTAACTAGGGCTACCACCTTCTTAATTGAGCCCTAGATACCATATTTTGGCAAACTAGACCAAGATTAGAGCCAAACTAAGGATTTCAATTTAGGGTTTTAGAGACACACCTCCCTAAGCAAGAATCAACTCTCCAAAAAGAGGTGTGCCTAAGCCTTGGTTGAAGGGATCTATTCAAGAAAACCCTAAAAACTCAGGCTCTTAATCTCACTTGAATCCTAAAAATAAGGGACCTAAAACTTGTCAAAGGACAAATAGGTGAAGTTGACCCCCTTGTTGGGTCAACCAACATTGAAATTAGGTCACTTTAACACTTAATACATCTAAAGTTCAAGTGGAAATTTAAGCACCCTTGCTTTTAACTAAAACTGGTAGACTTATGAGGTTAAAGCCCCCATTCTAGTCTACCTGGAATATCAGTGACAAGAGAGGTTGGGTGGGGGAAACCCTGTAACTCGTGGGGATGCTCTACCATGTAGGGATCTTTGCGGGACTCTCCCTCTCTGGCTTCCCAGGTATTTCTCAACTGAACGGCTTTCTGACTAAGGGGTATCATCCACCCCGAACCTCTATAGTCATCCAAATTTTTGGGTGTCTTGATTAGGTCCATCACATTCTACTCTCGTCCAAACCATCGATGCATGTTCGGTAGGAGGTCCTTAAGACCATCCTTGAGGCCTCCTTTAGTGATTCACTCCCTCCGAGGCCAGGCCTCGACGTCCGTGTTTGTGTAGAAACCCCACCACATAGACATCTCCTCTGATTCATCTGAACCAAATTCTCCTTCTTCCATCATCATGGCACAACCAGTAGAAGAGAATAACCTTGAGAACCAACTCCAGCACCTTAATGATTTATTTCAAGCCTTTGTAAACCTGTCACAGCGTCCTATGATGCGAGATCACTATAATCTTGCTACGGTGGCAATCGAACCTCGAGTCCAAATCCCGGCTGGAGGTCCTGATTCTAAACTCAAGCCCAACATGATTCATGCTATTCCAAAGTTTCATGGCCTTAATTCCGAGGATCCTTTCCAGCACATCAAACAACTCAAACATCTGGCCCAGACCTTCGGGTCAGATGTCCAAAATCGGGATATTCTTCTCATGAAGATGTTCTCCTTCTCCCTCATGGACAAAGTAGCTCACTGGTATCAGACTCAAACGCGTCCAATCAACACATGGGTTGAACTACAATCCGAGTTTTTGAAAAAGTTCTTCCCAGTTGGTTGGATGAATGCCTTACGACACCAGATCACACACTTCACCAAGCAATCTGGAGAGCCACTTCATGAAGCATGGGACCGTTTCCTGGATCTCATGCGAAAGTGCCCCCATCACAGAGTTCCTAAATGGGAACAAGTCTAGCCTTTTTACCAGAGACTCCATGAAGATATCTACCTATTCGTCAATGCAACATGCGGAGGAAATATCACAGGTCAACACGAAGACACTGTGTGGGAGATCCTCGAGAATATGTGTGAGAACTCCATCAATAATGACTCCATGGGCTTATTCGATCGGATGAATGCCCGTGCATCAACGAATCCAAGGGGGCGCATGAGACGCAGGGCCTGTCTGCATCCATCGACTTGGAATTGATGGTCAGTCGGTTGGACAAGGTCTTTATCATTGAGAAGAAGGTGGATGAGCTGACTCGATATCTGCAGCGAGCCACCTCTACGCAAAACCCGTTTGCACAGCCGCCTTCTAGGAGGGAAGCTGTGCATAACATCTATCAACGATCTTCTCAGGGGATTGACCCATATCCACCCCCGTCTGACTCTAGGATCAGAGGAAACTCTGATCCAACCTACTCTAGTTGGGGGAACTCTAAACCCTCATACTCTAACTTTCTTGAGGTTCCTCAGACCTACGAGGACCTCAACGCCATCCAGAATGACCCATTCTCTAATACCTATAATCCTGGATGGTGGAATCACCCCAATTTCCTGTGGATGGGAACTAATCAGAATCAAAGACCACCATATCAACCCCCTCCACAAGCTCCTCGTCCATATCAGCTGCCTCATCCATGACCCAACCCTACCTATCAATTTGGGCCAACTCAAACAGATAAAATGACTCTTATCCTTCAGACTCTGGCTGACATTCAGAAGACAAATGTGGCTATGCAAAAGTAGCACAAGGACGAGATCATAGAGGTTCACAATCAACTCACCTAGATGGTGAATTCCCGCCAACCTGGAAAACTCCCTTCGCAACCTTTGCCGAATCCAAATAAACCCAAATCCGGGCCAAGCCCACATGATTTATTAGGCCCCCTTCTATTCCATCAACCGATGGGATGGAAGCTTCGACATCATATGCGGGATTTCAACAGCAGCCACCCATTTTACCAACTCCAAACCAAAACCAGGCAGGACTGAATTCTATTACAACCCGTAGTGGAAAAGCAACACAAGACCCACCTTATCTAAGCCACTTTCAGCTTGGTAGTAACCCAAGCCCTAGGATAGTTATCAAGGATAGCCCTATCCTAGATTAAGAACCTAGACCTATTCTAGAGGAACCATCCAAGGTTCCATTTCCTAAGGCCTTGACCAAGGGAAAGAGGACAACCAAAACTATGGCTCCTGAGGAGGATCTGGTCAAGCTCTTTGAACAGGTCCATATAAACATCCCGTTGATGGATGCGATCCGCCACGTACCGACTTAAGCATGATTTCTGAAAGACGCATGTACCCTAAGCGTAAGCCGCAGACTAAAAGTGGGAGTCCAATCGTATTGTCAGAGCAAGCCAGCACTGTAATTTTGAGCAAACTCCCACCTAAGGCAAAAGACCCAGGTACTCCCCTGATTTCCTGTACCATTAGTAATACCCAATTTGATAGAGCTTTATTAGAATTAGGAGCCTCCATAAACCTAATACCTACATCCCTACTTGACCATCTTGAGGAATCTGAGCTTAAACATATAGAGGTGACATTACAGTTGGCTGACCGATCTATTAAGTCACCTAAAGGAGTTCTTGAGGATGTCATCGTTAGGGTGCGGGATTTCTATTTCCCGGTGGACTTTGTAGTCTTGGATATGGATGCTCTAGAAAACCCAAGGGATACACCAATTATACTAGGGAGACCCTTTCTGGCCACTGCTAGAGCCAATATAAATTGTGAGGAGGGCCAAATTGAATTGAAATTCGGGAACCAAACACTAAAGATTGACATCTTTAAGGCCCAACAAAGAATTAATTGCGGTGTTATAGAAAAAATATGTGACATCAAGGCTGTGGTTGATGATCCGTATATTGAGGACAACCTGATTACTTCCGATCAACCACAAGAGGATCAAAACCCACAATCAGAGGAGTCCGAACCTGACCTAGATACACCCATAACTCCTTCCCTTGCTCCTGACAAACACGCCGAACTGCCCACTACTGCTGATACCCTATTCTAGAACTCCAGCCTCTTCCCGACCATCTTAAGTACGTCTTTTTGGGTTCCAATCAGACGTATCCTGTGATTATCAATTCTAGACTCACACCTGATTAGGAATCCTGTCTGATTACTATTCTCCAACAACATCGTAGAGCCATTGGATGGACTCTCGATGATTTGACTGGTATCAGCCCCTCTTACTGCACACACCGTATCTACACCGAAGAGGGCACATGACCTTCCCGTGAAATGCAGAGACGTCTGCATCCTAATCTGTAGGAGGTCGTGAGAAAGGAGATCATCAAGTGGTTAGATGCAAGGATCATCTACCCGATCTCCGACAATAGATGGGTGAGTCCAATCCGGGTTGTGCCTAAAAAGATAGGACTCACCGTGATCACGACTGAAATCAGAGAAATCATACCGACTCATGTGGCAAATTCGTGGAGAGTTTACATTGATTACAGAAGACTCAATTCCTCCACAAAGAAGGATCATTTCCCACTACCGTTTATTGATCAGATCCTCGAGAAATTAGCAGGAAATAGGTTCTTCTGCTTTTTGGATGGGTACTTCGATTATAACCAGGTTGCAATCCATCCTGAGGACCAAGAAAAGACCACTTTCACCTACCCCTTCGAGACGTACGCATTCCAAAGGATGCCATTCGGTCTCTGCAATGCACCCGCTACTTTTCAGTAATGCATGCTTGCCATATTCTCAGATATGGTAGGTGATTATCTGGAAGTCTTCATGGATGACTTTTCAGTATTCGGAGAATCATTTGACGATTACCTCCTGCACTTGGTCCAAATCCTCAGGTGGTGCATCGACGTGATTCTGGTTCTTTCCTGGGAAAAGAGCCATTTCATGGTGCCTGAAGGAATTGTCCTGGGACATCTCATATCAAAAAAGGGCATCCAGGTAAATCGAGCCAAGGTGAACTTGATTTCCAAACTCCCTATGCCTAGCTCGATCAAGGACATCCAATCTTTTCTGGGGCACGTCGATTTTTACTGTCGATTCATTCCTGATTTCTCAAAAATCGTACTCCCCCTAACCACTCTGCTATCTAAGGATGTACCTTTCAAAATATCCAAGGAATTCACTCAAGCATTCGAGATCCTCCGTGATCGAGTTACCCAAGCCTCGATCCTACAGTCCCCTGATTGGTCTCAACCCTTTGAGATCATGTGCGATGCATCTGATTTCGCTGTAGGAGCAGTACTTGGGCAGAAAATTGACAGGAAACCTGTGATCATCTATTACGCTAGCAAGACACTTGACAAGGCTCAGCATAACTACACAGTTACTGAGAAAGAGCTGCTGGCCGTAGTATTTTCCCTAGAAAAGTTCAAATCATATCTCCTAGGTTCTCGTGTTATCATTTACTCGAATCACATAGCTGTAAGGCATCTCCTTGCAAAGAAGGAGGCGAAACCTCGATTAATCTGCTGGATCTTGCTACTGCAAGAGTTTGACCTCGAGATTCGCAACAAAGTGGGAAAATAGAACGTGGTAGCTGATCACTTGTCCCACCTTCCTTCTGAGATCATCGACCCTTCCAGACCCATCACGGAACATTTTCCTGAGAGCACCTCCTGACTATTAATATAGGGCTTCCAAGGTGATTTGATATAGTAAACTTCCTGGCATCACATCAGATCTCGTCCGATTGGTCGAAGGCCAAGAAGGACAAATTGCTTTCCAATGCCAAGTATTACTTCTAGGAAGACCGGTATCTCTTCCGCATCGGTGATGATCAAATCATTCGAAGATGTGTCGCGAAAGTGGAAATTCAGGACATCTTGTCCTTCTGCCATGACCAGGCATGCGGTGGACATTTCGCATGTCATAAAACCACAGCGAAAGTCCTATGCAGCTTCTATTGGCCCACGATTTTCAAAGATGCATACAATCACTGTAGGGCATGCACTCGTTGCCAGACCTTAGGCAACATGAGCCATCGTGATATGATGCCCTTACAGTCGATTCTCATATGCAAAATCTTTGACGTATGGGGGATTGATTTTTTGAGACCCTTTCTTATTTCGAACGGCTTCAACTACATTCTACTCGCTATTGACTACGTGTCCAAATGGATTGAAGCCATTCTGATCCGAACCAATGATCATAAGGTGGTTATCAAATTCATTCATCAGAACATCTTTTCGCGGTTCGGGATTCCACGTGCTATAATCTCTGATGGAGGGACCCATTTCACTAATGCTTAGTTCAGATCACTAATGACCAAATACAGGGTGTCGCACCGAATCACAAAGCTTCCGGAAGTTGGGCTATCAAATTGAGAGATCAAGAAAATCCTCTAGGTTCCTGTTCGACCTGAAAGGAAGGACTGGTCATACCAACTTCCAGAAGCTTTGTGGGCTTATAGGATCGCCCACAAAGCCCAATTAGGTATGTCTCCCTTCATATTGGTGTATGGGAAGGCATGTCACCTCCCCATCGAATTGGAGCACAAAGCCTATTGGGCAATACGGAACTGCAACCTAGATCTTTCTAAGGTAGGAACCCATAGAAAGCTTCAAATGAGCGAGATCGATGAATTACGCCATGACGTGTATGAGAACTCACAAATTTACAAAGAGCGGGTTAAAGCCTTTCACGAAAAGCACATATCCCGAAAGATCTCCCATCCTGGTCAAAAAGTCCTACTCTTTGATGCCAAACTTAAACTGTTCCCAAGTATAAACTACGATCAAAGTGGATCGGACCTTACCTAATCTAATGAATCTTCGAAAATGGAGCCATCGAGATCAGTCCACTCAGCCACGATTCAGAACCTTTCATTGTGAACGGTCAAAGACTCAAACCGTTCATTGACCTGACTGATACAAATTTAGCTGAGATATCATTTACCCTCCATTCTGCCTGAGCTCATTGCACCCAGCCGATGGCGTAAAACTCAGTGCTTAACGGGAGGCAACCCGTCATTTTTGAAAAACCCGAAACCTTTCTTGACATTCCTATGCTGAATTCATATTGCACTTTAGGGTTCATCCATTAGAACAGCCAACCCCACCTCAGGTACCCATACGTGAGTGTTGAATTCATTCACAATAGTCACCTCAACTCGTTTGCCCACCCAAAAACCTGTTCTAATGAATGATATAAGTTGAACTCAAACCCACATAATTTACAATGGGGATATTGCAAATCGTAGGCATGGGGGGTATGAAAGTGCAAAACATCGTGAAAACTCATCTCATAAGAAAAGGTTTCAACAAAAAACTCACAAATCTCAAAACCACCAAAAAAAAAAATGAAATGAAGGAATTCTTGAAAAAGAACAAAAAATTCTGAGGGGAGAGAAAATTTTGAGCCCATATAAATCATGAGGAGAAAAAGGGGAAAAGTGAAAAATGTCAAAAAAAAAGGAGCACAAAATGAAAAGAGAAAGAAGAGATAGTCATTAGTAAGAAATTAAGGGATTAACTAAGTTCTAGACCATAGCAAGAAAAAGAAAATGAAAGGAAAAAAAAGTGCTAATGAGACACAAAAGAGATTGGTAGGAACGTTGAATTTAGGCCTCTTAGGCTAGACTCCTAGGCTTAAAAATTTAGGTATCTGCTAAGATCTGGATAGTCCTCAAGAGGTTGGGGAAAATGCAAAGCTTAAAGTATTAGGCCTAAGGTTTAGGGAGTATTCGGCCTGGTTAACTGGCCTGTGGTTTGTGGGACTTGGTAACCTAAGCATCCTAATCCACACATAGCCTGGTTCAGTGCACATAAGTATCAAAATCACATAAATGCATTTAAGTTGTTTTGAAAAAGTCGCCTAGATTAGGAGTGGCCGATCAACACAAGTTGATTTGGACGAGTTCCTGGCGTGGAGAGGCGGGAAATTCCCCTCGAAGATGTGCAATAACATATCGTCTCCTCGGTGCTTCTCTCCTAGGATATTTACATATCCTACTAGGGGCATGTAAGCACCCTATGCTGGTTCAGATGCCATGGGCGCCATTATCATGAAATGTCGATTGCCAGGGTCTGGTTTTAGCTACAGAACACCATGGGCGGGATTATCCCGAAATCTTGAAAGCCAAGGTTCTGGGGGTTTCCATGGGCGGTGCTATCACGAAGCATCGATTGTCAGGGACCCTTCGAGGATTGATGATGGGGACTAGGAATCCAATACAGACCGCGTTGAGAAGCCAATCCGAAGCTAGAAATAAAAAGAGAGAGAGAGAAAACTCTCCAAACAAAGAAAATCCTCTGTCTCTCTCTTACAAAAAAATGCACTGCAAACTAAATCGAGGCTAAAATATGTTACAAGCACAAGTGCTTTAACCACGGAGTCCAACGACCATTAGGATAGTTCCTGTGGGCCTTAAAAACCTTCGCGGTGGACTGAGGCTAGAGCTGATCAGGTTCGAATCTTGGTTGGTACTTGAGTACATCTATGCCTATTATCAGCATTCTAACCTAATCAAAAGAAGAAAAGCACTCATCATAGTTTTTGAACATCAAGGAACTCATGGTCTAGAATCGAAGTTAAAACCTTAAAATTTTGCTAAGGGACTAGCAAAAGCTAGGCATGGGGGTATGATGCGAACACATCATGAGCCCTAACTAGCTAATTTTGACCCATAAAAGAGAACAAAAGCTTCGACATAACCAACTGGTGGTCTTAATTCATTGAATAACCATCTTGAGAGAAAAGTAAGAAATAAGGGGTAAAATTGTAATCTTACCATTGCAGTGAAACAACGGGTTTTCTCAAGGGCTAAACATAAGTCAGATGGTCTTAACAAGATAAAAAGTGGGTTGGTTCAAACAGAATAGGTTTCGTGTGAATGCTGGGAAGTAAATGACTTCTTATAACCCTAAAATAGACCTACTTGATTTAACAAGATTCTGGTTAGGATAAAATTCACCTAAGCCCTCTAAAAATCATAGAAAAATATTCTCTAGGCTTTAGAACCTTCAATTTGTCCATTAAAACCTATTTTGACCTAAAATGGGGTCTGAGACAAATGTTTGCCCTAAATGGGTTTTTGCATAAATTAACCAGTCAAACATGGTCAAGCCCAAATTCCAACCTCACCATTAGATTCCTTAGGTCCAAATTAGGTTTTTACCAAAATTTGGACCTACGAGGAATTCATCTTGACCCACTTTGCAAATAGGTCCAACCCAATTACATTTCTACCCCTAGATTTCAAAACCCTTACAATTGACCCCGTATCTTCTTCTTCGTTCTTTGCAATTAGGTTTCTATGCCATTATAGCAGAGGGAATCCTACTCTGGCAAGCTTGAAAGGGTGATTTCTCCGTGATCTCTCAGAGAATCCCCTTCAAAATTGAAAGGGAGATTCTCTGCAAATGCATGAGATTTGGGTCTCTCTTGAGTTTCCTCTGCCGGCGAACTTGCCGTGCTTGGAAGCTTGGCTTCCAAGCACAAACCCAACCTCCACGACCTCTTCAAGAAACCTCAACTCATTCCGCATCTCCTAAGCTTGAATTCAGCTGGAGAAACCCCTCAATTTCATCTCTCCTCCTCTGGCCGAACTGCTCATCAATCTCCGGTGACTTCCCCCACTCTCCCTCGTCTCCTAGCCACAATGCTGGTGGCAGGTTCCTCTTGCTCTTCTGCATCTCGCCACACCTGCCGACGCTCCTGCCTCCCCTTCATCCTCACCGACCTCCCTCACTGAGCACTTTCATCTTCGACGTCAGCGATACAAGTCGGCAACCATCCTTGCCTCCTCCTTCGTCTCTTCACACTCAGATAAGTCCTCTCACCCTCTACTCTATTTTTCCTTCTTTATTTCCCTCGAACGACCACTACCGCACTCCACCACCATCATCCCCTTCACCTCCAGCCACCACTCCGACAAGTTCGCTCCACCTCCCTCCTCGCCGACCGGTCCATAAGCTCTGCCCTGATTCACTGAACGTAACCCCCCACTCACAACACTCTGCCACTCACCCACAAGCACCCCCAAAGACACCCACACTCACGGTCGCAGTGTGCCCTAGGCACGCTACCTCAGGCGGTCCCACGCCACGCCGACCACCTCTGCATGTTCGCTGCACCTTGGCGAAGCTCCCTGAGCTTTTTAACGTAGCCGCGAGGCCGTTTGTGTGATTTCAGGTTTAGGGGTTCATCGCCATTGATGCATGGCAGGAAGGTTGCTTGAAAGCTTCTCCAGGCCATGCCCACTCCAGCATCCAGGCCCAGGTCACACGGAGAGCTCTCGCAGACATCCCCAGGTGGCCAATTGAAGGCAGGAGCCATCCCTGTAGCTGCAATCGAGCGACACCTCTATGCTGCAGGCGCGCGTGAAAGGGGCGGGAAGATTGTCCCACCTCAGAAACATCTGAAGTGCCAAAGCTGCATAAAAGGAATTTCTATATAGGGCTTATCGCCTCCAACTCATAAGGTGAGGTCCCCTCTCACCCGACCCGACGCCTCATCCACGACCGCCCCTCGTGGACCTGGTGACATGACCCAAGATCACACCTCACCCACTACCGCACGTCGATGGGCCTGGTCCTGGGATCGTATCTGACTCGATTACTCGAGAAAGTGGCTCTGGGAGAGCAAACCTAAGAGAGAAAGGAGAGAAAAGAGCTGGAGCGGGTAGGGTTAGGTTTTGCTCTGCAGGGGAAGGAGAAGACAAGGCCGAAGAGGAAGCTAAAGGCAACCAAGGAAGGAGAAGGAGGAGGTCAAAGTCAAAAGCTAAGGAAGGAGAAGGGCTACAGCAAAGAGAAGAAGAAAAAGGCGAAGGCAGAAGGAGTCGAAGGAAAGGCAGAGAAAGAGAGAGAAAGAAAGAGAAGGAGGGAACTGAAGGAAGAAGGAGCTAAAGGCAGCCGAGACAGAGAAGGTAGAGGAAGAGAAAGGCTAAGGCAAGGAATCAGAAGAAGATAAAGAAGAGAAAGAAAGAAGAAAAAGATTGAAAGCAGCCGCCAAAGACTGAGAAAAGGAGAAGAAGAAGAGTCAAGCACTGCAGATCCACATTTAGATTCACAAATCAGAAGTCCAATTTTATGCTTTATTCATACATTGGTTCCTTTAGTGCCTTATATTTATTCCTATCCTTTTGCACTATAACATTGATTTTTATTGCATGTTATATTCTTTCAAATTATCAAGTTGTAATCTTGATTTCTAAACCCTAATTTGCTCCCTATGTTCGACCTCAGACTTTCAAATTCGAGTACTAAATTGTATTTGTTTTGAATGCTTTTTCGACTGTACTACAACGTGACTTTTCTAAAACTCGATCAAGCGCTCCAAACACCATCCGTACAATCAGATTTTTCATCCGAGGCCCATAAGGATGTCGCATTGCCCTCCTTGTCGTTAATCTTCCTCGGACTTAATATGATGGTACGAAACTCCGATCTAGACGATTTTGGAGGCGTTAGACTCCTATCGTCATCTTGATCAGACTCGTATGGTCTGATCATCCATCCGAGGTTTGAAATAAATCCTCTTCTCTCCTGACCATAAAAAGGACCTAATTAACCAAAAATATATACAACTACTCTAAATGCAGAATGATGCATGCTATGTAATATTTATAACATCAAATACAAATCTAAGCCTAGGAACATGCATGATTAAGAATTTTAACCTAAATGGATGTGTCTATATCATACCCCCATGCCTATCTTTTGCTAGCCCTAGAAAAATTAAACTACATGCTATGTATTAAAACAGAATTAGGGCTTGGTGTCTTAGGCCTAAGTCATTTATTAACAATAGAAAATTTCAACTAAGGTCCTAAACTACAAAAACTCAACAATACCTGGGTGTCTGCCAGAATGCAGACCGCCCAAGTCCTCGCCTTATTTGAAAAGGGAAGACACTTTTTTTTTGTTTTTTCTTCTTTTCTAATTTTTTTGTACTTTTGAAGTTTGAGAGTTTGGGATAACTTTTTATGGCTACCTAACCCGCTCAAGACTTGAAAAGGACTCTAAGTGCTAAGCATCTTGTCAAAAGAGTGAAAGACTCACTTGGTGGCCATTAAAATGGACTTCGGGTTTCTACAACCCTAGGTGACCTTGCATAAAGGTTTATCTTTTCGAATGGTAGCTTTCTACCTACTTATTTTATTTATGGGGACAACACAAAGGTGAACCCAGTGTATATCTCCCTGATTTATTCTACTTCCTCCCTTCTTCCCTAAGTGTTTTGGGAATTATTGTGTATTTTTGTGAGCTGGGCTCTGGACAATCGACCAATGGGCTATTACCCACGGCAACTTGCCAACCATACTCGTGCGGTGAAGCGTGGTTTTATTTGTTTATTTGTTTATTTTCTCCTTTTTATTTTTTTTCTTTCTTTTTTTTCCCTAAGTAGGTGGCTTCCCTGATCTAAGATTTATCTAAAGGCAGTGCGAAGGAAATGGTCTTGTGGCTAGGCTCTGAACAACCGACCGATGAGCTATTACCACCGACAACTTGCCAGCCAGACCACCCTAGATGGTTCATTAGCTACCCAATTTCTGAAGATATCACCGAAAAGTAAGTCAGTGCAAAAAAGTGTGTAGATGCTTAGGCTTAAAGTCCCCTCAAATCAGTGGGTGGGTTGATAAGTCATACACTTATCACCCCAATTTATTAACCGAGTTAAAATAGACTTACGTGGTGAGGACTCGAGACTAAGTACACATTCGAGTGGACACCTAGGCTAATTAAGCCTGAAGATGTGAAGAGTCTAAGTGTTTAGGTCCTATCGTATCATTTCCTAAAGTTAAAAACTTCCAAATGCCTAAGTTCTCTTCTTCCTAATTCTATTTTTTCTTTTTTTTATCTTTTTGAATTTTCATTTTTTTAAAGAAAATAAAAGAAATTCTACAAAGCTAACAAAATAATTTCAGGAATTAATTATCTGCCCCCCATGCCTAAATGATGCAATGTCCTCATTGTAAAAATAAAGACATGAAAATGGTAGAGTAAACAGAATATCACCTGAATTTCGTGACAAGCCAGTCAGCTACGTAGAGAGAAGAGAGTATACACACGCGCTAAGTTTAATGCCTTTAGCTAGGCATAAAATACATACAAGGAAGAAATGAGAATTCACAAGTGTGAGTCAAAATCAAAATCAAAAGATTAATCCTCAGACCCGCTAGCAGAAGATGTCCACAGACGTGGACCAGATTATGATGGAGACCCATGCCCCAAGGTCGAGTGGTTCTTAGGTTCTGAATGAAAATCACCCAAAACTAAAGGTTGTTAAGCTTGTGAGGCCTGGCCTATGGTTTTGTGGTGTGCAACCCAAGACCAAAGTGTCGGACAATAGGTAAAGATGGTTCAATAGTGCGGATGTCCACTTAACGTTCAGCTCATAAAAATAATCAGTTATTTCGAACTTAGGTTGCACGTGAAAAATATTGTAAGGGTCCTGGTAGAAAGTAGGTGGTTCTAGGTCAATAGGAACACTTAAATCCAAACTTGTTTCTCCCTCAGAATTAACCTCCCAAAATTTTATTTCAACATTTCTATCCTCCAACATCAAGTGCTCAGGCTCTGGAACCTCTAGCATACCGTTCACCCCATAAGATTTACCCAAGTCCAAAAATCGTGGCTGAATCAAGATTGGCTTATGCACAATGACCTCAAAAGTCAGCTCTTTGGGGTACGATTGAGGAATGGGGCTACTGATTGAATCATCAGGATTCGGATCGTCCAAGTTAGCCCCAGTCGGATCAAAATCTTCAATAGTCAGGCTATCAAATGGTTTATCAAATTCCTCATGCCCATTTAACTCACAAAAATCATTCTCCTTAAGCTAAAGTGAGACATTACTAAGAGATTCCTCACCCTCAAAATCGAGGAATTCATGATCCTCATTTATATACGTCTCAAAATCATGTCATTTCATGGTCCATGGTGACATATTTTTTGTCATTCCCTAGCTCTAGGATTTCAGGTGAGAAACTCGATTCATCCTCAATGGGTTGCTCTAAACCAACCTACTCATCCCCAATCTCAAAATATGTATCCCCCCTGATAGGAACCTGAGCGGGTTTTGACATTGGCTCTCCTAAAGCGGGTTCATCTTGAAAATCATCCTAAGATTTGACTAGGGCAACCACAAATTTCATCCTCAACCTCGATAATTTCCCAAGAAGAAACTCACCCAAGTCCCTATCCCTAACAATTTGGAGAAAATCCAATAGAGAACTATTCAGCTCATCAATCATTTTTATCATAGGCTCCAATGCTTCAGTGCATGGTATTGGCTAAGCTTCTAAAGATTTGATGGTGTTCCTCAAGTTAGCCAACACCCTGTCTTGGACCTGGTTCACCTGAATCGAATGGTTTGGTTCAGGTTTGGGTGGGTTTGGGTTAAATCTAGGGGAGTCAAGATATCGAGGTTCTCAAGTCCCTCCCTAATAGTAGGTTGTCTTGGGTTGTTCAAAGAATGGAGGTGACCTATATTCAGTGGAATACTGGGGAGGGCAGATGTTATAATCATCATATCCTTCCTAATTGTATATCAGGTTGGTTTGATCATCAAAAAATGGAGATCTATAATTATTGTAGCTCTAGGAAGGATAATAATCATAGTCTTTTTGTCCAAGGTTAGGCCCTGGACACTGAGGTTCGGTATTGTATCCCCAATCAAAGTTATCCCGACTAGGAGATAGGCAGTCATAAGTCAAGTCGGGATAGTAATCATCTTGGGTATAAGTGGTGGTAGGAGAGTAGGCGATGGCAACACCATCATGAGCCCTAACTAGCTCATTTTGACCCAATGAAGAGAATAAAAGCCCCTACATAACCAACTTAAGGTCTTAATTCACTACATAACCATTCTGAAAAAAAATAAGAAACTAGGAGTAAACCTGAAATTTTACCAATGCAGTATAACAATGGATTTTCTCAAGGGCTAAACAAAGGTCAAATGGTCTTAATAAGATAATAAGTGGGTTGGATTTGACAGAAAAGAGTTTATGTGTGTTCTATGAATTAAATGACTTCTTGAAACCCTAAAATTGATCCACTTGATTAACCAAGGTTTTGGTCAGGATAAAATTCACTTAAACCCTCTAAAAATCATATAAAAATATTCTTTAGGGTTTAGAACCTTCAATTTGGCCATTGGAACCCATCTTGACCTAGAATGGGGTCTAAGACAAATATTTATCCTAAATTAGGTTTTTACATAAATTTCCCGGTCAAAAGTGGTCAAACCCAAAATCCAACTTCACCATTGGCTTCCTTAGGTCCAAATTAGGTTTGTACCAAAATTTGGACCCAAGATGAATTTGCCTAAAACTAGTTTGCAAAAAGGTCTAGCCTAATTACATTTCTAACCCTATCTTTCAAAAACCTTTAGAAAAAGCCCCCTAGCTTCTTCATCATTTTTGCAATTAGGTCCCTCCACCATTATAGCAGAGGAATCCTACTCCGACAAGCTTTTGAAGGAGAGTTCTCCCTGATTGCTTGGAGGATCTCCTCCAAAATTGGAAAGGAGATCCTTTGAGAAATCCTCGTCCGTCTGAACCCATCACTGAGATCTGATTCCCTCCCAATCTCTCATGCGAACGCATGAGAGATTTGGGTGTCCTAATGGATTCCAACTCCGGTGAGATTTCATTGCTTGGGAAGCTTGCTTCCCAAGCCCTAACCGACCTCTAGGGCTCTATTTAAAGAAGCCCAGATCGCCTCAACTCCTCCATGCTAGAAATTGGTTGTGAATCCCCACAATTCGTCTCTTCTCCTCATAGCCGAGGGCTCCTAAATGTCTGACAATCTTCCCTGCTCCTCGTCGTCCGACCACCACACCTGCGGCAAATTCCTCCTCCCTGACTTCAGCCGCGTCTCGCCGTACCAGCAGATGCCCTTTCCCCCTTCATCCTCGTCGTCCAACTCCCACCGAAGCCACTTTCATCTCTGACATCGGCTACACCTCGACTGACGCCACCTCTGCCCCTCGTCGTCTCTTAACACCCTGGCTAAGTTCTCTCTCCCCTCTACTTTCTTCTCCACTCTCTATTTCCCAAAATCGACCACTGCCGACCTCCATCACCCTCATCTCCTTCATCTCCGGCCACCACCTCCGGCGAGGCCATTCCACCTCCATAGGCCACTGCAACCCTCACCAACCCTGGCAGAACCTTTGCTACACTTCACTGATCATTTCCCCTTACTCATATCACCGCGCTACTCACTCACGCACCTCACTAGACACACCCACTCACAAACACAGTTTGACCTAGGCACGCACTCACAGGCACTGCCACACCATGCCACCAAGCCCAGCACATTTGACATGCTCCGACGACACACCCCAAGTGCTCTGACAAGATCGCGAGGTTGTTCTTGTGATTTCAGATTCAAGCGTCATCCACCATTGGTGATCGAGCTTGAAGTAAGCTCCAAGTTGCTCCAGGCCTTACCAGTTCCAGGCTTCAGGTCCAGGTTGCGTGGAATCACTTCGCACACGTACCCAGGACCTCAATTAAAGACAAGAGCCTCAGCAGTTAAGACAATTGGAGGCAACCACCCTCTGCTACAGACACAGAAAGAAGGAAGGTGCATTTACTCCTACATCGGCGGCTACGAAGCGCTTGAAGGCACATAAGTTGAATTTGTGCCATAGCCTTATCACCTCAGTTATTACAGGGTAAGGTCCCTCTCACCTGACTCGGTCTCATCCACGGCACTACCCACACGGATTTGGCCTGACCTGACCCGACTGCACTCCTCGCCCACCACCGCACGTCGGTGGGCCTAGTCCCGGGTACGCACCCGACCCGATTACCCGATTATCTGTGTGGCTCTGGGAGAGTGGAACCTAAGTGAGAAAGATAGGAGAGCTACGCATGGGTAGGGGTAGGTTTTGCTGCAGGTGAAAGCTGAAGAGAAAGAGAAGTAGGTAGAAGGCTGAAGAAAGAGAAGGCCAAAGCTGAAGGCAAAGGCAAGAGCTGAAGAGGAGGCCAGAAGGAAGCAAGAGAAGCTACATCAAAAGCTGAAGCCAAGGTCAGAAGAGGAAGAAGAGAAGGCAGACGACAGAGAAAGAGACGGAAGAAGAGAAAGAGAAGGACCACAAAGAAGGAAAAGGCAAAGGCAGAGAAAGAAGAAGAAGAGTAGAAGCATAGGCAGAAAAGAGATCAGACACTTTAAGTCATTTGATCAAAGAATCAGACGACAGATTCTAGTTTCATTGCATATTTATATCATTTGGTGATATTATAGGAGTATTTGGTGATCCACATCACCATTTTACATCCATATTTTTGCACTCTGAGACTGTTATTATTGCAATTTCTTTCAGTTTAAATTGTGATCTTGATTTCTAAATACCAACTTGCTCCCTGTGTTTGACCTTGGAAATTCTTTCGAGTAATAAAATTATATCTATTTTGAATGCTATTTCAGGTGTACTACAGTGCAATACAATTAAAACCTAACTCAGTGCTCTCAACAGTAGGATAGGAAATGAGTGTAGGATATGGAAGGATACATGGTAGAATAGAAGGGAAATCAGAAGAGAGAAAGGAGCCCTGCAATACAAGCAATCAACCTTGTCCTTAGGTGGGTTAGCCTAAAGACCTACAGACTCCTAGGACCCATCTTGAGATTATAAACTATTTGGTCTACTTCTATCTAGTCAATCCAACCAGTTAGAAGGAGGGGCAGCGGAGAAGGTTCTTCTTTTGGCTTGTGCCTCTGGTTCCTAGTGTACCCCCCAGCCGTGGTCGTTTGACGCTATTCCCCTAGCTACACATTAGATGGACCAGTTGAAGTAGATTAATCGAGAAAACAATCTCAATCTGAGCCCCAAAGAGCGAATCAATCCTTAAGGCCAACGTCTACTCAGTTTTAATTAGTCTTGGGATGATTATGCTATTGGAATGTGATGGGCCCTTTAGATGGGTTGGTCCCTTAATGATCAATTAAAATGTGTGTGTGTGCACAACCAGGGTTTGCAAACAAGGTTATTTGATGATGTATCTTTTAGGGTTTAACCTTGTTTAGTAGCTTTTAGGGTTTAATCCTTAGGTTGGTTCAATAAGGGTTCAGGAGAACACTCCAAGTTTTGAAAACATGGGTGTAGATATATTCCTTTAGAAATCAAAAATAAAATGTGGAGTGCTTGGTTCGGTCTTAAAAATCAACCCTAAGTGGCAAGCTACTTGATGAATCAATTTTAATTTGAGTGGTGCGGCATAAACAGCTTAATCAATTGGCCTGTTGCATCACTTAGTTAGGGCACACAAAAATGTTTAACCTATTCATATTTCTACTCACTTATTGGTGTGTTGAGTTGAAGTGTACCGGGTCCATAGGTCAAATCCTGGTTAAGTGGTAGAATCAAAGTGGAATGGTGCGCCTTAAGTCGAAAGTTATGGGTATTTAATGTGTGTCACTTTCAGTAAATCCCACAAGAGAAGAGTTTTTTTTTATATATATGCGGGGATGAGATGGGTGGAGGTGGCATACAAACAACCCAATCTATTCTAGGGTTTATAAAAAACACCTAAGTTGATTTGGGTTTTAGTTATTAGTGTGGTGAAATGAAATCTAGGGTGGTGGTGGTGGGGGAAAACTTACAAATGTCTCTACCCACACTTTACTCCAATCTATCGCCTTCAGCTCCTCCATCAGGTTCCTACAAGACCAAATCGAAGAAGAAAGATTGGTTATAAAAATATGTAAGTAATGTGGGAAAATGTGAAAAAAACCAAAGAGCGTTACCTCCCCGGCAATGGCGCCAAAATGATTAAGCATTGGATCTCATCGTGTAAAGGGTTCGAGTTTGGAAAACCCGTTGTCGTAGTTTAATTCGCAATAAAATCCATCGATCAGAGAATATTTATAACCGAAACTCGAAATGTGAGTCCCGAGTCGAACACGGGGAGGCGAACGTTTGGTTTTGAAAAATCTGAGTTTCGCTTTTATTTGTTTTTGTCATTTTTATCTTTTCTTTTCTTTTGGTATTTTAATAAGGTAAGAGATCAGGTTGATGAATTCTAGCTAATCTACTTGGAAAATATAAAGGAAAGAGAGAGAGAGAGAGAAGAACAATCTATTTATGAATAAATGTTTGTTACAACTATGAAAGCAGAAAAACTACACAGTGGAAGTGAAAAAGGTAGAAAGAGGTGAGAGACTCCCCCTCGACGATCGCTTGGAGGACGACTCGCTCTAATGTCACCTGGAGGAAGGTGGTGAGGAGCGGGACAAACAAGGACAGAGCGAGATGACAGAGGGTAGGGCAGGACGGCATCGTGGCAAGGATCTTCTTCCTGAAGGGAGGTGAGAAGACGACCACTGGATGCTCCTCGAAGGGAGATGAGAGGCGGGAACAAATGTTTGTTTTCTACTCTAGAGGAGCATCCTAGGCTTGGGACAAGCTCTCTCTGGAGCCTTGGAGGTGGTGAGAAGAAGAAAGGAAGAGATGGTTTGAAATGGAGGGGGTAGGTCCTTTTATAGTGGAGGAGAGACAAAAATCGTCCATGGGCAATTAGTGACGGCTGTAATTGTCACTGAAGATCTACCCAACTGTCGCTGAAGATCCATGCCCTTCAATTCCTTTGCTGGCATGTGTGTAGCGCAGGTCATTAGTGACAACTACAAGAATCACTAAAGGCATGCCCAACTATTGCTGAAGATCCACACCCTTCAATTTCTTTGCTAGTGCTGCACTCAATTGGCCAATTGGGGGGGCTGCAGGGATTCAAACCCGTGGCATTCCGTTGAAGGTTGCGTGCTTAACCACTGCACCAAGATGTCCTAAAGGTCGAGGGGACGACTTAGCACGTGCGGTGGAGGGGCATTCTCAGCTGTTGGATCATGGGGACGACTTAGCACGTGCGGTGGAGGGGCATTCTCAGCTGTTGGATCATGATCCAACGGCTAAGAATTGATGATGAAGATGATGAGGGCACCTTCTAGTTGCTGTTGTCCGATGTTGGGCAGCTTGGATGGTGCCATGTGGTGCCATCTAGGTCGTCCATCTTTTGTCTGTTGTAGAGGGTACCATGGAGCTCAGATCGAGATGATTCCAACATTGTAGGACTGCGATCATCGCTCCGGATCCATCCGTACGATCGAATTTTTCATTCGAAGCCCATAAGGATGTCGCAATGCCCTTCTGGTTGTTGATCTTCCTCAAACTTCATATGATGCTACGGGACTCCAATCTAGATGATTTTAGAGGCATTAGACTCTGATCGTTGTCCTGATCAGATTCGTACGATCCGATCGTCCATCCAAGGCCCTAAAATAAATCCTCTTCTCTCGTGACCATAAAAAGGACCTAATTAACCTAAAATATATACAACTACTCTAAATGCAAAATGATGCATTCTATGTAATATTTATAACATGAAATGCAAATCTAAGCCTAAGAACATGCATGATTAGGCATTTTAACCTAAATAGATGTGTCTATATCAGGGTATCATAAACACACATGAATTCATAATAAAATGCTAATTTATGATAGTTCCTAGGCTTAGGATTACATATCATGGTATAAATATTGCATAAACATCCATTGTATTGCAATTAGGATAATTGTATATTATGTACATTAATTCTTTTGTCCTACATGGCCAGGAGGCAGTGCGACATCCTTACAGGCTTCGAATGAAGAATTCGACTGTACGGATGAATTCGAAGCGACGATCGCAGTCTGTCAACGCGAAAATCACCTTGATTAGAGCTCCGTAGCATCCTCTATAAGGAGAAGAAGATGGACAGTCCAAATAGCACCACGTGGCACCATCCAGACTGGCCTACATGGACCACGGCCTCCCTAGCTTTACGCATGGAGTGATCCCAGCTATTGGATCTCAATCCAACAGCTGAGGGGTGCTCTACATCGCCGGGCCTCAAGCATCTCAAGGAAGGCTCCATAGCAACTGTTGGATCTTCATCCAATGATCGAGACACATGACCTTATCGCCCTCTACTTGACAATCCATCTCTTTGGCCAAATGGTGAAGCACCCATTTCGCAAAGCAAAGGCATGGGTTCGAACCACAATCTGCCATGATCGCTACAGCGCCGGCTGAAATAGGACCACTCCATCTTGATCGAGCGATCGAGATTCTTCATGTGTGATCTGAAGTCGCCCACCGACACGAGGACGCACGCTAGATTGCACACACACAATCAAAGGTGCTCACTTAAGTCCACCATCAGATCTTCGTGAAGGCGCAATCCACGTGCATTCCAAGCAGTGAAGGCATGATCTGTGGGCGTCTCTCAACCGTGTGATGCTTCATCCAATGGCTGCCAGCGATGCATGCACGTTTGAATCCACGAGTGCGCACGATCTCCGTGCAATCTCATCCATCCACACTTGATCCAACAATTGTCAATCGCCTCGCGCTACGCCAGCTGCAGCCGCGCCTCTCCACGCCAGTCAAGGCACTTGAATGAATAGCGACACCACTGACGGGTCTCTAGCAATGTTTTAAATGTCATTAAAGACTCAAGCACACAAACCACCTAGATTCCACCACTATATAAACACCCCTACACACCCCTTCCTCATCATCTCTACCTACTCTACTCCCACCTACTCCTAACCCCTAGCAACCTACCAAAGCTCCATTAGAGCTTACTCTCAATCTCCAAAGGCTTCCTATTAGTGTAATATTCCTATTTCCCACCAAATATTCATCCTTGATCCCACCACCTTCATAGGTTGCCTTGGAGCCATCCTCCCACCCCCATTCTGGTAGAAGATTGCCTCCATCTCCTCACTTCCATTCTAGAGCCTTGGTCAAGAATTCCTCTACTCGACGTCCTCCTGCATCTTACCTTTGTCATCCTACATCTCACCTCCTTCATCTAAGCTTCCATCAGGCGCCATCGTCTCGCCAAACAGTTGATTCAGGAGATTTCCTCTCACCCTTATCTCTTTTATGCTTTCATAGATTATTGTAATAAACATTTGTGTGATATATCATAGTTGTTTCATCTCTCTTGTGATCTATCTTGCTTGCTTCTTCTATAAAAAAAACAAAAACAAAACCCCAAAACACCAAAAAGAAACAAAATGAAATGCAGATTTCAACCAAAGTAAACGTCGCCTCCCTGTGTTCGACCCGGGACTCCCTTGGAGTTTCGGTTATAAATTCTATTTGATAACGCATTCTGCGAGCTATGACGATGGGTTCTTGAAACCATGACTTCAACCTCATGAAACACGACTCATTAGTGTACATAAATCCTTCAGAAATCATGCATAGGCTGGAACATGGTGGATTGCATCCATCAAGGGGATGCTTATTTGAAGTTGCTCAAAGAGCTTTACCAGATCTTCCTCAAGTGCCATGGGTTTAGGTTTCCTCTTTCCTTTGGTTAAGGCATCAGGAAATGGAACCTCTGTAGGTTCCTCTAGGATTTGTTTAGGTTTTAGATCTAAGATAAGGGTATCCTGGATAACCATCCTAGGGTTAGGCTCTAAACTATCAGGCATAGAGTGCTAGGATAAAGTGGATTCTAAATCAAATTGCCACCACGAATGGTAACAAAATTAAGACCTGCCTGGTTTTGGTTTGTAGCTGGCAAAATAGGTGATTGTTGCTAAAATCCCGAATATGCTGTCGAACCCTCCATTCCATCAGGTGATGGAGCTGAAGGGGCCTGATAAACGTAGTGGGCTTGGCACTGATTCGGGTTCATAATGCACCTTTGGTTTTGCACGTTATTCGAATTCAGTAGAGGTTGAGAGGGAAGTGCACCAGGCTAGCAAGACCCAGCATCTGTGCAAGCTAATTTCCAACCTCTATGATCTTGTCTTTGTGTTGTTTTTGCATAGCCACATTGGTCTTTTAGATGTCAACCAAGGTTTGTAGAATCAGAGTCATGATCTTCCCTTGGTGGCCTGGATTGGTAATTAGGGTTGGGCCTAGGCCGAGTGGGCTAATGTGGGCGTAGAGCTTGTGGTTGGGGTTGGAATGGAGGTCTGGTGTTCTGATTATTTCCCGACCACGCAAAGTTGGGATGATTACGCCATCCAGGGTTGTAAGTATTGGAGAACGGATCATTTTGGATGGTATGGAGATCCTCGCAAGTCTGAGGAACTCTAGAAAAGTTAGAGTGTGAGGGTTCAGAGTTCCTCCAACTAGAGTAGGTAGGTCTGGAGTTTCCTCCGAAATCAAGATCAGACGAGGGTGGATACAGGTCCATCCCCTAGTGAGTGGTGGTAAATGTTATGCACAGCCTACATGCTTCGGGGCAGTTGTGCATATGTGTTTTGTTGTGCTAAGTCATCCACCTTATTCTCAATGATTAAGACCTATCCAAGCGACTGGCTACCAACTCTAGATCGACGGGTGCAAACAGGCCTCGAGTCTTGTGTGCTCCATGCATGTTTGCCAATGCACGGGTGGTCATCCGGTTGAACTCACCCAGTGATTCATTGTTCATGGAGTTCTCGCACATGTTCTCGAGGATCTCCCAAACTATACCTTTATGTTGACCCATGATGCTTCCACCATAGGTTGCATTGACAAAGAGCTTGATATCCTCACGAAGCCCATGGTAAAAAGACTGGACTTGTTGTCACTTAGGAACTTCATGATGGGGGCATTTCTGCATGAGATCCAAAAAGTAGTCCCATCCTTCATGGAGTGGTTCTCCCTCATTTTGCAAGAAGTGCATGATTTGGTGCCTTAAAGCATTCCTTCGACCAACTGGGAAGAATTTTTGTAGGAATTCATTTAGAGTTCCCCCCATGTGTTGATTGGATGGGTCAGAGTCTGAAACCAATCAGTAGTTGTATCCATGAGAAAGAAAGAGAACATCTTCATGAGTATGATATTCTGATTTTGAATAGGTGGCCCGACGGTCTAGAACAGATGCTTTTGCTGCTTGATGTGCTGGAAGGGATCTTCAGAGTTCAAGCCATGAAATTTTCGGATAGCATGAATCAGATTAGGCTTTAGTTCAACATTAGGTCCTCCAGCTGGGATTTGTACCCTGGGTTCGATTTCCACCGCAGTGGGATTGTAGTGATCTCGCATCTAAGGATGTGGTGGTTGATTTATGTATGCATGGAATAGATCATTGAGGCACTGTAGCTGATTCTGGAAATCGGGTTCTTCTTTGTGATTGTCCATGGATGCAAATGAAGGAGATTTGGGCTCTAAAGTAGATGATTCCGAAGAGATGTCAATCTGGTCGACTGGTAGCACAAACAAACGGGTCAAGGCTTGGCCTTAACGAGAATGGACTACTAATGGAGGCCTCAAGGGTGGTCTTAAGGACCTCCTTCCGAACATGCACTACAGAGCCAGATGAGGGACAGAATGTGTGATGGACCCAATTGAGGCACCCAAAAAATCTTTCGATGACTAAGGAGGTTTGAGGCGGATGATACCTCTTGATCAAAAAGTCACTCACCTGAGAAGTACTTGGGCAATTAGGAAGGGAGAGCCCTGCAAAGACCCCTATACAGTAGAGCATCCCCATGGGTTACAGGGTTTCCCCTACCCGACCTTCCTTGTCACTGAGAATCCAAGTAGATCAGAATGAGCAACTTGATCCCTAAGTCTACCAATTTTATTCTTGAATTATGGTGCCTTGAATTTCACTTGAACTTTAGAGTTGATTGTGATTTGTGACCTAATTTGGAGGTTGGTTAAACCATATGGTTGGGTCAACTTTACCTAACCTATCCTAAAGTTTAGGATGAGTTGGGTAAAGAACCTAAAATCACCTCGAGTGGTTTGCAAATAGGTTATTAAGTCTCAAATTTTAGGGATTCAAGTGAATGTTAGAGCTTTCTTTTAGGGTTTCTTGCTTAGATCAATTCAATCAGGGCTTAGGTAACACACGATGTGGGAAATCAATTCTCTTTTAAATCAGGCAAGTGTGTTTTCTTGAAACCCTAAAATGGAAACCCTAATTTGACTTTGTTTTCCAGGTCCAATTCTTTCCAAAATTGGCACCTACGGCTCAATCAAGAAGGTGAATAGCCCTAGGCACCTTAAGTCCCTAGTAGGTGTAGATTTCTGAGCAAATCAAATCATGCAAATCAAGTGATTAAATCTATGAAATAATGTGAGTTGATCCAAATTGATTTTTCCTTTTAAACTTTCCAAATATGAGGGACTTAAGAAAAAGGAAATGAGATTACCTTCCCCTGGAGTGGTTGTTGTGTAGCTAATCTTCTCCTGTGTACGTCTCACAATCACAACAGATCAAAGAAATCAAGTTAGTATCAAATCAGATTTGTAGTCAATGAATGAAATGCGTGTTGCTTCCTGGCAATGGCGCCAAAATGTTTAAGCGTAGTTGTCGAGTGTTAAGAAAATATGCATTGTGGTACAGGGAGAAAATTGCACAAACACTTAAACTTATAAATTCAAAAACACAAGAGAGTTCGAGGTCCTTCACAAGGAGCAAATTGACAATTTCAATTCACTAATCATAAAATCAAAGAAGAATATGTAATTGAAACAACAATAATACTAAGAAGAATATTTCAATAAAATCAGAGAGTCAACGTGCAAAATGATGGGGTTAAATGGTGATTTGTATCACCAAATTAACCTTAATGTTTAAGCTCAACAACTATCTCAAATAAATGAATAGTAATGCTCAATCAAGTGTAACCAAAGTGGCCACAAGATTAGAACCAGCTAGTCAGACGTTGGGTTATAGGCTCAAACGCCTCAACCGCAAGAGCCTCTCAAGAGACACAAGGGTCTCACAACACAAGGCACGAAGGCCTTATCTCGAGCCTTAAAGGAGCCAAGGCACAGCAACAGCACACTAACACAGAGGCATAAGGGCCTCTTCAGATTTCAGCTAAGTGTTGAGAGCGATGGAGGGCACAAATCCCAAAGTAGCAGGGCAAAACCCTCCCCCCTCTCCCTTGATTCTCTTCCCCATCTCTCATATCAGATCTGGGTGAACAGTATTGGGTATACGGGTATTCAGACCAGGGACCAGACCCGCCTACGTGGTGTAGCAAGTGAGGAGTGAGCGCACGTGCGGTGAGTGGGACCTCACCCCATGTGTTGAGGCAAACAGCCTCTGTCACAAATCACTTTTATCTACTGTAGTGTGCTTTAAAGTCCCCGATGTGGGACTAAAGGACTGTCACTTCTTCATGTGAGTTACAGCTGGGTGTTGCTTCTAATTGGAGTTGAAGTTGACACATGTTACTTCAATTGTGGACTTGGATCTATTCGTGGGAGAATTTTGCAGCACTTGGAGGGAATACCAGAGATGAACCTGGTTAGAGAACTACGAATGGAGCTAGAGAAGGTGGTGGCAGCGACGATGGTCCGGTATGTACCTGAAATGCAAAATATGGCCTTGCAGTCTTGACAGATATGCTCAGAAAGTTCGTCGTAAAGAGGCAAATGTGATGGTGGTGGTTTCAAGGCACGCGGTGGTTGGTGGTGCCGACGGTGATGGAGTAGGAGCACATGAGTGGGTGCATTCGGTGGGTCGTGTGAGTGGTCAAAAGTCCCAATAAAGTTGGGGCTTTTGATCAGTGGGTCAGGGCGGAGCTAATGGAGGTGGTGGAATTGTGTTTGGTGTGGTGTAGCGCTAGCGCAAGCCCACTGGATCTCGTGTCGGACATGAGGAAGACGAGGGTGTTGAGGGTGAAGTTGGGGTTGACAGCAAAATTTGAGTGGAGAGAAATGAAGTAGAAGAATAGGAGATGAGTTTAGAGGGACTTAGAGAGTGAGAGGGAGGAGGGGCATTCGGCTATGATGGGCCGGAGCTAGAGAAGGGGAAAGCTCAGGTGAGGGAGAATGGCGACGTCGAAGGGAGAGGGAGCTCCTAGCTGGTATGGTGAGGAGCAGATGACGGAAGGAGGAAGATTCCCTCTACCTATGGTATGTGGCAGAGGGCAATGAAGGTAGAGACGAGGAGTTGCCAGAGTAGGTTGGAGCAGGCCAGAGATAAAAGGAGGGGTGTTTTTGGCCCTGAAACTTGCTAAAGAGATAGGCCTAGGCGAAAGGGTTCTTTATAGAGCTCAAGGTCAAGATCTAAGCAAGGAAAATGACTTGATTTGGTCATTGAAAGAGTGATCTTCGTTTTCATTGAAAACTTTAACATAAAATGATGTGTCGTATTTAATCACATGGTAGAAAATCGCTTTTCAAAATATTTTAATTCTCATAATCTAACTACGAAGCTTTAGGTCATATCCATAGGGAAGAATTAGCCTATTTAAACTAGTGCGTTATGCTTCGTTTATTCGAGAATCTCAATGTGCATGCATAATAACTGGTGCACGTGTTTTCAGCATGATTTCTTGCTTCAAATAATTAATCAAGAATACAGGTGTGCATATGCAAAATCACCACTATATAATATCATGTCAAATAATGATCTTGATACTAGTTAACACGGTAAATACTAATTTCTAGAATATATCTTGTTCACCATGACATGCATTGAATCATTC